>CM026417.1:26193627-26342520 GCA_014858505.1 Corymbia citriodora subsp. variegata
TTAATTTTTTTTTTTTTTTTGGTAAGGTAAGTAGTATTAAATCGACCAGAGAGCTATACAAAAAAAAGGGGGGGGCGGGAACACGGTACCGACACATACTCAACTGGACTACATGTCACTGGAGTAGGAGGGTACCGCATTCACCAAGAAACAAAAGATTAAATACACAAAGATCGGGTTATAGAGACCCACATCCTAAGTTATGCCCTAAAAGGCAGTTCTACTCCAAAAACCCGGGGGTCTATCCCCCAACTACGCTGCGCCCTTCTATTTCTAGGGGTATCCATGATCGGCTTGTAGGCGAGGCCTTTGTCTTTCACCACCTTGACTAGGTACAATTTCATGGAAGGCACATATAAGCTATGTCCACGGAAGAGAATATCATTCCTAGTCTTCCAAATGATATAACATAACGCTCCAAAGGAGAACCGGGCTATCTCTCGATAAAAACCCTTCCCAGATATGGAATTGATAACCCAAAGAAGGTTATTTGCCCAAGATGAGTTGTTCCATGGAAGGTTACATTTAGCAGCCCAATAATTAGCCAGAATATTAGAAACATGGCATTCAAAGAAAAGATGGTTGACTGAGTCAGGTGTAGACTTGCACAAGGCACATACAGAATTAGGAATCCTGCCAATTGTCATGAGGAATGTCTGAGTGGGGAGTCGATTCTTGGTTATAAGCCAGAGAAGAAATTGATGTCTAGGGGCCAGGGACTTGTCCCAAATAAAAGAAGACCAGTGAACCCGGGGGGCTTTTTGCCGAATTGAGTCCCAGGCCGACGCACTTGAGAAATTCCCGGCAGCATCCTGGTTCCAAGTAAACGTGTCTTGATTCGCTGAAAGGGGGGGAGTATGTATTTGCCATAGTAACAACTCTTGGCGTAATTGTTCCCCATCAGTTGAGTATAGGTTCTTTGCCTTTGCATGTCTATGAAGATCTGAATCGTGGATGTAGCTATTCGAGAAAATTGAATCTAGCGAGCCCATGTCAAGCCATGGATCAAACCAAAGTGATATTGTTTCCCCGTCTCCTATCTTCCATCTGAAATAGGGCTTGAAATTATCCCTAAGAGCAAGCATCTTCCTCCATGTCCAAGAACAGAGGGTAGGGGTTGAAGAAATCCAGAAATTCGACATTTTAAGGTATGTAGCATGAATCCACTTGCACCATAGCGACTCTTTATCAGTGAAAAGCAACCAGATATGCTTAGCCATGGCTGCCTTATTACTATCCCTGATTCTTCTTATACCAAGTCCCCCTTCAGAGAAGGGGAGACAAACATCATCCCACGCCACCTTGGCACCACTCGAGCCCATAGAAGGGCCTTTCCAAAGGAATTGCCTACAAATCTGTTCAATCTTGTCCACTACCGAGGAGGGGAGCCAAAAAATATGGGCCCAATAAGCTTGGATAGCATGAAGTACTGATTTGATAAGCTGGAGACGGCCTGCAAAGGAAAGAAACCGATGTGTCCAAGATTGGACTCTAGCCGTGAGGCGACTGACTAGAGCATTGCAGTCCGCTTTGCTTAATCGCGCGGTGATGATAGGCACACCTAGATACCGTACTGGAAGGGACCCGAGATTGAAGCCAAGAGCTTGTATTATTTGGTGTTTAGTAGTGTCAGAGCCCCCCGAAATAAAGACTTCACTTTTCCTAGCATTAGGGACAAACCCACTCCAAGAAGAGAATAAGGAGAGGCCTCGTTGGATGCAGGAGATTGATGCAAGGCTTGCTTGACTAAAGAGAAGAACATCATCCGCAAAAAATAAGTGAGTTAGTCTCGTCGCCTTACATCGCCAATGATATTTAAAATCCGGGTGTCGAGTGTGAGAATTGAGGATCCCAGAAAAAACCTCCATAATCAAGGTGAATAGGTAAGGAGACATAGGGTCACCTTGTCTTATACCCCTTCCACTTGCAAAGAAACCATGAAGTTCACCATTTATGGATAGAGAAAATTTTGGGGTTCGTATGCACACCATAATAAGCCTTGTGAGATGACTGGGAAAACCAAACGCTTGCAGAGTTGACTCTAAAAAGTCCCAGTTAAGGGTGTCATACGCTTTCCTGAAGTTCACCTTGATGGCACACTTTGGACTATATGGTCTATTGTGAAATCCACAGAAAAGCTCCTGAGCAAGTAGAATATTGTCACTAATTCTCCTTCCTTTGATAAAAGCCGTTTGGGCCGAACTAATCACATATGGGAGAACCGCAGCAATTCTAGATGAGAAGATTTTAGTAATACACTTGTAGATAGTATTACAGCATGCAATAGGACGAAAATCAGACACCGATGTCGCATTGGGGGTCTTAGGCACTAGGGCAATGATAGTATTGTTGACTTCCTTGAGTAGACACCCTGATTCAAGAAAATCCATAATCGCATCAGTGACCGTAGGGCCCACCTTGTCCCAATTCTTCTTAAAAAAATCAGCATTGTAGCCATCAGGACCGGGAGCTTTATTTCCAGCTAGAGAGAACATAGCTTCCCGAATCTCCTCCGGTGAAAAAGGTTGGGCTAGAAAGTTGATCTGTTCTTCATTGAGAGGGGATTGAATAAGATCCCTGAGTTCTTGAATAGCTGGCCTTATAACCCTGTCATCCGGGGTAAGAAGTTCCTGGAAGTATGCGACAAAGACCTTCGGTACCTCATTCAAGTCCGAAATGATATGTCCAGAACTATCCATGATAGAAATGATACGATTACATAGGTGTCGATGCTTGACCGAGTGATGAAAAAACTTGGTGTTGAGATCCCCTTCCTTTAGCCAACGGATTCTAGATTTTTGTTTGAAGAAGGCCTCCTCAAGAGTACGGAGCTCATAGTATTGCTTGAGCTGTATCTGTTCATCTATCGCCAATGAGCTACTTCCTGGGTCTAGATGAAGTGCCTCTTGGGTCGCTTGGAGGACCCTTTTTGCTGTAGCCACCCTCATAGATATGTCTGAGTAGGCATCTTTGTTTAGACACTTTAGCTGCCCCTTTAGCAACTTGAGTCTAGCATAAAGCTTATACATAGGGGAGCCTGAGACTCGGGCCTCCCAAGACTGGGTAACTAATGCAGTGAAGTCAGGGTGACTCATCCACATATTAAAAAACTTGAAGGGGGTACGTCGAGCCCCTATAGCCAGAATCCTCACCACCATAGGAGTATGGTCTGACAGTCCCGGGGCTAGAAAAGATGCTTCCGAGAAGGAGAAAGTAGAGCACCAGCAGTTGTTGATCAAGACCCGATCAATTTTTCGTTGCTTCCTTCGAGTGCCAGAGGAAGTAGACCAAGTAAACCGGAAGCCCACATATCGAAGGTCAAATAGTTCCGCTTGATCAAGGCATTTCTTGAAATCATCAAAAGCAGGAAGCCAAACATCAGGGCTTCCCATGCGGTCAGATGAATCCTTGATGGCATTAAAGTCACCGGCCACCATCCAAGGTCGATCTTTGAGGAGAGAGCCCAGGTTAATAAGTTCATTCCATAAGGGACGCCGGCTGACAAAAGAATGTTCCCCATACACCACAGAGAGAGAAAAAGAAGCCCCAGTGTTCAAAAAATTAACTTCTCCATGTATAAACTGATCAGAACTGTTCTGCACATTAAAGCAAACTAGAAGAGGGTTCCATCCAACCCAAATACGCCCTCGAGGAGAGTGTTCATAATTAGAAATCCAAATCCAGCCAGGGACTAAGCCAAGAGAGATATTAGGAAAATTAGTAGCTGATACTTTAGTTTCCAAAAGACCCATGCAGCAAATATTATTATGACGAACCAGCTGTCTGACTTCAGCTTGTTTAATGGGATTCATCATTCCCCTGATATTCCAAAATCCAATAGACATATACTACTATAAGGGAAAAAGAAAAACAGGAGGACTATCTTCTTTTTGATCGTCTCTTGGTAGACTTATGTTTTGCCTTACCAGAAGTTGACCCAGGAGATGACCCTGATATGTTGTCCAGAGTGGGAGTTTTACCTTTGGCATGAGAAGTAGCAGGTGGTACTCTTACCCTGCTGGCCAGCTCAATCTTCACTTCAGTGAGTTGAAGTTCAGGTTCAGGTTCTGGTGTAACAGACCCCAATTGACTGGGCGGTTGACTCATCTTCTGAACTGAGCATGCTGTAGTAACAGAATTTAAATTGCTAGAAGTGAGGGGGAAGACTTCTCTATTATCCATCATCTTATCCGCACTAGGTGGGCAAACATCAGCATTTGCTGCCTTTGTTGCAGCAGACTTCAGCAAGGAGCCTCCCTCGATCAGACCAGCAAGTGCCTTACCTGAGTTACCAGCAATGTCCTGCAAATGTGGAACAACATCAACGCAAGAAAGGGGGTCAGTAGCTGCCCTGTCATGCGGTGAGTCAGAGATAGACAAGCTGATCTTCTGTCCTGTCCAGCGAGCTCCTCCATCATCAGCAGCTCCAGACGCAGCAGCAGCTCCAGACGCAGCAGCAGCTCCAGACGCAGCAGCAACTCCAGTTGCAGCAGCAACTTCAGCATCATGACCAGGTGGAGCAACAGCAGTCCCGAATCCAGCTTCAGCAACCGTCCCAGCATGCCCAGACAAACTAACAGCTGGGCCATTCTTCTGTCCCGCCCCACCAGCATCCTCTTTTGCCATGTTTACCGCTGAATCCATTCCCCAGCTGGAGGAGGTCTCGAGGATGAGACTATAGCAGGAGCTCCATAGATATTAGATCCTTGCTTGTTCCTACCAGCAGAGATCTCAGCAGATTGCACATTACCTGGGCGCTCCAGATCAGCCTCTTGCTCAGGGCATTTATGTCCAAAGGTACCACAACTATGACATGTGACTGGCCTCCATTCATATTCCACTTCTACTATACGAGTTTGCCCATTAATATGGACCGTGATAGCCTCACAACATGTTTTGGTGGCTGAAAGTTCTACACATACTCGAGCATAAGAAATCATATTCAAATGTTCTGTCCTTTGATCTACATAAAGTGGTCTCCCTACCGCACTAGCGACTTTGCTAATACCCGTAGCAGACCACAGCCCATATGGAAGGTTTTTTAGTCGAATCCAAACCGGTATTGAAGAGTGCTCTCCTTTTTTCAACTCTAGCATAGGATGCCATTGTTGGAGAATTAAGGGTACTCTAGCCACTATCATTGGACCCCCTTCGATCACCTTCCTTCTAAATTCAGGGTCCGAGATATGGAAAAAAAAGAATCCTTGGTCATTGGCCTTGACCTCTAGTAGACGATGGCCCCAAAGATGTTTTAGCGCCGTCTCCACAAGCTTAAACGGGAGTCTCTTCCCAACAAAATATCCAACTAGGCATTCTCGCCAAATTGGATCAGCCGCTTCAAGATCCTCCTCAGAGCAAAACACTTCATTTTCCCGGTCGACAGGAGGCTCTACAAATGATAACGAATACCCTTTGCTAGCTGCTTTGGCTATATTGACCCAAGACCGAATGGCAGGGGCCAAAGAACCTTCAGCTTGATGCAGAGCTTCTGGGTTTTGAGCTGCTGTGGAACGGTTCTGCTCATCCCCAGCACCACTAGCATGAAAATCAGCAGGGACCTGCCCTGTCCTAATGTCCACAGAGGAACCCCCTACAGCAGAAATTTGGCCTACATGTTTCCCTTTAGGCATCAAAATACCCGGCGTTTGGCGCACACCCGGAGCCCTACTCCGGCTACGTTGACGTCCGCCCCTATTCGGGCGAAATTCCAACCCAGCAGACCTCCTATCCATACTATCAGCAGGGAATCGAACTCCTCTTAACTAATCCAAGCAAAACCTCCATTCCAGAGTAGAGCTACTGAGGAAGAGGATCTTACCGAGATTGAGCTTTTCGGAGGACCGCCGAGAGATCCCGTCGGATAGCGCGAAGAGGACGAGCTGGCACAAGGGCAGAAGCCGCCGGACCAGCTACCTCAGGCCGAAGCTGAGTCGAGGGCAGAAGCCACCGGACCAGCTACCTCAGGCCGGAGTTGCAGAAACTGGAGCTCAGGGCAGAGAGAGCGCAATGAACAGTGTTTTGGTCTTTTCTTTAATTTTTGTTAGTTTAGTTTTTACTATGTTCTAAATTTCTTTTGTTAGAGTTACAATAGATCTTAATCATGATTGATTAATTTTCGAAGACTTTCTCATACAATAGAATTGTTTTGATTGTGTCGTTTTCTATCATAATCTTAATGATTTTAGAAGTTTGGCCAACTTTTGAATGATTTTTTGATGTATGCATGATACCGGGTGGAGATTGTGTGCATGAGCATTAGTGATATTGAACCATAAATTAAATCTAGGTCAAGGTACACTAGGTTATTTATGTGGCTGCGGTCGTAGATCTAGGTTGGGACTACTTAGATTGAATCCGGAAATTTCCACAAGAAGTTAATTCTTTTAGGTAGTTTAAATTCACCTAAGATTAGTGTGGGTTAACATTCCTAATTAGGGATTATTAGACCGAGGTCGGCTTGTAATTCATCTTAGGGAAATTTCGTCAACACAATTGGAAATTAATTTGTTGCATGACAAGTTAATAAAATTAATTATGAATGGTTAAGTGAAGTTGGATGCTCTAACGCTTTGTGATCTTGATAATTATTAATTTTCAGTTTACTTTAGATTATTTTTACGTTACAATTTTAATTAGCTTTTGAATTCTTTAAGTTTTGACTCTTTTATATTTTAGTATTTTAATTGGTTTAGTTCACTTTTTACTCATCTTTTCGATTTGGTTAGCTAGATTTTTGGATTGATCACTTTCGATAAGTAATTGGATAATTAAAAAAAATCCTTGAGGGAACGACACTCACTCATCACTTTATTACTTGTCGATATTGTGCACTTGCAATTCACCTAACAAGTTTTTGGTGCCGTTGCCGGGGATTGCTTTGACAATTTTCCAATTACTATTGATATTGAGCAATTCTTAGTTTAGACTAGTCTTTATTTTATTTTTAATTTGTTTCTTTTGCAGGCCAAACTCACTTCTCTATAAAAGGTGGAGGAGCATCGCATTACTTGAAGCCAACAAAAAGACCTTGAAAAGTTTAATCCTGAGATTGAAAGAACCTTTCTTAGGAGAAGAAGAGAACAAGCACAAGCAATTCACATTGCAATGGCCGAAGATCAAGAAGTCGCACCTCTAAGGAGGACTTTGAAATATTATGCTATACCAACAATTCAAGGAGCACAATCAAGTATAAGGAGGCCGGCAGTGCAAGCCAACAATTTTGAGATCAAGCCATCCTTAATTCAAATGCTTCAATATGCAGGGCAATTCAGTGGATTGCCTAATGATGATCAAAATCTACACTTAGAAGCATTCCTTGAAATTTGTGACACCGTTAAATTCAATGGCGTTACTGATGATGCTCTTAAATTAAGATTGTTCCCATTTTCTCTTCGTGATAAAGCTAAGACTTGGTTGACTTCTCTTCCTGCAGGCTCTATCACTACTTGGGAAGACTTGGCTCAAAAATTCCTAAGTAAGTATTTTCCTCCTGCAAAATCTGGCAAAATGCATAATGATATTACTACATTTATGTAGATAGATGGTGAGCCCTTTTATGAAGCATGGGAGAGGTTTAAGGAGCTGCTAAGGAGATGCTTGCACCATGGACTACCAATTTGGATGCAAGTACATATATTCTATAATGGAGCGCATCCTACCGTTCGAGCTAGTTTAGATGCGGTAGCTGGAGGCACTTTGCAAAACAAATCACTCAAAGAAACTTTTCATCTACTTGAGGAGATGGCAGACAATAGCTACCAATTGCCAACTGAGAGATACCAAGCCTAGAAGCCAAGTGGAGTTCATGAAGTTGACACCAATAGGACTTTGAATGCAAAACTTGATGCATTAAGCAATATGATTGCTTCTTTAAAAACTCAAGGAGTATCTTGTGAATTTTGTGGCATAAATCATATTAGCACTGATTGTCAAGTAGGTAACCCTTATGCTAGTTCTTCTGAACATGCTAACTTTGTTTCAAATTTTAACAGGGGTCCTCAAAACAATCCTTACTCAAACACTTACAACATAGGATTGAGGAATCACTCTAATCTATCTTGGGGAGGTCAAAATCAACAAGGACCGAGAGCACCACCACCATCTATGGAGAAGCATAATTCCAACTTGGAGGATTTGGTTGCCAAGCTAGCTCAAATTGTGGAAAGGCAAACTCAAGTTGTAGAAAAATAAGCTCAAACCACTCAAGATTTCATGAGAAGTACCGATGTAAGACTCCACAATCAAGAAGTGTCAATTCGAACCATAGAGAAGCAAATGGGGCAACTAGCTTAGAGAATTAATGAGAGACAAAGTGGTGCCTTGCCAAGTGATACGAGAGGAACCCCATAGAGAATGCAAAGGTAATTATGTTGAGGAGTGAAAAAAAAGTTGGAAAGCAAGTTCAAGATGAGGATGTAGAAGAAGAGAACAAGGCAAAATCTTCCATTAAGACCAAACAAAAGGACGAGCCACTAAAGAGCAAGCCATCTCTAATGCCATATGTTCCATCTATTCCTTTTCCAGAGAGGCTAGCCAAACACAAGCAAGATAAGCAATTTTCAAAATTTCTAGATTATCTTAAACACTTGCACATTAATATTCCTTTTGTAAATGCTCTAGCTCAAATGCCAAGTTATGCCAAGTTTTTGAAAGAGATCCTAGCTAATAAAAGGAAGTTAAAGGAGTATGAGACCGTGAAGTTGAATAAGGAATGTTCAGCCATCCTTCAAAATAAGCTACCACCAAAATTAAAAGATCTAGGGAGTTTTACTATTCCATGCAATATTGGTGATGCTTACTTTAATAAAACTTTATATGATCTCAATGCTAATATAAATCTAATGCCTTATTCAGTGTTTGTGAAACTAGGTGTAGGAGAAGTAAAAGCGACCACTGTGTCTTTACAATTGGCGGATCGATTTATCAAATATCCAAAAGGTGTGGTGGAGGATTTTTTTAGTAAAGGTGGATAAATTTATCTTCCCGGCGGATTTTATTGTATTAGAGATGGAGGAGGATTATGAAGTTCATATTATTTTGGGCCAGCCATTCTTAGCCATGGGAAGAGCTCTCATTGATGTATAGTAAGGAAAATTGATCCTTAGAGTGGGAGAAGATCAAGTCACTTTCAATGTCCTCAAAGCCATGAAAAACCCCGAGGGATCAAGTGATTGTTTGAATATAGATACCATAGACACTGAAGTAAAGACCATGTTTGAATTGACCACAACTCAAGATCCTATAGAGGCATGTTTGGTTCGGGCAACAGAGAAAGAAACCGAGAATGAAGAAATTAGAGAGGCTATGGAGTTTTTAGAAGCAAGTCCACTATGTCTGAGATGGAAATCACAAAAATTTGAAGAGTTGGAGTCAAGTGCAAAGAAGCCTAAGCCTTCCATTGAAGAACCATAGACTCTTGAGCTTAAACCTTTACCTTCTTATTTAAAATATGCTTTTCTTGATGATGTTTTTTATCCAGCGATTATTTCTTCTTCTTTGACAAGGGTGATGGAGGGGAAGTTACTTAGAGTGCTTAGAGAGCATAAGAGTGCAGTTGGATGGACCATTGCAGATATAAAGGGAATAAGCCCTTCGATTTGCATGCACAAAATTTTGATGAAGAAGCAATATAAACCAATCATCCAACCACAAAGGAGGCTCAATCCGAAAATGCAAGAAGTTGGGAAAATAGAAGTGATTAAGTTACTCGATGCGGGTATTATCTATCCAATTTCTGATAGTGATTGGGTAAGTCCTGTGCAAGTAGTGCCAAAAAAGGGAGGTATGACTGTTCTAACCAATGAAAAAATGAATTAATTCCAACTAGGGCAGTTACAAGGTGGTGAGTTTGCATGGATTATAGAAAATTAAATGATGCCACTCGTAAAGATCATTTTCCTCTACCTTTCATTAATCAAATATTAGAAAAACTTGCAGAACATGAGTATTATTGTTTTTTGGATGGATATTCAGGGTATAACCAAATCCCTATTGCACCTAATGATCAAGAAAAGACTACATTTACTTGTCCCTATGGTACATTTGCATATAGAAGGATGCATTTTGGTCTTTGTAATGCACCTGCTACTTTTCAACAATGCATGATGCCTATTTTTTTCTAACATGATAGAGAAATACATTGAGATTTTCATGGATGATTTCTCTGTTTTTGGTACATTTTTTGATTCAAGCTTGCATAATTTAGCTTTGGTGTTACAAAAATGCGAAGAGACTAACCTTGTGATAAATTGGGAGAAGTGTCATTTTTTGGTACAGGAAGGGATAGCGTTGGGCCATAAAATATCTGCTAGAGGTATTGAGGTGGACCAAGCCAAAATTGAAGTTATCTCCAAATTACCACCTCATACTTCTGTAAAATTACTTCGACAATTTTTAGGACATGCAGGGTTTCATAAGCGATTCATAAAGGACTTTTCTAAGATTGCAAGACCACTCACAAAATTGCTTGAAAAAGATGTTAAATTTGATTTTAACTCTAAGTGTTTGCAAGTATTTGAGACATTAAAGGAGAAGCTGATTTCGGCTTCTATAATGACACCACCAGATTGGAGCTTGCCTTTTGAGTTGATGTGCAATACTAGCGATTATGCCATTGGAGCTGTGCTTGGTCAAATGAATGATGGAATTTTTCGAGTCATATATTATGCTAGCCGAACCCTTAATGGAGCCCAATTGAATTATGCCACTACTAAGAAGGAGCTTTTAGCAATTGCTTTTGCTTTTGATAAATTATGTTCTTATTTAATTGGCTCTAAAGTGATTGTCTATACTGATCATGCAGCTTTAAAGTATTTGTTGGCAAACAAAGATGCAAAACCAAGGTTATTTCGTTGGATCTTGTTACTTCAAGAGTTTGATTTAGAGATTAAGGACAAGAGAGGGACCGAGAATCTTGTGGCTGACCTATCTAGGTTACCGAATGCCCCTAGCGATGAGGTACCGATTTTGGATGACTTTCTTGATGAGGCACTCTTTTCCTTGAAGATTGAAACTCCGTGGTATGCAGATATTGTGAACTATTTGATAATTGGCATCTTTCCCCTTGACTTGAAGTATCAAAAAAAGGAAAAAGTTTCTCTCCGATGTTAGACACTACTTTTGGAAGGATCCTTACTTGTTTAAGGTATGTGCTGACCGAATAATTATACGTTGTGTTGCTAATAAAAAAATCCCTAACATTTTTTTTCATTGCCATGATGGAGAAGTAGGTGGTCACTATGGTGCCACCAAAACTGCTGCTAAAATTCTATAATGTGGATTTTATTGGCCTACTCTTTTTAAGGATGCACATGCTTATGTTTCTCATTGTGACAGGTGAAATATATCTAGAAGGCATGAGATACCCTTAAACAATATCATGGTGTGTGAATTATTTGATATTTAGGGCATTGACTTCATGGGTCCGTTTCCACCTTCTTTTGGTAACACTGACATTTTAGTTGCTTGTGAGTATGTGTCTAAATGGGTAAAGGTCATGGCTTTGCACTCTAATGATGCTAGGGTTGTTTGTAATTTTTAAAAAAAGTATATCTTTACTCGGTTTGGCACGCCTAAGGCTATTATAAGTGACCAAGGCACACACTTCATGAATAAACAATTTGAGTCATTTTTGCATAAATATGGAGTTACTCATAAGATAACTACTGTTTATCATCCCCAAACTAGTGGTCAAACAGAGATATCTAATAGGGAGATAAAGAAGGTTTTGGAAAAGACTGTGAATACTAATAGGAAGAATTGGGCAAAGAAACTTGATGATGCTTTATGGGCTTATAGAATTACTTTCAAAACTCCTATTGGTACGTTACCTTTTTGACTTTTGTATGGTAAAATATGTCATTTACCCGTTGAGTTGGAACATAGAGCATATTGGGCTTTGCAAAAACTAAACTTTGATATGCAGGCAATAGGTGAGAAAAGATTGCTTCAATTAGATGAATTAGAAGAGATGCATAATGATGCATACGAAAGTGCAAGAATTTACAAAGAGAAAACGAAGAGATGGCACGATCGACATATCTTACGAAAGGAGTTTCATGTGGGTGAAAAAGTTTTGTTATATAACTCTCGTCTTTGTTTGTTTCTAGGAAAGTTGAAGTCTAGATGGACCAGTCCTTACACCATCACCAAAGTATTTCCTTTTGGAGTCGTTGAGATTATCAATGAGAATGAGGACTTTCAAAGTAAACGGTCATAGACTCAAGCACTATTATGGAGGAGGTTTCGATGCTCAAACATCTTTCATCACCTTGGTTCCACCTACTTAGAAGCATGGGAAGAGTTCAGCTGCGAACTATAAAGCAAGCGCTTCTTGGGAGGCAACCCAAGTTTTTAAGCTTGTATTTTTTTTATATTTGTTTGGTTTGCATTTTTTCTAAAAAAAAAATTGAAAAAAGAAAAAGAAGAATTTTTGTCGCGATGAATTTTTTATTTTGTAGAGATAGTAGTGCGCACAGCAGGCAGAAGAGGGGCTAAGGGCGTACAACCATGCGATCATAAAGCTAAGAAATTTTCTACGAGCAACCTCTAACGACACTTCTAAACCATTCTTCACCTTACTGGACATGATTCAACATGGACAATTGCCATCTTCATATCTCCAGGGGAGTATTTCGAATTTTACTCTAATTTGTTTGCCTCATTGCCTGTATTTAATTCTTTATTTTTACGCATTGAGGGCAATGTTTCATTTTAAGTTGGGGGTAGGGGATCGAAAATTTTGAAATTTTTTGTGCTAAAACTTTTGCTAATCTTTAAAATATTTGCGCTTATTTAAAATTTTTGAAATATTTTTGAAGCAAACTTTATAGGAGATGATAATTTTGAACCGTAATCTACAAGATTGATATCATTTTCATGGTTATGAGTTGTTGTGATTTTTAGGGGAATATAAATCTTGTTCAATTGGTTATTGATATATGAGTTAGTCTTAATCTTGATTATGCAATCCATATTTTGAGCACTTATCCTTGCCTTTTGAGTTATATGTGCTTAGAAAAGATCAATGGGAAGTATGTGATTCTCTAGAACTCACCTAAGTCTTAAAATTTGTTTGATATTCTCTTGAAATTAATATGCTATACTCAATCAAGAAGATGATAGAGGCATTCTTTGGATCGTTTGAGCCTTTCAAGCCTACCTTGTTATTTGATCCCTAGTACCCTTTTGAGTTTAATTGGCATATTTTTCTTTGATGACCTTATAATGTTGATCCAAATGTATTACTTTACCTTATACCCCATAAGCATGTTTATCCTTAAAGCTACTTTAATAGTTAGGGATTCTTGATGTGTCTAAAGTTGCCGAAGCTTAAAATAATCATGAAAACAAGAAAAAAAGAAAAAAGAAAAAGAAAAAGAAAAAGAAAGTCTTATGTGCAAGTTATAAAATGAAAGTTGTTTACTCTAGTACAGCTTATACGGATCCTTACCGCTAACTTTCAACTTGAGTGAGCCTTTTTGATACTCAATGGGTTAGCATTGCACTATGGAAGAGACTTAGGGAGGAACTTCATCGTATAGTGTAGAAAGAGAAATAATGGAAACTTTAAAGTGTTAAGTGTTTGTGAATTGCATGACTATATTAGTGTAAGCATATGGATGATATGTCTTGAATCCTATGTAATTCAAATGCTTTGAGAATTGATATGTTTATGGGGTTTGTTGAGCTTAAATCCTTTATACCCTCCCCTTAACCAAGCCACATTATAAGACTTAAAGACCTATTGATTTTTTAATGAGTATTAGTTTTCATTAGTGGAGAGAGAATTGAAAAACAAATCTATGAGACTTGGTTAGTGGATCTTGAGTTTAGAGTGTTGCATATCAACTTGATTTATTTGAGCATATATGATTTGAAAAGTCAAGGGGCACACATACACACGGATTGCATAGTTAAGGTTAGACATAGCTTATGTAAGCTTATGTATTGATTTGGGGTTGATGGGATTTATTTTTTCCTTTGAGTTGTGATTTCACGTAATTATGAATGGATATTGATAACTGGAGATGAGGTTTGTTTATTTTATTGTTTGCCCAAGGACTAGCAAATTTCTAAGTTGGGAGGTAATTGATAACTCTATTTTTAATAGAGTATTCTTACAAATTTAGACTTGATATTTGCTAAATTTTGATGAATTTTGGGTGAATTTAATTGCTACTTACGTAATTTTATTTTGTAGGAAATACTTTCAGATCTTTCAAAATATTACAATATCTTTCAGAATATTTCATCTTGAAGAAAAAGCTAGCTCAAATCAAAAATTTGGCGAATTTGACCATAATTGAAGATAAGGTTCAAAGAAAATCAAGGAGATAAGGAGGAATGTTTTCCAAATCCTAGTGGGAGTCGACCTAGGGCAGATTTTTGGAGGCTATATAAACCGCTCTTGTGCCACATATAAAGAGAGAGAGAATCTGTGACGTCCTAAAATTCGAGCCCTTTGAGGGAGGAATGAACGTTAATTTCGCTAATGCATTGTTGGTTGATCTCACTCGGAACTTATCACTCCCGAGATACTGACCTTGAGGTGAAAGGCTAGTAAGGATAGAACTCGTGTGACTAAAGAACTTGACCTGGGAAAACGACTCGATCGTGAGACTTGCGTAAGGACGATCCTATAGTTATGCAGGCCAATTTCAGGGACGACTAGAAGTCGATTCACGGAAAGAAATAATGGGACGACATGTAAGAACCTGGGGCTCGCTGAGTAATATTGTTCACTTTGGGCCGAGACCCACACGGCTTTAAAACGCGTTACTCAGGGAAGAGGGATCCCAACCTTATAAACCATCCCAGGACTCCCCCCCTAGGCGATGTGGGACTCCCCCCTAAGCAAGAGACATGTGACCCCCCTCTCTTGTGCACGTTCGAGGACCGAGGCGTGGACGCACCGCCATCCCTCCTCCTCGTGCACCGTCGCCCGGATTGTCACATTCTCCCCCCCTTCAGGCACAGCGTCCTCGCTGTGGCCCCACAGGCAGTCGGGAGTCGGCTCTGATACCATTTGTAAGGACCTGGGGCTCGCTGAGTAATATTGTCCGTTTTGGGCCGAGACCCGCACAGCTTTAAAACGCGTTACTCAGGGAAGAGGGATCCCAACCTTATAAACCATCCTAGGACTCCCCCCTAGGCGATGTGGGACTCCCCCTAGGCGATGTGGGACTCCCCCCTAGGCAAGAGACATGTGACCCCCCTCTCTTGCGCACGTCCGAGGACCGAGGCGCGGACGCACTGCCATCCCTCCTCCTCGTGCATCGTCGCCCGGACTGTCAAACGACGGGTGATTCCGTCTACTGTTATCGAAACAACGAACGACCCTATGTCGATCCTTGATAATCGTGGAAATAAGAATCGATCCTTCACAATTTCATGTAGTCAAGGACGTCTATGTGTCGAGAAGTCTTGAACGTGAATTGGCACGAGTCGGTTACGCGTGAATCCTTGAAGCCGCCTATCAGTCTGAGTAGTACCAAAATGGCATTCAGGTAAAATTGACATGGCATGAGAATCCAAGATTGAACTTCGAGTTTTCGGGAACGTCTGAGACGGACTTTTGGACGATGCTTCTTAGATAGTCAACAGTATCAGTTGAGCCAAGTTTTTGGGAAAAGGGTCTGCGGACCAAGGAAACGAGCCTACGAGGACGTGGGCTAGGCAAGAACAGTGTGAGCCTCACGTCCAAGGTGGGACAGCCACTGTGGTAGACCCGAGGCAAACAAGTGAGCCCGTTGGGCCAAACCGACCATTTACCCTCCCGAGTTCGTTGTCTAAACTTGAGCCGATTCAAGCCCAACAAATTCCAGAGCCCGTTCCTATTCATTTTCTAGCCTATTTCTTAAGCCCGCCTTTCATTTTCAGCCCAAGGGCAGTTTGGGAATTGTGCAAGGTGGAAATGACCAAAATGCCCTTGGATATTTTGAAGAAAAGTCAAAAAGAAGAGAGAGAAGATGATGTCACTTACTTGGGGAATTGGAGAAGGCATTTAATGGCCTTGATGGGGCTGAATTGCAGCCCTCAATGCACTCTCTCTCCTCCTCCTTCAGCCCTCACAAGCCGCACACTTCTCTCCCTTGGTTTCCTTTCCTTCCTGCAGTTTCAGCTTCTGACATTCCTTCGAAAATCGAGTTTTTCGTGACCTTCTCGTGTGAATCACGTCCCGTGCCACCCGCCATCGTATTCAGAACAGAAATTTCGTTCAAATGGCGTTAGCCAATCATCGAAAGGAGCCGTCGGCCGCCCTGTACAGCAGCCGGAAGTCGCTGCTCGCCGGACCGCCTACTGTAGCGCCCTTGCTGTCCAATTTCTCCTTTGTTGTTGTTTTCCTCCATTTCCGACCAAACCATCGCCCATACCAGCCACCAACAGTTCCCCTTCGACCCCTGGGTGCCGTCGGTCGCCAGCCCGCCGCTCATCGGAGCTCCGAGCAGCCTATTCAACTCCGGTTAGCCACTTTCCTCTTCAAGCAGTGCTAGTTTCAGTAGTTCAAGGGGATTCCGAGTTTGTTGTTGTTGTTCTCAGCCTTGGGATTGCCTTGGATCGTCGTGAGTGAGGTCCTCGGGTGTCGGGTTCGTCGCCGCCACCGCGTTCGTGTCATCGGCCTGCTTAATGGGTGAGTTTAGCCCCTAATCCCTATTTAGTGCCTAAACTTGCTTAGGGTTGGTTTACTTAGTTGTAAATTTGGTTTAAGGGATTTAATTAAGTTGTATTAGCCCTAAGATAGGTGGTTAGATAGATGATTAAGATTAGCTTAGTTTAATCTTGCTTCATTATGCTTGATTATGCTTAAATGTTGCTTATGTGTGGTTTATATGATAATTAAGCATGTTTAGCTTAATTAATTGATTAATTGTGTTTAATCAATGTTTTGTTTAATTTTTGAATTTAATTTATTAATAATTGAATTTTGAAATTTACTGTTCATGGATTACTGTTCACAGATTACTGTCCAAGAGTACTGTTCACGGCATTGTTCATCCGGAAGTGAAATTGTGCATAATTTCATGTGTCTTGATCATATGAAGTGAAATTGGTGTGTCGTAGCATGAACATTCGCATGAATCGTGTGATTTTCACAAAAAGGGGGAAAATGGTTTGTCCGAAAGACATCGGAAATGGACCGCTTTTGTGAGAAATGATTTGAGATTTTATATGCAAACATGTATCCATTGGCTAATGCTCAAAGATAATAAGTGAGTTGTGATGATATACTTGTGTCAATACTATGTGGAAATCGTCGTCTCGGGAGAGTATCCCTTGACGTTTTGTGGGCATGCCATCTCGAGAGAGTATCCCTTGACGTTCTGTGGGCATGCCGTCTCGAAAGAGTATCCCTTGACGTTCTGTGGATATGCCGTCTCGGGAGAGTATCCCTTAACGTCTTTTGGGCACGGAAGGGCACGGTTGCGCCTCTGCGGAGGAAGGGCGTCGTAGCGCCGTTGCGCCTCGATTGTAGCCCTGTGAGGCAGTAATAATCGGAACACGTGTGGATGCAAGAGTGCATGAGAAAACATGGCATCATCGATTCCGATTATGCATGAGGTAATCATATCATTTATGGCACGCATGCACGAATTGATAACATGCAGGGTGTGGCAATAGCCAGGTGAGATCACTTGTGACGCGACTTGCATGTGATTGATGAACTGCATCATCTAATGACCATGTGCATTTGTGCTGACTTATAACGTGCAGGGTATGGCATACCGGGTAAGGTTGCATGCGAACCGACTATGTGATTGTTGGTTGCATTGCTTGCATTGAATGAGGTTTAACGTGCAGGGTATGGCATACCGGGTAAGGTTGCATGCGAATTGACTAATTGTTTGTTGGTTGCCCCTATCTATTGTTGATTGTTGATTGATGATTATTGGTTATTTGTAGTTGGGCTGAGTGAGGGGTGGTTCTGGAGAGATACCCCGGGTTGAGTTAGTGTACTAACCGGGGCTTAGAGGGAGAACTCGTTGAGATTTATATCTCACTGGTTATTGTATAACCACTTTCAGGCCTTAGAATGGCGCAGTAGAGAATCCTGCCCTTACTCCTTTGGTGATCGACCCGACGGAGCCTGAGTCCGATGGGTCCCGATGATGGTGGTGCTGAACCCAAGGGTTCATTGTGTATAGCTAGATTAGCCTAGCCTAATTCCTTTTTGGTTTGGCTTAGAGGATGGATCGGCCCCTTTTGTCGAGCTTGTAAATTGGAAAAACGATCCTCCATTGGTTATTCTAATAATTTGTATAAATGAGTAGTTGAGGTTTCTGTTGTTCATCTCTCTATCCCTGTTTGATTGTGTGATTGTCTGTTTGGACTGGGGATGGTTCATCTTCCGTTTGCACTTAATGAAAGATTAAAATGAATGGTTGTCAACGAGTCTTGGGATGTCGCTTTCAATTGACCATGATAAGGGGTTGTCGCGTGTTTGAGGTTTGGGGCATGACATCTCCTCCGGTTTTGGTATCAAAGTGAGGTCAAGACTTGGAGTGATAAGGTGCGTGGGATTTTTGGATAGTGAGATAGGGATGGCTTTTACTTTACGTGCTTGTGATTGCTTTTGTGGTTTTGTGTGGTGGCGGGTTGCTCATAGTCCAGAGTGATGAGCAATCTTGAGTAGAGAGAGCCCCTAGGCATAGAGCAGCATCTGGTTAGACCAGTGCTAGAGGTAGCATGCAGGCAGATCGTAGGTTTAGACGGGATCCTACTGGTGCTAGAGACCTTATTAGGACAACAAGCTGTGTGCTCCTGCTGTGGTCCTTGTGGTTCCCCTAGTGAGAGGAGAGGTCTATGAGAGACCAATGCCTAGGCTGGTGGAGCAGTTCCTGAGATTGAAGCCACCGAGGTCAGTGGCGTGGGTGACCCTAAAGTTGCGACCCTTTGGATAAGGGCTTTCGAGAGGACCTTCACAGTGTTGAGATGTTCAGAGGAAGGCCGAGTACTTCTGGCAGCTTATCAGCTTCAAGGTAATGTTAGTATTTGGGGGGGGGGGGAGCCACTCAAGGAAGAGTTTTCCCTGAAGGCACGGCTCAGACTTGGGGTGCCTTTCGTGAAGCTTTTAATGGGAAGTGCTTCTTAGACAGTGCGAGAGAGTCAAAGATGGCAGAGTTCCAACAGTTTTGTCAGAATCAGATGTCAGTGGATTAGTATGAGGCGAAGTTTGCTAAGTTGGCCAAGTCTGTGTCAAGGTTAGTGGAGGACCCTTTGGATAGGACGAGATAGTTCAGTGATGGCTAAGCTAGAATTGAAAGCCTAGCTGGTGCCCTTGAACTTGAAGAGTTTTGATGAGATATATGAGAGGGCCCAATAATCGAGAAGAACATGATCGAGAGGGCGATTGCATCTGGCTTGCGGTTCGCGCCTAATAGAGATAATCGTCGATTCGAGAAAGGACGATGATGGGGCGAAGGAATCCCATCCCACCCAATAGAAAGAATTACGTGGAAAGCCGACTACCCAAAACTAGGTCACGAGGAAGCCATTGCATATGGTGGATTGTCATGGAAAGACAATTCAGTTTAACTCAGTAGTGGGAAGGTTCGAACAGTCTTGTGAGTAAAGCATTCCGATGTTCCTTTGAAGGAAGTTTAACTCAGTAGTGGGTGGTAGTTTTGAATTTGTGAGAAATCGAGGAGGACTCTCCGTTCCTCTGATTTCATCACTCGAGGTGACTCGATTGTTGGAATCTGGATGCCAAGAGTATTTGGCATTGGTGGCAAATACGTTGGTAGAAGGACCGAAAGTGGAGGATATTGCAGTGGTACAAGAGTACATGGATGTGTTTCCCTCTCTAGAGGAAATTGAGTTTGTGATTAAATTGGCCTTTGGGACTGAACTGATTTCCGAGGCACCTTATAGGATGGCCTTGTCAGAATTGAAAGAACTAAAGGTGTAGATGAAAGAGCTACTGGATAAAAGATTCATTCGTCCTAGTGCGTCTCCTTGGAAAGCACCAATACTGTTTGTAAGGAAACAAGGATAGTTCGTTGAGACTGTGCATTAATTACCGACAGCTTAATCAAGTGACGATTAAGAACAAGTATCCACTGCCAAGGATTGATGATTGTGTTCATTGACGATATCCTAGTATACTCGAGAAGTCTAGAGGATCATGAGAGACACCTAAGATCAGTACTGCAGACCTTGAGAGAACATGAGCTGTATGCCAAGTTTAGCAAGTGCAAGTTTTGGTTATCTCACGTGGCATGTTTAGGTCATGTAATTTCAAGTGAAGGTATCTCTGTTGACATGATGCTACAATCTTAAGAAACTTCGATTGGCTGGATATTACAGACGTTTTGTGGATAAGTTTTCTGTGATAGCCATGCCACTAATGAGGTTGTTAAAGAAAAAGGAGAAGTTCGATTGGACGAACAAGTGCGAGTGTAGTTTCCAAGAGCTTAAGAGTAAATTGACTACCGCACATGTCTTGACAATACCGTCCGGTCCTGGTGGGTATGAAATCTATAGTAACGCATTGTATAAAAGACTAGGTTACGTGTTAATGCAACATGGCAAGGTAGTTGCATACGCATCCCAACAGTTAAGGCTTCATGAGCTTAACTGTCCGACGCATGATTTAGAATTAGCGGCAATCATCTTTGCCTCATGTTCAATGATGATGGATGGAATTTCTTAAAGACTATGATTGCAACATTTTGTATCATTCGGGGAAAGCGAAGAAAGTAGCAGATGTACTCAGTCGAAAGTTGTCAATTGCACGGATGATGGTACGAGAATGGATTCTCTTGGAGGGAGTCAAGGACTCAGATTTTAAAATTGAGGTTAGCCATCTTGCTAGTCTAATGGCCACTCTCAGGGTGTAACCCGAGATACAAAGTAAGATTAAAAGTGCCCAAATGACGGATCCTGAAATTCTTAAGATCTTGCAGATGAATTAGGCAAAGAGGAAAGCAGACTTTCAAGTGTCTGAGGATGGGACATTGAGGTTTCGAGGGTGATTGTACATTCCGAAAGATGCAGAGTTTAAGGAAGCAATCTTGTCGGAAGCTTATCGTAGTAACTATAGCATCCACCCTAGTAGTACGAAAATGTATCAGAATCTAAAGCAACACTTCTGGTGTAATGGTATGAAGTTGGATATTACAAAGCACGTGGCTAAGTGTTTGACGTGCCAGCAAGTAAAGGCTCAGCATTGTAAGCCTGGTGGATTGCTGTAACCTCTTGAGATTCCCAAATGGAAGTGGGAACACATTATCATGGATTTTGTGATGGGACTACCAAGGAGTCAACGAGACAATGACTCGATTTGGGTAGTGGTTGATAGATTGACAAAGTCAGATCACTTTATTGTCGTATGAAAGGATTTCACGTTGGATAAGTATGCAGAATTGTATGTGCGTTAGATTGTACGCATTCATGGAGTTCCAGTGACGATCACATTTGATCGTGATCCTAAGTTTATGGCAACCTTCTGGAAAAGTTTGCAGTCGGCCTTGGGAATGAAACTACAATATAATTGGTGGTTTGTGGAATTCGGATAGCAGTTCGATAGAAATTCAGTGAATCAGATTTCAAGTGTCGATAGGTGACCCCGTGGAAACAAACTCATGGGTTGATGAGCTGGAGAAAGTTTTGCAGTTTGAGGTGGTTAAACGAGGTTAAAACCGTGAGGCTTAGTATGGGACAGGCCAAAGCGGATAATACCTCTATGAGATGCGCATATCTAAAAGGGAATTTTGCTAGTAGTGGTGCAGTTCAGATTATTAGAGACAGACTAAAGACAGCTCAGAATCATCAGAAAAGCTATGTAGACAAGCGTCGTAGACCGTTGGAATTTAAGGTGGGCGATCATGTGTTTTTGAAAGTATCGCCGATGAAGGGTACTTCCAGATTTGGCAAGAAAGGGAAGTTAAGTCTGAGGTACGTTGGATCTTTTCCAATTTTGGAAAGGATCGGGGTTTTAGCATACGTCTTGCATTGCCACCAAAACTTGTTCAAGTACATGATGTTTTCCACATGTTCATGTTGAGAAAGTATGAATCGAACCCGACTCATGTATTGAATTTTGAGGAACTGGACGTAGACGACAGGGTGTCATATGTGGAGCGGCCGATACGGATAGAGGACCGTAAAGAGCAAATGCTTCGAAACAAGACTATCGCCTTGATTAAGATGATCTGGCAACATCACGGAACAAAGAGAGCTACATGAAAAGTGAGGAAGTGATGAAGCATCAACACCCTCATCTTTTGAGGATTTGTTAGTGGTTGCAAATTTCGAGGACGAAATTTTTATAAGAATGGAAGAATTGTGACGTCCTAAAATTCGATCCCTTTGAGGGAGGAATGAACGTTAATTTCACCAATGCATTGTTGGCTGATCTCACTCTGAGCTGATCACTCCTGAGATACTAACCTTGAGGGGAAAGGCTAGTGAGGATAGAACTCATGCGACTAAAGAACTTGACCTGGGAAAACGACTCGACCGTGAGACTTGCGTAAGGACGATCCTGTAATTATAAAGGCCAATTTCAAGGATAACTAGAAGTCGATTTGCAGACAAAAATAATGGGACGACGGGTGATTCCGTCTACTGTTATTGAAACCACGAACGGCCCTATGTCAATCCTTGATAATCGTGTACTTTGAAATAAGAATCGATCCTTCACAATTTCATGTAGTTAAGGACGTCCATGTGTCGAGAAGTCTTGAACGTGAATTGGCACGAGTCGATTACGTGTGAATCCTCGAAGTCGCCTATCAGTCTAAGTAATACCAAAATGACATTCGGGCGAAATTGACATGGCATGAGAATCCAAGATTGAACTTCAAATTTTCGGGAACGTCTGGGACGGACTTTTGGACGATGCTTCTTAGACAGTCGAAAGTATCAGTTGAGCCGAGTTTTTTCGAAAGGGGTTTGCGAACCGAGGAAACGAGCCTACAAGGACATGGGCCGAGCAAGAACAATGTAGGTCTCACGCTCAAGGTGGGACAGCCATTGTGGTAAACCCGAGGCAAGCAAGTGAGCTCGTTGGGCCAAACCAACCATTTACCCTCCCGAGCCCGTTGTCTAAACTTGAGCCAATTCGAGCCCAACAAATTCCCAATCCCGTTCCTATTCATTTTCTAGCCTGTTTCTTAGGCCCGCCTTTCATTTTTAGCCCAAGGGCAGTTTAGGAATTGTGCAAGGTGGAAATGACCAAACTGCCCTTGGATATTTTGAAGAAAAGTCAAAAAGAAGAGAGAAAAGATGATGTCACTTACTTGGGGAATTGGAGAAGGCATTTAATGGCCTTGATGGGGCTGAATTGCAGCCCTCAATGCACTCTCTCTCCTCCTCCTTTAGCCCTCACAACCCGCACACTTCTCTCCCTTGGTTTCCTTTCCTTCCTACAGTTTTAGCTTCTGACCTTCCTTCAAAAATCAAGTTTTTCATGGCCTTCCTGTGTGAATTACGTCTCGTGCCACTTGCCATCGCGTTCAGAACAGAAATTTCGTTCAGATGGCATCGGCTGATCGTCGAAAGGAGTTGCCGGCCGCCCCGTATGGCAGTCGGAAGTCGCTGCTCGCGGGATCGCCTACTATAGCACCCCTGTTGTCCAGTTTCGCCTTTGCTGCTGTTTTTCTCCATTTCCGACCAAACCACCACCCATACCAGCCACCAACAGTTCCCCCTCGACCCTCGGGTGCCATCGGTCACCAACCCACCGCTCGCCGGAGCTCTAGGCAGCGTGCTCAACTTCAGTCAGTCACTTTCCTCTTCAAACAGTGCTAGTTTCAGTAGTTCAGGGGGATTCTGAGTTTGTTGTTGCTGTTCTCAGCCCTGGGACTGCCTTAGATCGTCATGAGTGAGGTCCCCGGGTGTCGGGTTCGTCGCCGCCGCCACGTTCGTGTCGCCGGCCCGCTTAACGGATAAATTTAGCCCCCAATCCCTATTTAGTGCCTAAACTTGCTTAAGGTTGATTTTTTAGTTGTAAATTTGGTTTAAGGGGTTTAATTAAGTTGTATTAGCCCTAAGATAGGTGATTAGATAGATGATTAAGATTAGCTTAGCTTAATTTTGCTTGATTATGCTTAAATGTTGCTTATGTGTGGTTTATGTGATAATTAAGCATGTTTAGCTTAATTGATTGATTAATTGTGTTTAATCAATGTTTTGTTTAATTTCTGAATTTAATTTATTAATAATTGAATTATGAAATTTACTGTTCACGAATTACTGTTCATGACACTGTTCATCCAGAAGTGAAATTGTGCATAATTTCATGTGTCTTGATCATATGAAGTGCAATTGGTGTGTCGTGACATGAACATCCGCATGAATCGTGTGATTTTCACAAAAAGAGGGAAAATGGTTTGTTCGAGGGACACCGGAAATTGATCGCTTTTGTGAGAAATGATTTGAGGTTTTATATGCAAGCATGTGTGCATTGGCTAATACTCAAAGATAATAAGTGGGTTGTGATGGTATACTTACGTGATCACTAAGTGGAAACCGCCGTCTTGGGAGAGTATCGCTTAACATTCTATGAGCATGCCGTCTCAAGAGAGTATCCCTTGACATTCTGTGGGCGTGCCGTCTCAGGAGAGTATCCCTTGACGTTCTGTAGGCGTGCCGTCTCAGGAGAGTATCCCTTGACGTCTTTTGGGCATAGAAGGGCACAGTTGCGCCTCTGCGGAGGAAGGGCGCCGTAGCGCCGTTGCGCCTCGATTGTAGCCCCGTGGGGCAGTAATAATCGAAACACGTGTGGATGTAAGAGTGCATGAGAAAACATGGCATCATTAGTTCCGATTATGCATGAGGTGATCATATCATTTATGGCACGCAGGCATGAATTGATAACGTGTAGGGTGTGGCAATGGCCAGGTAAGATCGCTTGTGACACGACTCGCATGTGATTGATGAACTGCATCATCTAACGGCCACATGCATTACATGTATTGTGCTGACTTATAACGTGTAGGGTATGGCATACCAGGTAAGGTTGCATGCGAACCGACTATGTGATTGTTGGTTGCATTGCTTGCCTTGAATGGGGTTTAACGTGCAGGGTATGGCATACCGAGTAAGGTTACATGTGAACTGACTAATTGTTTATTGGTTGCCCATGTCTGTTGTTGATTACTAATTGTTGATTGCTGGTTGTTTGTTGTTGGGCTGAGTGAGGGGTGGTTCTGGAGAGATACCCCGGATTGAGTTGGTGTACTAACCGAGGCTTAGGGGGAGAACTCGCTGAGATTCATATCTCACTGGTTATTGTATAACCACTTTTAAACCTTAGAATGGCGCAGTAGAGAATCCTGCCCCTGCTCCTCCAGTGATCGACCCGACGGAGCTTGAGTCCAATGGGTCCCGGTGATGGTGGTGCTAAACCCGAGGGTTCATTGTGTATAATTGGATTAGCCTAGCCTAGTTCCTTTTTGGTTGGCTTAGAGGATGGATCGGCCCCTTTTGTCGAGCTTGTAAATCGGAAAAATGATCCTTCGTTGGTTAATCTAGTAATTTGTATAAATGAGCAGTTGAGGTTTTTGCTATTCATCCCTCTATCCCTGTTTGATTGTGTGATTGTCTGTTTGGACTGGAGATGATTCGTCTTCCGCTTGCGCTTAATGAAAGATTAAAATGAATGGTCGTCGACGAGTCCTGGGACGTCGCTTTCAATTGACCATGGTAAAGGGTTGCTTGAGGTTCGGGGCATGACAGAATCCTTGAAGACACCATCTTTGCAGAAGATTTTGGGTTTTTTTACTTAGATTTTGTTCTTCTATTTTAGTGGAGTTGGCGCGTGTTAAGGAGAGAAGGAGGAGACAAACCTGAAGCTCCTTATATCTCAAATTGGTAAATTTGTTTTTATTTAGTATTATGTTTTCTTTAATTTTTGTTAGTTTAGTTTTTACTATGTTCTAAATTTCTTTTGTTAGAGCAACAATGGATCTTAATCATGATTGATTAATTTTCAAAGACTTTCTCATGCAATAGAATTGTTTTGATTGTGTCGTTCTCTATCATGATCTTAACGCTTTTAAAAGTTTGGCCAACTTTTGAATGATTTTTTGATGTATGCATGATATTGGGTGGAGATTGTGTGCATGCGCATTAGTGATAAGGCTATGATTTGAACCCACTGCTGGTAGGGCAAAAGCTTCTGCGTTGGGAAATAAGACTCTCCATTTCATAGAGCACAGGACTCTATCCAATCTTGCTTTAACAAAGGCGTCCCCTTCTCTATTGTTGGCCCATGTAAAAGCGCAACCCTTGCTTTCCAAGTCCATCAAGGCACAGGAGTTTATGAATTCTCAAAATGAATTGAGTCAATAGTGGTCAGCCATACACCATCTTACCTTCTCCCAGTGGTATAAGACCTCATTGAAATCCCCCATACAAACCCATGGAAGGAGATTAGAATGGTTGATTTCTCATAATTCTTTGCGCAGCCCTATTCGATCCTAGAAAGTACATGGAGCGTGCACAAACATAACTCTCATTAGCTGATACCTTTCCTTAGACTTGCAAACAATATTGATGAATTGCTGTGAATAGGATTCCACTACAACAGAATTATCTTCATTCCAAAAAAATGGCCAATCCCCCATATATGCCCACTAGATCTACTAGAAAGCTGTGTTTAAATTGAAGACTCTATTTTATCCTTTGAGCCACTTTTTCTTTGTTTTTAGTCTCAATGAGGAAAAGGATACTGGGCCTTGCTTGAGTCACTAAGGCTCGTAAGGCTTGAACTATCAGTGGTGTGCCCAATCCCCTCACAATTCGAACTTATAATCTTCATATTTAACCCGATGGCTTATTTTGGGTTAGCCACTAAAGCCCATTTGCTTGCTTCATCCACCATGACACTTCAATGGACCATTCAGAAAAAAACTATAAAATATTACAGCCAACTACTTTCCTAGTTAACGAAAGTTGATCTCCTCAATAAGTCACTAATCTTTCCAAGAGGCACCACTTCAACAATAACAATAAAACCAACTGCGATGTAACCGCAGAGGGACACAAAAAAAAACAAAACGGAATCCCAGCCTTACTCTTTATCAGGCATATTATCGAACACGTGGTCAGCATCTGAGAGGACCTTCCTAATAGGTTGGAGGTTAAAGCGAGGTGGTGGTGAAACAGATTAGGTAAGCAGCGGATGAGAAGGCTAGGTTTCAAGATGCAACAGCTGATGACAATGATTGAAGAAGGAGTCACGCCTTGACAACGGTGCAAATGAAAGTTAAGGCGATGTGCTGCAACAGAAGTGGAAAAAAGAGAGTTTAGGGCCGTGGAGATAATGAAAACTGGAGGCACGGTGGACGAACAGGATAAAACTCTCGGACAGCGGAAAAATCTCAGATCGAGAGAGGAAGCTCCCATGGAAGGGGGAGAGGCTCCCACACTGGGAGAGCTTTTCAATTTGCTTTGAATGAGTGCTTTTTTTTTCCCGATTCATTTAGTAAGAGGGATTGTGGACGACAGGCTTAACTTTGTTGGAATGGAGTGTTTCGCTTGGTTGTGATTGGCAGCAGGAGAAGTGTCTCCATGTTTTCCAGTTGTCGCCTTTATCTTGGATTTTTGTTTGATTTATATGGTGCACCGTTTGGTTGCTTAATATCAAACAATGTCACTAGATAATGGATACCAAGCACACTTCGTTCATTTGCAGTTATATTCCAATTTCGATGTCACTAGATGCAAAAAAATTTCAAATTAATGTCAATTCTCATTCCTCATTATTCTTCAACCGAAAAAAATTTCTCATATTTTATGACAAAAAAAAATCATTCTGATTTCCTTTTATCCGATTTTGATTGTCACCATTCCTTTTCCAAATGAATCAAACCAGATAACACACGACCAGCGCTATTTCCACAGCTTTAATGTCTAAATAAACAGTATTTAATGGTGATCAGACGAAGATACCCTTAGATACCACGCCCTTCTTTTGTTCAACGCAACGTGGATGACCGCACGCAACCCTCGGCGCCTCTTCCTCTGGCACCATGACGAGCAGAACGTATATATGCGTCTTGCAGAACCATTCTGTTGTTTCTCTCCCGGCACTTTCCATTGATCTGGAGAATCCTTCTCTGCTCGACCTTCACCTTCTCTTTGCACGATATAAGAATGTCGGCTTTAAACACATGTACGGTCAATCTCCTTCCAAACCGCGAAACCTTGCGTGAACGACAACATGTCGACACCTCGGAGGTGGAGGAGGGTATCACATCTGATTGGAGATCGTTCGGAGACTGTTGAATGGATTTCACGAGAAAATATTTCATGGTTTACAATCACTGGGTCATCTACCTACCTGGCATATATTGGCCCATGTGGACCACTAATAAAGTGACATCTGTCATCTGAGTTGGAATAAAAAATTAATATACAAATCCATCTTTCTCTCTCCTCTAGGTCTGGCTAAAGGACAGTCACTAGCTAAGCAGAGGGCATTAATTGCTACTTTCTCTCTCTCAAGGCAAAGTCTTTTCTCGTTTGAAAATGAAGAAGCTTTCCCTCTTCCTTCTCGATGCCATTTTTCCCTCGTTTATTTACTCTCCTCCTCCTCCTCCTCCTTCTTCTTCGACTTCGACTTCGATCGTCGCCGTTGTCGCCTTTCCGGCTCCGGCGATAGAAATCGCGAGCAGCTCGATTTTTATTTTGGGTTCGGGCACATCGCCCTTGAAGCGGAAGAAGTTTGCAATTGCTGGGTCATGAGTCCTCATGCCACGCACTTCGCTTGTCGCCATCGTCACCTTTCCAGCTCTGGCGATAGAAACCGCGAGCGGCTGGATTTCTATTTTGGGCTCGGGCACGTCGCCCTTGAAGCAGAAGAAGTTTGCAATTACTGGGTCTCGAGTGCTCTCGGCCTTCACATGCCACTCGCTTCGTTCGTCGCAGTCGTCGCCTTTCCAGCTTTGGCGATACAAACCGTGAGTGGCTTGGTTTAGATGCAACCAGCTTCCTCCCACACAAGGTAAGAGTCCATGCGGCACTCTTGTTTAGTTTAGGAAGAAAACCCATGTTCGTGCCCACTAATGCTTAACACAGTAGTCTAGTGTCAATCGTTGCAATTCGCTTAGTAGTTGGGACTAGATAGGACTAAGAAAAGGGAAGCGAGGGCACAAGGCAATTGGGCTTCTATTGAAGCCAACAAATCATGAGGGAAAAATAAGTTCAACATAACCGCTTCAATTCTTTTTTCCATGGAATTTGACTTCTGAAGGACTGACATGAGCAAATCAAGGTATTTTGTTCGGTTTAAGTTGTGATTCTATCGAATTGGTTTAGGTGTGGGATGCTAGTTTGGCCGTGACAGTAGCATAAGCTTTCTTTTCTTTTTCCCTTGTAACTAATGATCAAAAAAGATCTTTTAAAAATAATAGATCTAATCGAGTCGCCCACCATCTATTCAATGAAATGCCTGAACATTGTTGCTGGAAATGGAAGCTTGATTACCTTTTCAGAGTTATTACTGCTGAACATTGTGAAATATTAGAGGAGATTGGCATGCAGAACAATTTAAATTGGATGAAAGGGAGAGAGGCAACCCTTATCTTGTGGCTTGGGCTTAGCTAAAAGGAAATAGTGTTGAATAAAATCAAAAGAAGATGATAATCTTGATGCAATGCAGAATTAAGTATTTGCTGATTTTTCTAGTTCTATTATCATTAAATGTTTGAATGGTGTATGTTGTAGATACTAGCTGAAATAACTGTTGCCCTAGAGCCAATCAAGGACAATGAAGAAGCAGTTAGAAACTACAGAATTCACCTTGGAACTGCAATGTGCAAGAAAATTTTGGCTAATGGAATCAAGACACTACATCTTTATACACTCAACATGGAGAAGTCAGAATTGGCTATATTAGTGGTTGTTCCAATATCCTTGAGCCTTTAACAGTATTTACATTGTTGGAATAGCTTTGATCTCTTCAGGCTTTTACTGACATATACTAAGCATGTCATCAGAATCTTAGCTTGATTGAGTAGTTTAAAGTTTTGAGATTTCTTCCTAGGAGACGTCCTACAAATGTCTTCCGTGTCAAGGAAGATGTTTGGCCCATATTCTGGTACAATACATGGATGAGAAGTTCAGCGTTAATTTATATGTAAACGTAGGGAATTTTATTCATATGATGGGATGATTGGGCTATGGTAGGGCAAATCGTCCAAAGAGTTATATTTCAAGGACCATGGGTTGGGACCAATATACTTGATGGGGTGATTCTTGTAGTGCAGCGTATGGGACACTAACTGACTACCAGGTATAGCATGCCATCAATTTTTGCTCAAGCTTTATAGCCTTTTATTGATGTAGTGATGACTTGTTTATTAGTTCTTTGATCTGTCTCCTATCTTAGGTTTTTCTTAGTCTTCTCTCTGAACTTCATGGACCCAGATTGTATGTTGTGGTAAATTACCCATTAAATAGAGAAGATTGTGATGTTGCTGCATTTACATTAAATTTAATGGAGTCCTGCAGTCTTTGAGTTCCTATGGATTTGCTAATTTAGAAATTGCTCACTCTTCCTTGTAATTTCCTTTATTTACAATTTTTATTCTGCTTTAAAAATATATATAGTTATTTTGTTCATGACGGTTTGCAAGGCTTACACTCGCTATGATCTATAAGTGGCACTAACCATTCTGTAAATTGTCCTTTTCAGGTAATAGCTAATGTGTCCATGTGCCTGTGATAAGAAACTTCATGAAGAATGGGTTGTTCCTTTGAATAGCATTGAAGATGTTCATGAGGTGAAGTTGCTTATCATTTGTTGTTCCTTTTTGTTTCTGTATTATGAGAACATATCAAGTTGAATTTGTGTACTTCGTATTATTGTGCCCCAGAAATTTAAGAAATTATGCCTTGGGAAGTTGAGAAGTAAGCAATAAGCTAAAAATATCAAAGAGATTTTCAGGACATGGTAGATCATTTTTAGGACATGGACTTAGCGAGGTTGAAGAATACACTAAAGAATACATGACATACGGTGGGGAAAATAAAATCTGGTGATAAAGGTGCCTGGATTTTCTTACTTCTGAGAATTGGCTCTTTTTGTTTTGCAAAATGAAGAAGCTTAAAACATCTGAAACCCTAGAGTCTTACTAGAGAAACTTAAGTTGTGATTGTTCCATAAATGTTTGTGCTAGTTCTGCATCTACTATAAGTAGTTAAGGGACTACTTCACATTGCTTGAGTTCAGTTTGCTTAATGCTCCTGTCAATGGTGATTGTTGTGTTTAGATAAAAAAGGATGATCATGGCTAAGGCATTTTTTTTTTCATGCGGATCACTATGTTCTTGTGTCTCTCTTGCCATTCTGACACCACGTGACTGATGTTTTGGTGTGATTTTAATTTAGGATGGGGTGGGCCTGGGGTTATGTGTACCAAAAGGTCTATGTGGAGTTTTTCTGTTCTCTAGAAAAATTGAACACCCTCGTGGAGAAATGGAAGAAATTCTCAAACCTGACCTACATGGCCATTAAAAAAGTAGGTGAAAAAGGGATATCAAATGTCGGGAAATCCAACGTGAATGCGGTGACTCAGGGAGTCTTCCCGGCGAAGGAGATCATCCAACCGACAGTGATTGATCCAGCCAGCTTTTTGGTTTGCAAGGATGAGGCATTCGAAATCTGGTCGAGGGTGTTGGCTTGTCTATACCCTGAGAGTGACCCATCCCAAAAATTGCTTCAAGAGGTTCATGCACTCTCATCATACACGCCTTTCGTATATAGACCACTTCATTTACCTGCCTTTACATTCTCTTGTTTTCTTTAGTCTCTCCCTCCTTTTTGGAGCTCTTGAATAGTGGATGCCTTTATCTTTGCAGATACAGAGAACTTGCTTCTTGGTAAGTTTGGTTGATAACGATTACGTGAAAAGCGACTTGTTCGCCGTGTTCGATGATATATGAAGCGTGCTGCTTACTGCTGTTGAGTTGTTTGTATTTTAGTTTCCTCAAGGAGATTGTCATGGGAATAACCTGTTGGGTTTCTGGTATTGCAACTTACCACAAAATTTGTAATCTAGATCAGCAGATGATTTTGTCTTTCAATTCTTAGAACGTTATATTAATTTAATAATTTTTTCTCAATCGGTGTCATATACCTATATATGGTAGTTCATGTTGATGTAGTCCATTAGTATTCTTAGCATGAATGATGTGAAGCATTTATGGTGATAATGATGTTGATACGTGGTGAAATTATTTGCAGCGACACTTGGATTTTATGTGGTTCTAATCTGTCAAAAGCATCATACATGTAAATCGCAAGATGTTTTACCACTTGAAGAAAGTTATGACAGTTGATACAACAAAATCAATGTTGCTCATGACTCTTGCAGGTTATAGTTTCTTGATGTAATATAGAAGCACCCAAATTTGATGGTCTTCTGTCTTAGCTTTAGGAACTCTTATGCCATAAAAATTGGTCAAAAGGCTAATATAGACACGATATCCACACAAGAAAAATGCCACAAAAAGTGCCTCATGCTCCACACCAAAGTTGATTAGCTGAAATCCGACAACTCAAAGCATCTTGCTTCCTTGTCGTCACAAGCATTAAGTTTGCATCTCCATTCAAAATCCTTATACCTTCGAAAAATTGCAAGCCTCTGGTTGTAAAGCACGCTCATGAAAGAACTAAAGAAAAATATTAACTCTAGCCCTCTAAGGAACTAAAAGATGTCTAGCTCAAGCTCGAAATTGGTACTATATCAGGTCGACTCAATTTGATTACCCTATTACTCTTCACAACAAGAAGAGGACTTAAAACAAAAGAGAGCGAGCAAGGAAACACTTGAAATGCTTGACGGAGGAAAGTTTAATAGCAATTAAAAGATGGAAACCATGTTTAATAATCAAGTCAAGTCAATCTATCTTTAGCTAGGAATTAGCAAGCACAAATAGGGCAAGGATTGCGAAGTGATATGAGCACAAACATTAAAGGTCAGCAGCAACCACAAAGAAATGCCTAGTTGATTTACAAGCACAAATAGGGCAAGGATTGCTAAGTGATATGAGCACAAACATACAAGGTCAATAGCCACCATGAAGAAACGCTTGATTGATTTGCAAACATACAAGGACAGTAGCAGGCATAAAGAGATGCTTGGCTCAAATGTGGTTTCAAGGAGTTAGCACAATTTCATACAAGGTCAGTAGTTGGTGAAATCTTTCCTCAAATTTGAAGAGAAGCAATGAAACCATTAATTAACCATTCAACTAGAATAGTACGTATTCCCGTGGGTCAAGCAGCCAATATACTAGACACAAGAATTGATCTTGTAAGCTATTCTAATACATTTTAATCAACTAGCTTGTCCATCCTCTAAGTAGGGATCGAGACTAGTCTTCTCCAAATCCATTATCCTATTGTTGAATACATGGAAAAGGAGATCGCATGCCTGCCTGACTAGATGATGGCCTCTCTTGTAGGGCAGTGTGCACCGCAATGCAATTTGAAGCACTTGAAAAGCTGCATTGTCTTCATAATGATGAGTTCCATCAGCTGAATTCCCATACTATAAACATCACTTTTCTTAGTTGCCTTCAAGGAATATGCAAACTCTGAGAGAAAACAAAGCAACAAGTAAGAAGAGCATGTACTATTTTTCCATATATTAGGAAGAATAGAAATTTAGAATGGAACAAAACGGTGAAGACCTAGGAACAATCAATTTTTTAAGTACCTAGAGCAATGTAGCTGCACGACCTTGCAAACCATGAATTGGACTCAATGTGTAGTGATTCATAATTCTGGTTTCACGGAGAGTTTAGTTCACATCAGTTCATCCACAAAAACAGCACAAACATCAAAGATTTCGGATACAACACTTTTGGGTTATCTTTCTAAAATGAGCAAGAGTAGAGTAAGGATTCTTACCTTGTGTTGGAGAGAATCAAACTGCAAACACACGTCAAAATTAGGCAATGACAAAACTTAATCTGTCTAGTGAATATGCTCACTAATGGGCAAAATTGAGCACAGATCAAGTATAAACGATAGGAAGTTGCTCCCATCATGCAAAAAAAGAGCGAAGAATTTTTTTTTTGTTGACGTCATAAAACAGCATCAACTAACACCTACTGCTATCTTCATCTGAAAAAAAAAAAAGGATGAAGTTCAAACCATAAGGATTATTCAACACTACAAGATGAAAAATATGGTGTACTTTCTTACAACATGCCATGTACAACTCAAAGAAAACCATATTAGAGCCACAAAAAGGAAAGAAAAGGCTTTTCTCATATCACGCACCTAGTGTGAGGTGCCTCCGGTGCATGAGGATTCTTTCTCTTTCGCTTCTCACTAGCGCTCTTCAGCCGTGTATTTGGTACACATTTTGGCCTTCTCCGAAGAGGATCAAGTATTTGAATTCCACAGTGTGCTGCATATTCAGATTCATCATTTTCCAGCAATGAATTAACATCATCTTTACCTATGAGAGATTGTATTTTGTTCGTAACATGAGAGCGAAGATCCATCAATGTTGTAGTTGCAATCTTCTCCATAACATCATGATTGGCACTGATATTCATAACACTGAAAGCCAATTGCATTAACCTCTTCAAGCGCAATGTCTTTGACTTTCCTGCATCACAAGAGCTCTCTCCAACATCATCGCAATGACTACTTTGTTTCGCAATTTTTGTCCCCTCTTCAAAATGTATTGTAATGGAATTCTTGGAACATGTACAACATGTATCAAGATACATAAAGCATGCATGCACAACCATCCTTGCATTTCAAATAACTTGTAGCTGCATGTAATAGTAGAATCACCCGGACAAAAATGGACAATATGCTTTCTTTCACTATTATCAGCTCCTAATATGTAAGTGTGCAATGGCCCATTAGTTTATGATCTAAGAACATGTTCAGACAAAGAATGCAATAACTCATCCTCAAACTTTCTATAAATGACATGTGTGTAAACCTGTGCAGCATGTTTCAATAATTCACTATTTTCAACCATAATTTGCAGCATTCCTCAAGCACACTCAAAATCATCAATAACTTCAGAGTAGCACATTTTCTCTGCTTGTTTTTCATAATGAGTAACAAATTCAGACAAAGTCATATTCTTACATGTCATTTCTTGAAAGACATTATTAGTGCTCTCACTTCTTTGGGTGGATCTAATTCCTGCATAAAAAGTATCTCGGCCCAATGCAGGACACCATTTATGACGTAGGCGATAGATATTATCCAACCACTTATTGTCCTCCAACTTCCACTCATGACACATAGCATTCCAAGTGTTTTCCAATTCAAGTTCTGATTCGCACTTATATAAAAGCTTATGCCAATATTTATCGCAAAACCCCGGTTTTCCAAGAAGATGTGCAATATGACGCATAGCATTTTTCTCAATATGCCATACACATAAACGATCATTCGTGTTCGGAAGAACAGTTTTGATGGCATTTGCCATTGCATGATCTTGATCAGTGAAAATAGTCTTGGGTACTTTATTACCCATTGCCTCTAAAAAAGATTCAAAAGTCCACACAAAAGAAGCAATGTTTTCATCCAATAGAAATGCACAACCAAATAGAACATTTTTCCAATAACGATTCTAGCCAACAAAAGGTGCACATATCATATTGTACTTATTTGTACAGTAAGTAGTATCAAATACCACAACATCTCTGAAACTTTCATAATCTAGCTTAGATACACCATTGGACCAAAAAAAATTGGTCAATCTTTGCTCCTGATCCAACTGAAATGTACAAGAAAAATTACTTCCATTTAATTGTAAGAAATTAAAATGGTTGATGAGATTTTGACAATCCCCTGCAATAATCAAGTCCCTTCTCTTTGATTGCAAATTTTTTTGACAATCTCATAGTGTAAAGCCAACATTCTCTTGTCCTCCCGCTTCACTACTAAGGTACAAATATGCTTTCGTAACCGTTACACCAGCCCCAGTCAAAGAAGCCAAAATACTTCTATTAGTATCTGTTATGTGCTGATATGACCGTATTAGGTGCTTTTGTTTATCATCAACAAAAGGATGATTATGAACCTCCTCAAATTTGACAACTACCCAAACTCCATCTTCAATTTTGAATTTAATGCAAGCGTTACATCTGGTTCTTTTCACAGTCCTATATACATATCTTTGTTCATAAGGTATGATTGGTGGAGAATGTCCTTCACAGTTACACAAAAATGTGCATGTTTGCAAGATTCCTTTATTATTATTTGCTTTTTGTCCTTTTCGTACTCCAAATCCTTTGCAAATTGCATATGCATTAGCTTCATCCTTGTTAGCAAATGTCATGCCAATTTTAAATCCAAAATCTTTATCAAAATTATGGATAATGACATTATCCTTTGCAGCTTCTACAATTTTTGAAAAAAAAAATCATCATTTAAAGATAAAAGATAAATTCAAAAAAACTTAAATTCTAAAGAGAAGAGTCATACCCATTTATCCTGCGAACAAGTCGGATTAGTTATGGAGGCCTAGGAATCTGGTTTAATTCTTATCTCCAAATCACCAACATCTCCAAGAAGAGCAGGCTCAGCAACACTCAAGAACCTCAAACTATCAAAGGCATCACTAGCATTGCTGATAAAGGGAAAAAAAGGAAACCGATTTCAGCCATAAATCAACAAATAAAGGCAAAGCTTAAATTCTTCACCATGAATTAGAAGCCAATTCACATAGAAATGAAGATATATGTGAGTGAAACGCTCACTTGACAAGCTCTCGAAGAAACACTTCCTTGTGGCTGTATAAACTCCAGACAATCAAATCCAATAGATGACTACCTGCAAAAAATGTAAAGTATAAATTTATCAGCACATAAGTGGAGGGTGTAGTCCTAAACGATTGGAATACAATGTAGAAATCACATTAATATCACAAGTTCTTCAAAACAATCAACCAATCATAATACCTTTCAGAGTAAATCCTTACATACTAAATTTGTCATTTTAAATTGTTCTACATGCCAATCTCCTTTAATATTTCACAATGTTAAGCAGCAATAACTTTGAAAAGGTAATCAAGCTTCCATTTCCAACAACAATGTTCAGGCATTTCATCGAATAGATGGTGGCCGACTCTTTAGATCTATTATGCTTAAAAGATCTTTTCTAGTCATTAGTTACAAGGGAAAAAGAAAAGAAAGCTCATGCTACTACCACGGCCAAACTAGCAGCCCACACCTAAACCAATTCGATAGAATCACAACTTAAACCGAACAAATAAACTTGGTTTGCTCATGTCAATCCTTCAGAAGTCAAATTCCATGGAAAAAAGAGTTGAAGTGGTTCTGTTGAACTTATTTTTCCCTCATGATTCGTTGGCTTCAATAGAAGCCCAATTGCCTTTGTGCCCTCGCTTCCATTTTCTTAGTCCTATCTAGTCCCGACTACTAAGCGAATTGCAACAATTGACGCTAGACTACTGTGTTAAGCATTAGTGGGCACGAACATGGGTTTTCTTCCTAAACTAAATGAGAGTGCCGCATGGACTCTTACCTTGTGTGGGAGAATGCCGGTCGCATCTAAACCGAGCCACTCACGGTTTGTATCGCTAAAGCCGGAAAGGTGATGATGGCGATGAACAAAGCGAGCGGCATGTGAAGGCCGAGAGCACTCGAGACCCAGCAATTGCAAACTTCTTCCGCTTCAGGGGCGACGTGCTCGAGCCCAAAATAGAAATTGAGCCACTCGTGGTTTCTATCGCTGGAGGCGGAAAGGCAACGACGGCAACAAGTGAAGCAAGCGGCGTGAGGACTCAGGACCCAGTAATTGCAGACTTCTTCTGCTTCAGGGGCAACGTGCCTGAACCCAAAATAAAAACTAAGCCGCTCGCGATTTCTTTCGCCGAAGCCGGAAAGGCGACGACGGTGACAATCGAAGTCGAAGTTGAAGTCGAAGAAGAAGGAGGAGGAGGAGAATGATTCAGGAGGCGAGTAGATAAACGAGGGAAAAATGGCGTCGGGAAGGAAGAGGGAAAGCTTCTTCATTTTCAAACAAGAAAAGACTTTGCCTTGAGAGAGAGAAAGTAGCAATTAATGCCCTCTGCTCAGCTAGTGACCGTCCTTCAGCCAGACCTAGAGGAGAGAGAAAGATGGATTTGCATATTAATTCTTTATTCCAACTCAGATGATAGATGTCACTTTATTAGTGGTCCACATGGGCCAATATATGCCAGGTAGGCAGATGACCTGGTGATTGTAAACCATGGAATATTTTATCAGATTTCACACATTGAGTAAAAGGGGTCAAGCACATTGACTGCAAATTTCTTAAGGAATTGTGAGATTTAACTGAATTTGGAGAATTTTCTTCTCAGAAATTGCAATCGAGAAAGTGCAATGTCATTTTCATTTTAGGGAAAATATCACCAAAAATCCTAAATTATATCACTTGAGACAATTTTACCCTAAACTTTTTTTTATACCATAAAAAACCCCAAACTATGTCACTTAAGATAATTTTACCCTAAACTTTTTTTCTACCAACAAGAACCCCCAACTATGTCACTTGGGATAAATTTACCCTGAATTTTTTCTTGTGCCACAAAAAAACCCCAAACTATACCATTTGAGACACATTTATCCCAAACTCTTTAGCTAAATGGCATTTTCATCTTTTTTTTTCTTTCTCCTTTCCTGGCTAGTAGAGGAAGCCGGTGAGGGCCACCCTCGCCAAATCTAAGGAGGGTGTCCCTCACCTGAGTCGGGCCAGGCGAGGGACGCCCTCGTCGGATTTAGCGGGGGCAACCCTCCTTAGCGTCGGGCAAAGGTAGCCCTCACCCTAGGTAGGTGAGGTGGCCCTCCCTCGAGTCAGCGAGGGTGACCCTCCTCGACGTCGGGTGAGGGCGAGGAGGGTCACCCGACGCTAAGGAGGGCCACCCTCACCTGACTCCACTGCTGGTGAGGGTGGCCCTCGCTGACTTCCCTCTACCGACCATGGCAAAGGAAAGTGAGGAGGAAAAAAAAGAAAAGAAAAGAAAAAGGACAAAAATGCCCTTCAGCCAAAAAGTTTGGGGTAAATGTGTCTCAAATAACATAGTTTAGAGTTTTTGTGGTAGCAGAAAAATTCAGGGTAAATTTGTCCAAAGTGACATAATTTGGGATTTTTGGTTGTACAAAAAAAGTTTAGGGTAAAATTGTCCCAAGTGGCATAGTTTGGGGTTTTTGATAGCATAAAAAAAAGTTCAGGGTAAAATTGTCTCAAGTGGCATAGTTTAGAATTTTTGGTAGTATTTTCCCTTCTTTTTATTCTCCCATCTGTTTCGACCAATCAATTAATTGTAGAAGTAATGGAAAAAGAGGATTGAATGCTAAATAAAAAGAACATCACATTATGGGATTTGTTTTGGACAAAGACATTGTTCCAAGAATGAATACTAATGTCTGTTTTATCGAGGAGCAAATTGTTCCAAAAAGAAGGAATGACACTTTTTCCATCTCTTTTTCTTTGTAGCTACGGTCGCGAGGCCACTGTCCCAGTCGCAGGCCAAAGATTCAGAAACAGTTTCTCCAGATGATCCGAGGTATTATTTTCGTCTATTCATTTATTTGGCTGTCGCCCAGCCTTGAAGGCTGTAAAAATAGTGTTGCTCCTTCAAAATTTGTTGAATACAAGAAAGTTTTTCTAGATAGGTAAATCGTAAACCCCTAAATTATTCAAAAATTGTCGGTGATGGACACTCACCTAGGCTCCTGAGCCTGTCTTTGAGATCGACCTCGCCCATCTAACCTCACCGAGGTGATGCACTCGAGGAGGGCTAATTCTTTTTCTTTTTGTCATCGGAAAGGAATTTTATTTATTACTCAGGACAACCATAGAAGCCCACAACAGGAACTTCATTACATAACATAGCCTAGAGGGCTTGAGGAAATAAAAAAAACCAGTTGGCAACCGCAACACGCAGTACACAATATTTGAAAGATAAAAACAAATAAGTAGAGTCCAAGATGCTTGAAAGACAGAAACATATGGAGTTCGAATAGCAGTAGGTCGTCTCCATGTACTGCAGAGGAGACCTGCACCTGGCGAGCAAAGCCGTGGCTTCCTGTGTGAGCTCGGCAAAAACCAACAATTCCTTTAGAGGTCCCATTGGGTCGATCTTGAGCTACAAAATAGCTCGTAAAGCCTAGATTGTGAGAGTTGTACCCAAATCCAGACACTTCCAACGAGGGCTAATTCACCTTCGCTTAGGATGCACGATGGTTGTTGCATTGGAGACTTCACTTGTTGCAGTTAATTTTTTTCCTAGTTAGAATTAACCTTGCTTAAAAAAAGTAGTAATTGATCTCAGGGGAGATGGCAATAAATTTCAAAATGTTAGGACATTATAGACATATATGTATTTAGGAGGAAAATCGTGACATCTGATTTAAAGGGGGCAAAATATGACAATGATACATTAGTGGCTGATAGCGTGGTATTCCCTAATGCTCAGTAGCGGTTAAGACACTATTTTACTTTGAATTTGACGTTTCCCCACGTATTGCGCGGATTACTGTACTACAAGAGTATAATTAAAATTAGGGATGATCAGTTCCAATTCAGTCTAGTCCTTCCTAGGATCGAGAATGGAACCAGAAGGATCGTTTCTCACTGAAATTGTGGACCAGTCCGATCCAATTTCCAAGTGGTCCAATAAAATTGGTGTGGGGAAATCAATATGGATCACAATCCACAATCGTGAGAGAGATATTCTCCTCTTTCCTCTCTTTTCTTTGGCCATCGCCATTTTTGTTTCCTCTCTCTCTCCCCACAGGACCGTCGTTGTTTGCTCCGGCGTTTGTCAGCCCAAGCCCGCTTCTTCTTCCTCTCTACTCTTGCTTTACCCGCCTCCTCACCCGCCTCCTCTCTCAGATCGCTCGCTCCTCCACCCCCAACTCCAACGGACCCTTCATAAATTTGACTCGAGTCTCCGTCCAAACACCATCTCGGCTTTAGCAGATTGACTCGTAGCAAGTTTTCAACAGATGAAAGCAAAGGGACAGGTTGAAAAAGTGAGCGAAACTGAGGGGAACCGAACTAGCCACACAAGTACCTGAGCTCGAGCTACTCAAATCCAAAGCCGAGTGAAAATTGATTACGACTTAAATCCAAGTCGTCTTCTACCAAGCTGAGAGGCCTGAGAGGCAGATCTCAGGGGCGAGAGATCGAGCGAGGCTGAGAGGTGATTTAGGATTTCTAACTTCTATGAAAGAGGTGTATAGGAGCATGACTTGTGAGAGAGAGGGAAAGAGGGGCGTTCCAGTTCGATTCGTGAGAGGAGAGATAGGAAAGCAAGGAAAGGAAAGAGAATCGTGAGATATATAAAAAAATAAATTAATCGGCTTGATTCCTCTTTAGAAATGGGAACTAAGAATTACTGATTCCATTTTTATGGAATCAGAAATCGTACCATCACCCCTAGGAATTGCCTAGAACCAACCGGTTTGGTCCGATCCGAGCGGTTCCTGATTCGATTAGTTTGATATGCTCACCCCTAATTAAAATGGAGCATAAAACATTGTAGCATAATCACAATATCATATTAACATATTATTAGTTATAAAAGATGCCCATAAAATTAAATTGTCAAAGTAAAAAGTAGCTAATTAGTATAACAATAGTAATAATTCACAAATATAGCATAAAATATCATATATCATAGATATTATGCTACCTTGGAAATGCATACAAATAAACAATGAAAACTTATGTCTTCTTGCAACGAGAAGGGGCCAATTCTAGCGGTCTACAATCGCGGGTGGCACACCTAAAAGTAACAATTGTAGCAGATTTTGTTATAATATGTTTATAAAGATATGGATACATTGTTTGGTAATATAGTAACATGTGAGGTGACTGGATTTTAGATCTGAAATTGGTTGGACGGGTTACCCTAGTGGTTATTCTTTTGGGAAGGGAAAGGTGGGACCATCCTTTCAAGGAGGGCTAAGGTGGAGACAAGTGTGAGTAGACAAGGTTTCGCAATTTGAGCATAACATACATTTAGCACACATAGTTGTTGCAACCTCCCCAAAATGGGTTGGATTCAGCTAATGGATTAATAAGCCTAGACTTAGCTCTCCTAAGATTTAGGATGCAAAAGATTTTTATCTAGAGTCACCACTAATCGATTTGTGGGGGGTTGAGGGTTGATTATAAACTCAAATGAAGTAATGAGAGGATTACTTCACTTTTACAAACTGGAGAGATTGTGGTTCGAATACTTGGTTACTCTAATACCGATTATGTCAGAAAAATGTATCGTAGGCGGTGATGAAGGGGTGCTCAATCATTATCTAACCCCCAATAAAGGAAAGCAATACATAAATTGCAAGGAAAGGAAGGAAATACCTATCTTAGGGTGCGTTTGTTTTGTGGAAATCGTACCATTTTTGGAAAATGTTTTCCAGGAAATCATTTTCCATGAAAATTATTAGTTTTCCTGTGTTTGGTGATATGTAATGGAAAATGTTTTCCAGAAAATCATTTTTCATAAAAAAAGAAGGACCTAAAGACCTAAAAAAGAGGGAAAGTGTTTTCCCCTTTCCATGCACAGGAATTCATTTTCCTAAAATAAAACATAATATTTCTATTGACCGGAAAGTATTTTCCATTGACCAAATTATTTTTGGAGAAACAAACGACCGAAAGTCTGGAAAACACTTTTCAGAAAAATACTTTCATTAAAACAAATACACCCTTAGAGCAATGAACGTTCGTAGTGTTAGTTAGAAAATTACATTAGAAAATCACTTCAGCAATCCTAGATGTGATTTTTAATTAACACACAATCACTCAAATTTTTTAGATTTTCATTTATTTGAGGGAATCCTAATTTAGGTGCAATGCAATGACGCACAGGGACTTAACCAATGGACCTGCAAAATAATGGCCATGTCTTGGGGTCAGGACCGGATCCATGGCAACGTCGACGGTAGTGGTGTCGGAGGGCTAAGATGACAGCAACTGCGACAACAGGTGGCTTGGCACCCGGTGGGGGTGAAGGGGGAGAGGACAGCAGCGGGTTGTGGCACGGACACTCGTGATGGTGCTTCTCAAAGGTTGTCCGCGGCTAGTGCGGTGATGGCAACAGAGCGGCAAAATCAGCAACTTGGCGTCATCATGGAGGGGACAGCAGCTTCGTCATCGGCACAACGAGACCAGAAGAGCAGCATTGCAGCATTGTTGTGCGGCAGCGTCATCACGCGGTGCCCCGGCAGGGGGGCGGGGGGGGGGGGNCGTTGTTTTGCGGTGACCGAACTCGGTTGCTTTGACCGTGAAACTTCAATGGGAACGCTGGCCTGAAAAGACTGACATGTCACGGAGAGATGGGATGTGGGAGATGATAAATCGCCCCTCGTGAATCCTGGTGTTGAATACGATGGTTGGGGCACGAACAGCAACTGCAAGAAGAAAAACTCGGAGGTTTATCCGTGTGCTCTCTCTCTTCTTTCTCTTTATATTTCTCACGATCAAGCCCTCTCTGCTTGTATCGTTCGTGAAGATGGTATGAAGGTAGCCGTGAATATGTGGAGAACGGGGTGGAGTCTGGCCTCCTCCATATCAAACCCCCCCCCCTTCTCTCTCAATTGTAGCCTGTTGAAGCTAGTGATAACACCTAGAGGGGGGTTGAATAGGTGTAGAGAGATTTTTCGCGCAAGTATATATATAACTTCTGCTATCTATAAACTGAAATTAAATAGAGAGAGTAGAGAAGATTGCAAACACAGTTTATAGTGATTCGGCTTTAGACAAACCTACGTCCACTCTCCAGGCAATCAGCCAATGGGCTGGATTTCACTATGTGATCAAAGGTGATTACACACTCTTGAGTGTTATCACTCGGTGATGATGAGTCTCACAGAGTCACTCTTCTTGGTAATTCACTAGGACCACTCAAATTCGCACTTTAGACAACTGATGAAGAACAAAATCGCACTTTGGAATATGTTTATTCTATCTAACTCCTAGGTTTCATCCTATCCTTATATACTTTCCAAGCCACACTCGACCGTTAGCTCTTCTCTTGAGAGTTTAGTCTTCCCTTTCCTGGACAGACTTTATAAGGCAAGTATTTTTAATCGTTGAAAGTAGATCAGATCCCCTTGGATTCTGCTCGCCCATACAATCAAAATCCAGGCTTCCATAAGTACTCTATTCTTCTTTGGAAGTTGTCCTCTAATTGATCCTGCCAATCAAATTAATATAACAGAATCAACGTAAACAAAGTAAGTGAAATACTTGACCGTTGGTGATCTGTTCCTAAAGTTTCATTCTGAGTCTGACTGACTCAAGTTCTGAGTCTGCTTAAGTTTTCCGTCTGGTATTGTCAGAATCAGAATCTGTGCTTCTTCAAGTCTTCCGTTTGGTACGGTCAGACTCAGAACCACTGTATGTTTTCCTTCTGCCACCAGCAGACTTAAAAACATACACCACCCTATGGCTTATTCCTTCTGAAGATATGTATAAATACTTACATAAAATGATTTGTTAACATCAAAACTAGGAGTTTTCAACAATCTCCCCCTTTTTTATGGTAACAAAACTTTTTATGCTTCTTGCTTGTTGTCCCTTACAAAATATGGTTGGCAGTGCATACTTCCAAATATAACAGGAGTAATGATGCTCACATCAGATTATTCATGCATCTATGTTTAACACCGCATCAACTAATATAGATTAAGCAGCAAGCAATTCAGTTTACAAGCACAAGTAGCAAATAGCAAAATTCAGCAAACAGCAAAAAAAAAAAAAAATCCAATCCAGGTTTTACTCCCCCTTTTTGTCACTATCAAAAAGACAATATCCTAAAAGATAAGTAAAGTCTGACAGAAAAAAACTTGACAGAAGTTCACACAAGATAAACTAGAAGATGATTTCTTTAAGAAGATTTTTTCTTAGAGGTCCGAATAAGGGTGAAATCCTCCATATCTGTGGCAGACTTCTCGATCCTATTGAGACATTGATGAACTGTTTTCTCTAAAGTCTCCAGTCTGTTGTTTAGAGAGATTTCCATAGCAACTTGGCAATCTCTTATCTCCATAAGCAAAGCCAATATCTTCTGAGATTCAGCACGATCAGATGAAGTTGTAGGAATATCTTTTTCAACATTCTGAGACATAGGCTCCCCCTGAGTTGATGCTTCAGTCTGCCCTTGCTGTCCCATTTGATTTCTGTCTTCTTCAGCATCAGGAATAGCACCCTCATTCGTTCTAATTTCTTCTTCCTCTATTTCTTCCCCTTCTTCTGGTCCATCTTTGTCAAACTCAATTTCCTCTAGCTCAGACATTTCCACATTCCCATCAGGTTTAGTTGCTGCACTAGGAAGATTTTCTTCTGTCACTACTGGTGGAGGCAGTTCTGTTTCTGTTTCTATTATTCTCTGTACAGTTTGACCCATTTTCACTAGAATTTCAGAGATAGTCTCCTCTTCATCATCTTCATCATGTAGCAACATTTGTCTTCTCTTCTTGGAATTAGATTCTGCAGCAGCCATCTCTTTTCCCTTTCTCTTTGCTATGGTTGATGCCTTGGCCAGTTCCTTCTCTTTTCGTCTCCATGTTTCTGTAACATTCTTTAGCCTCATTTTGTTTATCATCTTAAGATCGATGACCATGATTGGAAGCTCTTTAGTGCAGAGTCTGCTTGGTATATCGATCTTGTGATGTTCAAAGATCCTAGTTACCAAAGCTCCATAGGGCCACTGTCATTTATCTTTCAAAACTGTTCGATACATGTGCAGAAGAACAGTGTGAGGGAGTGAGAATAGAACTCCCTTCTCAATTGCCCACAGTAGTTTGGCCTCGAATCTTGACACATCAGTCTTTGATGAAGCCTTGGGACGAATGCAGCTTATGATGATCTTATGCAAAATAATTCTTGCTGAAGTTAAAAAGTGATAAGTAATAGTAGGCCTAACAGACTTTGTAAGATACTTACAAACAGTCTCATAGGTGACTTCTATTGACTTGAAGGGACCCCTCTCAATTTTCATGATATCAGCCAGAACATCTGTACCGACATCATAAAATCTATCATTTACATTGAACTGCATTCTATCTGGAGACAGAAATGTCAAATTTGAGTAAAAATATGCTGTTAGTTCTGGATAAACAACAGCAGAGTTAGTGCAAAATTGATTCATTTGCAACATTTCAAAATGTTCTCGTAGGTTTACATCAACAGCATCCAAAAAATCAAAGTCCACAATCCGGTAATGCATAACTTCACGTTCCAGCAATCTGTTATCAAAAGTCTTATGCTCCTTCGACTGGAATAATTTCCCTGTGGTATTCCTAGCCACTACAGCAATTCCCATTCTAACTTCAAAATTCCTATAGATTCGTTCATCATCCTCCTTCTCACCTAGGGCATTCTCCCTACTCCTACTCACTTCACTTCCCTATGCGCTTTGCTTAGAAGGTGGTTCTGTAGTTTGAACAGCTTGAACCAGACGAAGTTCATTCGCATACCCTTTTTGTCGCAAAAGGAAGAGTTTCATATCCTCCGTAGCATTTCTTCGCACTAAGCGTTGATACATTCTCATAACAGAATGAGGGTTTTTTGGTTTAGGCAAGGTTAATCTAGACGTACCTCTTCTGGAGACATTTCTTCGCTCAGAATCTGTTGGGGAATTTCTCTGAGGCTCCATATTTTCATTTGCATCCCTTTGAATCGATGCATTTTGAGATTGTCCTTGGGAATCGTCAGAAGTTTGCGTCAGATCAAAATGTGTCTGTCCTCCCTCTACATTCCTTGGTCCTCTACCAGCAATCCTGTTGGATCTTCTTCTGGGAGATGGAGACACAGACCTTAATTTGGACATAGAGGATCTCGAAGCCATTGTTCATAGTAGGTTTGGTTTGAGAGAGAAAGATTAGTTCTTTAAGGTTTCTAGAAGAAGGTTTCTGAAGAATGTCGTGAAAAACTTGTTCTCTTTGGGTTATACTCTTTGAAGATGAAAAAAAACGACTTTTGACTAAAAATAGCAGTTATTCAAAAATTATTAAAATTGGCAGAAATAGATGCAGATAACTTAGGCATGTATCGAAATTATGCAAATCAATTATTTTGCTAATAACTTACCAAGATTAATCATATAAGATGATAACTTACGCGCCAAAAATTAAAATTAAAAATACCATCAAGTCTTTCTGGGTGCTACCTAGAAGATTGGTCCAATTGCTTCTCCCAGACTGTATCCTGTCTTCAAGGATTTTATGCAAAAGGATTAATGATATTTAATATGCTACATATTGAATCAAATGTACCTTTGTCCAGTGGCTTTGTGAAGATATCTGCTAATTGATTTTTCGAATCGATAAATTCCACAAATATATCCCCATTATGTACGTGGTCTCTAATAAAATGATGCTTGATTTCAATGTGCTTTGCCCTGGAATGTAGGATCGGGTTCTTGGTGAGATTTATGGCACTTGTATTGTCACACCTTATTTCAGTACAAATGTCTTCCTTTTCATAATCCCTCAGTTGTTGTTTCATCCATAAAATCTGTGAGCAGCAGCTTCCAAGGGCAACGTATTCTGCTTCTGCAGTTGATAGAGCCACAGTATTATGCTTTTTAGAGGACCATGACACCAGCATCTGTCCTAGTAGTTGACATGTTCCAGATGTACTCTTTCTGTCCACTTTACATCTTGCTAAGTCAGCATCTGAGTAGCCAAGGAGAGTAAAGTCTGTTCCCTTAGGATACCACAGTCCCAAAAATGGATAAGTAGTTATGTACTTAATTATACGCTTCACTACTGTAAGATGAGATTCTCTAGGGTCTGCTTGGAATCGAGCACATAAACACACACTGTATATAATATCTGGTCTAGATGCAGTAAGATAGAGAAGAGACCCAATCATGCTTCGATAAGTCTTTTGGTCAACTTTCTTCCCTGATTCATCCTGATCAAGTTTGATGGATGTTGATATTGGAGTTTCAGTCTTCTTGCAATTCTCCATTCCAAACTTCTTGATCAAGTCTTTGGTATATTTTTCTTGATAGATGAAAGTCTCATGTTTTGATTGGTTGATTTGAAGTCCTAGGAAGAATGTAAGTTCTCCCATCATGCTCATCTCAAATTCCTCCTGCATAGACTTTGAGAAGTTCTTGCACAATCGTTCATTAGAAGAACCAAAGATAATGTCATCTACATAGATTTGTACTAGAAGAATATCCTTACCTTCCTTCTTGATAAATAGAGTTGTATCAACCATACCTTTCTTGAATTTGTTGTCTAGTAGGAACTTACTTAGTCGTTCATACCAGGCTCGAGGCGCTTGTTTCAAACCATACAAAGCCTTTTTCAATCTGTATACATGATATGGCTTTCTTGGTTCCTTGAACCCTGGGGGTTGTTCCACATAGACTTCTTCTTTAATAAATCCATTCAGAAAGGCGCTCTTTACATCCATCTGAAATAGCTTGAAGTCTTGATAGCAAGCATAGGCAAGTAATAGTCCGATAGCTTCCAATCTTGCTACTGGTGCATAGGTTTCATCATAGTCTATTCCTTCTGACTATGAATAGCCTTTGGCTACAAGTCTTGCTTTGTTTCTAGTCACTTTACCATGTTCATTCACTTTATTCTTGAAGACCCACTTAGTACCTATGATGGTTCTTCCTTTGGGTTTGGGAATCAATTCCCACACATCATTCCTTTTAAACTGCTGGAGTTCTTCTTGCATTGCTTCTATCCAGCTTTCATTTGTAAGGGCCTCGTCTATTCCTTTGGGTTCAATCTCAGAGATGAGTGCCACAATACTTGTTTCTTTTTTGTTCTTCGATTTGGTTCGAATTCCTTCACTGATGTTTCCAATGACTAGCTCTTGAGGGTGACTGGACTTATGCTTCCAGTTTTTGCTCTGCACTACGCTATCATCAACATCTTCTGGTAACTGAGTAGTGTCCAGCTGAGTGATTCTTTGTTCTTGAGTTCCCTCAGAGTCGATTTTCTGTGACGAGTCAGCTTCTTTGTTGAGAGTTGAATTTTCAGGAGCGGCAGTTGGTTCTGGATCTTCAATTTCTGTTATGCTTTTGTTGGAGGAATCTTGCTCTAGAAACTTCACATTCATAGATTCTTCCACTGTCTGAGTGTTCTTGTTGAACACTCGGTATGCTTTACTTGTAGCTGAATATCCCAAAAATATACCTTCATCTGATCTCTCGTCAAACTTGCTTGGAAGATTGTTAGCATTTTTAAGAATGAAACATTTACAACCGAAAATTTTGAAATAGGAAACAATTGGTTTTCTTCCTTTGAAAATCTCATAAGGAGTTTTCTCAAGAATTGATCTCAGAAAAACTCTATTAATGATATGACAAGATGTGGAAACTGCTTCTGCCCAAAAACGAGTTGCCACCTTACTTTCAATAAGCAGAGTTCTAGCCATTTCTTGCAAAGATCTGTTCTTTCTTTCTACAACTCCATTTTGTTATGGAGTGTAGGGAGAGGAGAACGTATGCTGAATACCATTTTCATTACAAAAGTCTGCAAAGTTCTAATTTTCAAACTCTCCTCCATAATCTGTTTTAATGTGGAAAATAGAATAACCTTTCTCATTTTGAATCCTTTTTGCAAATATCGAGAAATAAGAAAAAGTTTCACTTTCATTGGCAAGAAAGAATAACCATGTAAAATGAGAGTAGTCATCTATAATTACCAGACAGTATTTCTTACCTCCAATGCTTTGAGTTCTAGTTGGGCCAAACAGATCCATATGAACCAGATGCAGTACACGTTTAGTAGAAACTTGTTTCATTGATTTAAAAGAATTTCTAACCTGTTTTCCTAGAGTGCATGCGGAGCAAAGATCTGTCTTCTTATAGGTTAATGAGGGCAAGCCACGAACAAGCTTTTTACTATGTAGCTTAGAGATTTGATTCATGCTAACATGTCCAAGTTTGTGATGCTAGAGATTTGCCTCATCATGGACTAAAATTAGACATTTGGCAGTGTCTTCATTTATGTCCAAAAGATAGATGTTCCCATGTCTTCGTCCAGTGAATGACTGAGAAGAATCATTGCTAGTTCCAAAACATAAGTTTTCCTTGAAGTTAATCCTGAATCCAGCATCACATAGCTAGCTGATGCTAAGAAGGTTGTAGTTCAGTCCTTTAACCAGAGATACATTGTTGATGATTAAACTGCCAATCTTGACTGATCTTGATCCAACAATGTTTCCCTTGGTGTTTCCTCCAAAAGAGACTGTCCCTTCTTTAACCTTTTCTAAAACAACAAACATTCTTGAATCCCCAATCATGTGTCTTGAACATCCACTGTCCAAATACCATTTCTTCTTGCTCTTGAAACTTACCTGCAATCAACATGCATATTCACTTCTTCTTTGGTACCCAGATTTTCTTGGGTCCTTCGGTGTTAGTATATGCTTTGTCTACCTATTTCTTCTGAAACATTTGTTTTCAAAATGTTCTTTTTCTCCACAATTAGAGCATTTGAGATGATCCCGACCAATTGGTTTTGTAAAAGTCTTTTTGAAATGATTTTTATAGGCCTGTCAAGGACGTCTCTTTCTAATTCTCTCCTTGACTTTAGGAAAATCAATTAATGAATCACTTTCCTTAGAAAACCCAAGTCCTAACTTATCATAATAGGGAATCTGAATGGAAAGTATATGCTGTAGGGTTTTCGATCCTTTTGAAAACTTTGTAGTAATGTTCAAAATTTCCTTTCTGAGAGACTCATTTTCATTTTGCAAAGAATTTCTATTTTCTTTTGTCTCCAAGATTTCCTTTTTATGAGATTCATTTTCATTTAAGAGAAAATCTCGATTTTCCTTTATTACTGAAAATTCCTTTTTGAGATCATCAAATTTTCCATTTAAATAATGATTCATTTGACTCAACTTGCGATTTTCCTTTTTTAAACTGGAAATTTTTTTCAGAGTAGATTTTAAATTCAAACATAGTTCATTTATATAATCTAAAACTTCGGTAGGAATATCAAAGTGACTAACCTCAAATTCTTTATCTGAGTCTAAGTCCGAGTCTGAGTCTGAGTCTAAATCCACTTCAGAGTATGAATCTGAGTGTGCCATTAGACATATGTTACCATATTCGTCTTCACTATCTTCAACCTCAGTGTCACTCCAGGTTTCAGCTTTCAGGGCTTTCTTGTACTTTTCATATTTCCCTTTGTTTTTCTTGAGTTTAGGACAGTTCTGTTTTATGTGACCTTTCTTTTTGCATTCGAAAGAGAGAACATCTTTGACATAATCTTCCTCATCCTCTGTCTTTCGTTGTCCAATCTGCCTGTTTTGCTTCTTGCTGTAGAGCTTCTTGCCCTTCTTGTTTAGCGTCTTTACCTTTCTAATTAGCAATGCCAGTTCTTCATCGTCCAGCCCGTCCTCAGAATCTGTATCATCAGAATCAATGTTAGACTTAAGAGCAATGGTTTTCTTACCTCTGGATTCCACTTCTTCATTCATTTGTTCTACTTCATAGGATTGCAAAGTACCAACAACCTCATCGACTGTCAGTGGTGAAATACGCAAAGTTTCTCTGATAGAGGTCTTCACATTATTCCATTCTTTTGATAGTCCTCTTAATAGCTTGTTGACTTTCATGGGACCAGGAACAGGCTGTCCTTGATATGCTAGTCCATTTACAATTTCTGTAAACCGACTGAACATGTCTCCTATTGACTCTCCCTGCTTCATCTTGAAGGATTCATATTGACCAAGTAAAATATTTACTTTGGTCTGTTTAACACGATCAGTTCCTTCATAGGTTACGTGCAGTCTATCCCATACTTCCTTTGCTGTATCACAAGAAGATATTCGATTATATTCATTAGGTGATAAAGCACAGTAAAGGGAGTAGATGGCCTTAGCATCAAGAGTTTGTCTCTTGGTTAGTTCTTCTGGAGAAGTGGTAGCTGATGTTTTTGTTGTTTTCCCATCATCTTTCTTTGAAGTTTCTTTGATTTCAGCATTTGGATCAATTCCTCTTACAACTACATCCCATTCCAGTAGATCCTTTGATCTAAGGAAGGCCTTCATCTTGTTCTTCCATATATTGTACTCTTTGCCATCAAAATAGGGCGATCACATATTGCTCTGTCCCTCGATCAGTCCTGGTGCAAGAATACTAGCCATAGAGGATCTTTAACTCTGAAGTAACAAACACTTCAAAAACTCTTAGCACAGGGCTCTGATACCAATTGTTGAAGCTAGTAATAACACCTAGAGGGGGGTGAATAAGATTTTTCGCACAAGAATATATATAACTTCTGCTATCTATAAACTGAAATTAAATAGAGAGAGTAGAGAAGATTGCAAACACAGTTTATAGTGGTCCACTCTCTAGGCGATCAGCCAATAGGCTGGATTTCACTATGTGATCAAAGGTGATTACACACTCTTGAGTGTTAGCACTCGGTAATAATGAGTCTCACAGAGTTACTCTTCTTGGTAATTCACTAGGACCACTCAAATTCGCACTTTAGATAACTGATGAAGAACGACATCGCACTTTGGAATATGTTTATCCTATCTAACTCCTAGGTTTCATCCTATCCTTATATACTCTCCAAACCACACTCGACCGTTGGCTCTTCCCTTGAGAGTTTAGTCTTCCCTTTCCTAGACAGACTTTATAAAACAAGTCTTTTTAACCATTGAAAGTAGATCAGATCCCCTTAGATTTTGCTCGCCCATACAATCAAAATCCAAGCTTCCATAAGTACTCCATTCTTCTTTGGAAGTTGTCCTCTAATTGATCCTGCCAATCAAATTAATATAACAGAATCAACGTAAACAAAGTAAGTGAAATACTTGACCGTTGGTGATCTGTTACTGAAGTTTCATTCTGAGTCTGATTGACTCAAGTTTTGAGTCTGCTTAAGTTTTCCGTCTAGTACGGTCAGACTCAGAATCTGTGTTTCTTCAAGTGTTCCGTCTGGTACGGTCACACTCAGAACCACTGTATGTTTTCCTTCTGCCACCAGCAGACTTAAAAACATACACCACCCTGTGGATTATTCCTTCTGAAGATATGTATAAATACTTACATAAAATGATTTGTTAACATCAAAACTAGGAGTTTTCAACATAGCCAACTGGTGAATGTGTGCTCCCGAGAGAAAAAAAAACCCCTCATGATTTCTCCCCTAAATGGCCGCGTATTCGGAGTGTGTGGCCTCTCCTTTGTCTACAATGAAGTAGCCTTTTTGTAGATGAGAGGACTAGGGTTGTCGTAGGCTTCATTTCCTTCCATTGCATGAATATTCTCTTGAAATCTTGCTTCTTGCCTTGCCGACCGCCCGTCATGATTTCCTTCTTATTCTTGAGACTTTTCTTTCTGCCAATATATAAAAGACTCACGTAATATTAGAAGAATAATACGAATCTTCTCTTAAATACACCAATCTTCCAACTCATCAAATTAAAACGCATATACCACCAATTCAATGCGAAGCAATTAATTGAAAAATATAAACTAAATAATAGATGCTCTTAAAATTACATGCTATTAATTTCATATTTTTGTTTAGGGGTTAAAATTAATTCATAATTTTCTATGTAATAAATGAATGATCAAGTTGCTAAAATTTAGGTGTCATCAATAGTGACTTGTAAAGTAGATATAGGATAAGATAGGATTAGAAAAAAAAATTAATTATAGATGATTAGTTTTAGAAAGCCCAGGTAAGAAAATAAAAAGTAAGGGAAATTGAGAATGCCACAAAACTATGGGCAAATCGTTCCCCCTTAGCACTAATACAAATGAAGCCACCCGCTTTCTTATCTTTGCTAGAATGGTCTTGCCAGTTGCGGCAAAGAAAATTAAATTTTTTTGTATGATACTTTATTTTAGTAAAAGATTATCTCATCATTATTTTTCTTAAAATTGAACGAGTTAATTGAAATTTTATGTCATCAAAAGTACGGAAATAGCCCAATGTCTTCTCACTATGTGTTTTTGTTGGAATTTTAAATCCATACCTCACAAATTTTAATTATATATTAGAAATCATAAATTTCAACTTTTTTTTTCAACGCATTTAATGATAGAATCGAAGTACTTCAATCAAGATAAGTATTTATTTTCCTTATTCGATTAGATTCAATGATGAGATACAACTACTATAAAAGATTAATGGATACAAAACAAACAAGGTTAAAAAGAGATACTGATATAGAAAGATATTGTTAAGAATCGATAAGGATAAATAAAATAAACTAATTTGGTAAAAGAAATTACTTTTTAAATAATAGATCAATTCTTCGACCAACAAAAAAAACAATAGATCAATTCATTATTTTGACGTTGATACTCCTTTATCATATTAATTCATCATTTACTTATCTTAAAATGATAAAGTGATCTGACGAAAGAAAATAATTTTGTAAGAATTAAGCTAATTTCTACAAAATATGAGCCTTATTTCCAAGTTAAGAAAAAGTACTAAAAAATGTATATAATTTGTTTTCAGTAATGCTAGGACAAATAAAAATTGACACATCTCACAATAAGTGGCAGCTATTTTTAGGCATGTATTAGTGGAATATAGATTGATTACTAGGAGTAAGCATGGCTCTAGGGTAGAACTTGGAACTTGCAACCAGGCCAATGGCAACCTGTCAAGTTCTAGGTTTCAAGGTATATATGGTATGTTTTAAGTTCCAAAAATTGGGGGATCTTTTTCAACAAGTGAGCTCCAAGTTCTAGATATATGGAACCTGGAACAAGTTTTTATGTTTTTCTTAATCTGTCTTTACATGATTTTACAGTATTCTATGGCGTCCAATGATAAGTGTATAATATGTAATAATTAGCATGAGCTTTCATTTTATGATTAAGATTTTTACTTTGTTGATGTTTCATATTATTCGTGTATCTAAATATAAGTTGTGACCATTAAAAGTGATAATTCATTTCAAATATTCAATCAATAATATAATGAAACTTGAGTAGTGTTGACACTCAAATTTTTATTTATTTTGTTTTAATTGCCTATTTAATTTGCATCTATAAATACTTATTAATTTCTAGAAAAAATAAAAAAATAATCAAAAAAAAAAAAGAATCAAAAATCGAAAAAATTCAAAAAGAAGATCGATGGGCTGGTTTAGCCCAGCCCACTCATTTACCTTGCCTAGTTTTTTTATCTTCTTTTCTCTTGGGCCTTTTTCCCTTTTATTTGGATTCCAGCCCATCTAGCTTGGGATTTTCTCTCCAGCCCGGCCCGATTCCCCTGGGGATTCTGGTCTCCCTCACGGACACACGCAGACAGGGAGGAAAAAAGCAGGAGGAGAAAATCCATATGGGAGCAGCCGACGACGCGGTTCTAGCGCAACTCCCCCACCGCGGCTGACGTCAGCCGCGTGACGCCAGCAAGGGAAGATTCCCTGGCTGCGCGGTCACGCGGCGGAAGGTAGAGAGATCAAGGAAAAGGAGAAGAACGGCGACGCACGGCAGAGAGAGGGGCAGTGATTCGGCGAGAAGGAAAAAGAAAAGAGAACAGATCTGCAAAGAAGAAGGAAGGAGAGGAGCGAACGAAAGTAAATACAGCCGGCAGCCACGACTGACCCGCCGCCGGCAACCCTTCGGCGCCGGAACAGGAGATCCAAAGGGAAACAGAGAACAAAAGAGAGACCGAGGGAGACGACAGAGAGATTCTGGCTGCCGCGAAGAGGACAGACGCACGCAGATCAGAAAAAAGGAAAATGCAGGAACTGAAGGACCGGCGGAGGAAGAAGGAAGAAGCGGCAGCAAGAAGAAGACAAAAAAACGCAGCAGAAGAAAAAGAAAGAAGAAGCCAAGAGAAAGGATGGAGAGAGAGTTCCGACGAGAGTAAGCCCGAGAGAGAGAAAGGCGACGCGAGACAGCGGCTGACTGTCGGCGGAGGTCCGGTCATCAATCATCGTCTGCCATTGCACTTCGTCGGAACCGGAGCAGGAGTTGGACGGGGAGCAGCGGAGAGAAAAAAAATCCAGATCTGAGGAGGAAGAGAGAGTCGCGAGGAGAACAGATCTGAGAGAGAGGGAAGGTCGACGCCATTGCCGCCCGAAACACCGACGACGAGGACTTCCGGTGACCGCCGTGCCCTCTCCGTAGCCGACGACACCACGCCCTCCATCGCCAAGCGCCCAAACACTGCTGCTGCTCGGCTGAGCCCCGCTACCTGCTGGCATCGTTTTCGCTGCGGTGGGTATCAGCTCCGGCGAACTAGATCTGGACAAAAAAAGGCAAAAGCAAGACGAAAGAAAAAAGGCAGATCTGAGACGAAAGCGAAAGGGGGCCGGAGGGAGAAAGATGAAGGCGCGCAACGCGTCTGTGTCCGCAGCCGCTTCGACCCGCGGCGACCCCGCCGCTCACGGATCCCGCCTGGATCTCTCGCCGCCCCTGCTGCCGACTGCCGTCGCCCCTAGGGCCGCCCGCCGCTCTGTCTCCACATCGAAGAGACCGGCGAGGACCGCCGCCGCTCGCCGTGGCCTCGCCGGTCGATGCTCGGCCATCCCCTCGGCGCCGCGAAGGAACAGCGAAGGAGAGAAGAGGCGCAGAGACAGCTCCGATCCGGGTCAACAGCCGGGTCGGGTAAGGTACAAACGGGTAGGGTTAGGTTATTGGGTTAGTAGAAGTGGACCGGGCCGGGTTTATATTTAATTTGTTCTATGGGCTTGTTTTTATTTAGGTCTCAGTTAAATTGTGAGCTGTGCTGATATTGAGTGGGCCTAGCATGAATTTGGGCTGATTGTTTGATGTGGGCCCAATCTGAGTTTGGGCCAATTTTTTATGAATTAGAAATGGGCTGTCTTAATTTCTGTTTTTGTTAATTAATGGGCCATTTTAAAAATTCTACTGGGCCCTTCGACCAGCCCGGTTTCTTTAGCCCAGCCCGGACCGATAGGGTCCGGGTCGGTTTAGTAGGGCCGGGTCTCCCGACCCGGTCCGAATCACTTTTTAATTAATTATAAAAAAAAATCCAAAAATTCGAAAAAAATTAAATATTAAAAAAATATTAAGAAAAATTTCGAAAAAATCATTAAAAATGTTTTTTTTAATTTCAGAAAGGTTTTAAAAGTTTAATTTAATTTATTTTACTTTATTTCTTTTTTCGAATATTCAAAAATTCCAAAAAAAAAATTAGAAAATTCCAAAAAAAAAAAACAGTAATGAATGCTTTTCTTAAATTTTCAGAAAATTCAGAAAATATCAAAAAAAAAAACCTTAAAAGCTTGTCTTGTTTAATTTCGGAAAATTCGAAAAATATTAAAAAATATTAAAAATATTAAAAAATTCAAAAAAATTCAAAAAATCCAGAAAAATCAGAAAAAATTGCAAAAATTCAGAAAACCCTTAAAAAAAAAAAGAAATACCAAAATTGAATAAGTCTTAGGGCTTTACGATAGGTTTTTTGAATAGCTTGCCAAGACCACACTAATACACAATCAAGTTAGGTACCGAAAGGGCGTTAGTCGCATGACTAACGTAATCAAGTCCCCGACCCTAAACCCTCTGGTTGCGTAAAAAGCGAGACACACTCCCATGTCTCGCTCGGTTTTTAGTCGACCTTAATAGACTAGTGGCGACTCCTTGTTTGTAGTTTTTACGAATATCCCAATGTCGCGCGGGGTATGGGCTTGGGAGAGCCCAAGTTAATTAAGGGCCGTTGGCCCGAAATTAACAATACCCCTAAACCCATTATTATTATTTTCCCAATAATTTTAATTTTAGGTCGCGACAAGTAGAATCTGGAACTAACTTTGGAACTCGTGACAAGATAGGTTCCAGATTTCAAGGTTTGTAGGGTAAGTTTTAGGTTCCAAAAAATAAAAAAACCTATTTAATGGGTAAGTTCTAGATTCTACTCTGTATGGAATTTGGAACCATTTACCCCTATTGATTACAACAAAGTAGTTATATCATTTGGTAATAACACTAAAGTATTCTTTGTTTGTTATCCTCGAATTTGACTTTCACATAATAAACAGATTCAAGAAAAACGAATGAATGATTTATAATTGAATTTTATTGTGAAATATTTATATAGGGCTATCACCAAGATTAAATTATAGTACAAAAAAATATAAACCCGTAATAGATATGAATCTATTGATTTGGAAATGTGTAAGAACAAGAATAAAAATCTAGGCTCATAAGATAAAGGGAAAATTCCAAATAAGGGCCTAAAGTGGGGTCATTTTTTCAAAAGAGGGTCCGAAGTAGACCTTGTCTCAAGTAAGGATCTAAAATGGCCAAGTCTTAAGGGTGGCTAGCAAGAATCACCTAGAGGGGGAGGTGAATAGGTGATGCAAGAAAATATTTTACAAAATAATAATACGGAATAAAACTAGTCGAGATAGAAGTTCGAATGTCAGCAGACGCAGCACAATTCAAAAGTCTAAACAATAATTAAATTCTAGAACAAGGTTATGAATTTGCTATGCGAAAATCAGACTTTAGAAGCACCCAGAACATGTGTAATAAATTATAACAATAAACAATAAAAGATTAAGGGATAAGAGAAATTGCACACGAATATTATAGTGATTCGGCTTAGATCAAGTCTACGTCCACTCTCCCATGCTGACAGCCTACTTGTTAGATTCCACTATATGATCAACAAAAGATTACAACTTTGAGTGCAAACACTCAGCAATAGATTATACTATCTCACTAAGTCACTCTTGTGTACTTATCTTATAGTCACAAACTTTTAAGCTCACGAAAGACAAGTGTATGATCAAAGTACGCCCAGACTTAGGAATTATAGATTCTACACTTCATCTCTTACTTTGAGTGTAAACACTCAACAATAGATTACACTATCTCACTATGTCACTTTTATACTTCTCTTACAATCACAAACTTTTAAGCTCACAAAGACAAGTGTATGATCAAAGTACGCCCGGACTTAGGATAGATTCTACGCTTCACCTCTTACTTGCTCTTCAGTCCCTTGATCTCCTTACATACTCCCCCACTTCCAAACTAGCCATTGGACAATATTTAGAGAATCGTCTTCCAATTTACCTGTTGGATAGAACTGTATCAAGAATATTTAGTAGCCATTGAATGACGGAAGCAAAATCTCCATCTTGATTCCGGTTGCCCATACAAGCAGAATCTAAGTTTCCCTAAGTAGACCTTCTCCATTAGGAAAGTTATTGTCTTTGGGATCCAATTGCCAATCAATTAGATTGAGTCAATCAAATCTATTTTAGTATAGAATCCAAACCAGATTACTAGCCGTTACATGTTATGGGTCTGCATCTTGTTTTATTAGGTTGTTTAATTCTGAACTTGCTTCGTTTTGAACATTAAGTTTTGAACTTGCTTTGTTCTGAGCATTAAGTTATGAACTTGCTTCGGTCTAAACATGTGTCTATTTCCGTCCTTGTGTTGTTCTGAACTTGTCACGTTCTAGACCTGTTCCATCTGTATGTAAAGTCTGAGTTTGTTTCGTTTGAAGTAGACTTCTCAATTTGTACTTGAGTTTGAACATATTTATCCTCAGAGTCTGTGTCTAATAGATTTATCCTTAAAGTCTGAACAAATTTAACCATATGATCTGGAATTTGTTTTGCTTCAACAATGATTCGATCTTCTGGTTCTTCAAAGTATAATCCTTGATAAAATCCTTTATACTTTCTACCATATGTGTCATGTCCCGAACCCCGAGCACGCAACAACCCCTTACCATGGTCAATTAAAAGCGACGTCTCAAGACTCGTCGACAACCATTCATTTTTAATCTTTCATTAAGCGCAAGCGGAAGACGAACCATCCCCAGTCCAACAAACAATAAAACAATCAAACAGGGATAGAGGGATTAACAGTAAGATAACATAAACTACTCATTTATACATTCTTACTGAATTAACTAACGGATGATTGTTCTCCAATTTACAAGCCTAACTAAGGGGGCCGATCCATCCACTAAGCCAGACCAAAAAGAAACTAGGCTCAGCTAATCCATCTATACAAAAAGAACCCTCGAGTTCTGAACTACCATCACTCTGACTCGTCGAACTCAAGCTCCGTAGGGTCGTAGTACGGGTCGTCCGGGTCGATCATTGGAGGAGCAGGGGCAGGGTTCTCCACTGCACCGTCAGGAGGGTCCAACTCCAGGGAATCCCAATCATCATCTTCAAGGCCCCTACCGGGCGGTCCATCGAAACCTTGTAGAGAACCAATCAGTAGATCGTCCTGTCGGATGTACCACGCTAGGAACCAATGGGGTATCCATTGCCCCGGTCCCTCATCCACCCAAATGATGGTGATGTATTTCTCATACAAGTGCACCCAACTTGAGAACCGGCGGTGCGTCACGATGGTCTCCCAATCTTGAGGGACCCCAAATTGCACTGACGGGGGTGCCATTCTAAAGGCCTGAAAGTGGTTATACAATAACCAGTGAAATAAAATCTCAGCGAGTTCTCCCCCTGAGCCCCAATTAGTACACCAACTCAACCTAGGGTATCTCTCTAGAACCACCCCTCACACAACCCAACCACAAACAACCAGCAGTTAGCAATTAAACAATAGACAGGGTCAACCAACAATCAAAAACCGGTTCGCATGCAACCTTACTCGGTATGCCATATCCTGTATGTTATAAGTCAGCACAATACATGCAATGCACATGGCCGTTAAATGATGCAGTTCATCAATCACATGCGAGTCGCGTCACAAACAATCTCACTTGGCCATTGCCACACCTTGCATGTTATTAATTCATGTGTGCGTGTTATAAATAATGTGATCACCTCATGCATAATCGGAACCAATTATGCCATATTTCTCATATGCTATTGCATCCACACGTGTTTCAATTATTACTACCCCACAAGACTATAACTTGGGCTGAGGTGCTATGGCGCTACGGCGCCCTTCCTCTGCAGAGGTGCAACCGTGCCCTTCCGTGTAAGCCGAGACGCTACGGCGCCCTTCCTCCGCAGAGGCAGAACTGTGCCCTTCCGTGGCCTCCGAGGCGCTACGACGCCCTTCTTCCGCAGAGGCACAACCGTGCCCTCTGATAAATTAGACTGTCATAGCCAATGCACACATACTTGCACGGATACTTGCATTTAAAATCTCAATTCCTTTCTCATAAAAGCGGTCAATTTCCAGTGTCCCTCGGACAATTCATTTTTTTTTCCATTCTTATGAAAATCACACGATTTATGTGGATGTTCATGCAATGACACATTCAATTCACTTCATAAAATCAAGACACATGAAATTATGCATATTTTTAGCTTCCAGATGAACAGTGCCATGAATTGTGAAATTTCAGAATTTAGAAATTAAAATAATTTAAACATTAAATACAGAAATTAAATAAATCATTAATTAAAATAATTAATCAGGCAATTAAGGCAAAACATGCTTAATTAACACATAACACACAATTAAGCATAATTAAGCAAGATTAAGCTAAGCTAATCTTAACCATTTATCTAACCACCTATCTTAGGGATAATACAACTTAATTAAACTTCCTAAACCAACATTAACACTAATTAATCCAACCCTAAGCAAGTTTAGGCATTAACTAAGGGATTAGGGCTAAACTCACTTGTTAAGCGGGCCGGCAACACGGACACAACGGCGGCGACGAACTCGACACTCAGGGACCTTTCCCACGACACTCCAAAGCGGTCCTAGGCTGAACACAGTAGCAACAATCTCTGTATACCCACTAACTTCATAAAACAACACTGTAGGAGGAGGACAGGGGTTGATCGAAGCAAAACGGCTTGACCGGAACTCCGGTGAGCTGTTGGCCGGTGACTAGCGACACCAAGGGTCGAGGGGGAATTGCTGGTGGCTGGTATGGGCGGTGGTTTGGCCAAAATGGGAGGAAAATAGAGAAAAAGGTGGAACTGGTGGAATTGGTCACTATAGTTAGCAGGTTAGGGACCGGCGGCTTTTGGCCGGCCGGCGACTCCTTTCGGTGATCGGACGACACAGGCCGTACGGATTCCCTGTCCTAAGCAGATTGGTGGGTGGCATAGGCCATGATTCACACAGGAATGCAACAAACAACTCGATTTTCGATGGAATGTCAGAAGCAGAAGTAGTAGGAACGAAGGGAAAACAAGGGGAAAGAGGGTGTGCGATTTTGTGAGCTGAAAGGGGAGAGAGAGAGTGAAGTGAAGGTTGCTAGATAAACCCCATTAATGCCATTGAATGCCTTGTCCAACTTCTCAAGTAAGTGATCTCATCTTCTCTCTCTTCTTTTGTCTTTTTCAAATAATATCTAGGGGTAAAATGGTCATTTCCACATTGCACAATTCCCAAACTGCCTTTGGGCTGAAAATGAAGGGCGAGCCTAAGAAATGGGCTAGAAAATGAATAAGAACAGGCTCGGGAATTTGTTGGGCTCGAATTGGCTCAAGTTTGGACAACGGGCTTGGAAGGGTCAATTGGTCGGTTGGGTCCAACGGGCTCACTTGCTTGTCTCGGTCTTCCATGGTGGTTGTCCCACCTTTGGCGTGAGGCCCACACTGGTCTTGCCCGGCCCACATCTTCATAGGCTCGTTTCCTCCGTCCAAAAATCCCTTTTCCAAAAACTCGACTTAACTGACACTATCGACCGTCGAGAAAGGATCGTCCAAAAGTCCATCCCGGACGTTCCCGAAAATTCGAATTCCAATCTTGGATTCTCATGCCTTGTCAATTTCGCCCTAATGCCATTTTGATACAACTCAGACTGACAAGCTGCTTCGAGGACTCACGATTATTCATCCCTCAAAGGGCTTGAATTTCAGGACGTCACAATCTGCATAGCGCCTTGGCGTCTTTTACCTATTTATTCAATCATCAAATGCATTAGTAGCATTTGATTTATTTTTTCATCTTCAAAACATCATAAGGGATTTTCCTAACAATCTCCCCCTTTTTTATGATGACAAAACAATATTTGAATATGCAGATGTGCAATTACCTTTTATATTGATAAATCAAAGCATCATAAGCACATAATGCAATCTCCAAAATTTTGTATATTCAAAGAATGTAATTCAAAATAGAAGATTATAATATAGAAGATGGTTGATAAATTGAGCAAAATAATATATAATCTCAGCTCAATATTGTGCACTAAACAATATCAAGCAATCAGCACATATGCATATACATATTCTCTCCCCCTTTTTGTCATAATCAAAAAGCAATAACAATGAAAAAGAGTGTTACGTGGAGAATATAATTCTGCTCAAATAAATTAACATAATATCTTTAGAAATATATGAGGCATGAAACACAATCTTTAAAGATACCATAATGATACGAACATAAAGAATATTCAATATAGCTCAAATAACATATATATCAACAAAAATCTACCAAGGATCATGAATTGCATTATAAATATCACCAATTTTTTGTCTTAATAAAAGGATAATATAAAAAAGAGATTCATTAATGACAAAAAGTGATGGAAATGAAGATACACTTACCAAATTATGTATAACTCAGCAAGTTCTAACACGTTTACCTTCTCTTCCTTAGTAATCATGGTCAAGATCGATTCAAAAAATATGCCATACTTGATCAATGCCCCCCCCCCTCAATTTGTTGCCTTTTCAAAATGATCACGATTCTCCCCCTTTCTTTTTGCACTCACTTTCTCCCCTTGTCCTCATGACAGTATTTGTGATTCACTTTTTGTTGTGACTTGTGCATGTTGAACAGAATGTCGTCCCTTTATTTCCTTTGTAGCAACAACAACTACAGCATTCGTTTGCTTTTTGAAAATTGAGGTAACAGTTTGTTTTCTTCAAATAGATTATCTCAAATTTAATCTACATAAACTCAACAAACTTTCTGTACAAATGCATTGTTATAAAATCTCACATAATATATAAAGCCCTTTCTTGCAAAATAAATTTAATAGCATATATAATAGAAATGTTTTTTAATTCAAAGTTATTCAAACTTTTGTACGACACATTAGGGGTTTACTCCATAAATTGCAAGAATTTTGCGCAAAGAGTGAACTTTCAAGCCTTTGAAAATAGTACAAAATCTCCACAATTTTGGATCAAGCTTTCCAAAGATCACATGGATAGATTTTTTGCCACCTGCAAATCCATGTAAAATAAATAATAATCTTTGCAAAATATAAAAAGTATCATGCACATACCTTCCTCCAATTTGTGGATCAAATTTGCCTGATGTAAAATATCTTCTAAGATTATAGCAAGTGAATCAAAAAATGCAACAATATCTTTCAAAATAAAAGGGATTTTCTTAAGCATAAATTTCAAAATGATATTATTGATGCAATATGCAAAAAGAAAGTAGATATTTTTATCACATGACAAATCAAGTAATAAAAATGTGTAATGTCTGACAAGAGATTTTTTGCAATATAAATCACACGTGAATCATAAAAATCATCCAGAATCATAAAAGTTTGTATAGAAATTTGGAAGGCAGGATGATAAATATGAAATATTTTATTTCATTACCCAAGGTATACGTTTAAAATATACCATTGAATTAAAGATGATCATTGTCAATCATTGCTTGAGATATTTATCTAATTGCCCAATGATTTGCAATCATTCTTCTTTTGTAAACTTTTCTACAGTACACACTTTTTCTTTTGGTATCCATGAATTTGAAAAGTGCTTACTATAGGAAATTTTACAAAAGAAGAATGATTACAAATCTATGAATTTGGATCCTTCCTTCACGCTAGAGCACAAATAAGAAATTTTCATAAAAACTCAATGATACTTTCCTAACTCATCTCAGTAGAATATTTTAGGGAGAATATCTTGTATAATAAAATAATATCTCATAAAACAAATTTTCACTTTGCAAAATATAACAAAATAAGAGAGCATAAAATCCGATCAAATAATCACGATTATCTCTAAGCAAGATATCAAATCAATCACACATACTAAATCAAATTCGAACTCACAAAACTACCAAAAATATACCACAGTTTAGTGAGTAGATAGCTTTTGCTTCTAGTACTTCTCTTTTTTATATCTCTTTCTAAGATAGAGTGACAAAAGGTTAAAGCGTTTATAGTAGATGCAAACGCAACATTAGGATTGATTCCCTTCTCGACAACATCCCATTCTAAAGGATCCTTAGATCTTAGGAATGCCTTCATTTTATTTTTCCAAACATTGTACTATTTCCCATCAAAGTAGGGTGGTCTGGTGTTGCTTTGTCCTTCAATAAGACCTAGTGCCAAAAAGCTAGCCATAGAAGCTCTTTAGCTCAGAAGTAAAAACACTTCAATAAAACCGAGCACCTTGCTCTGATTCCAATTGAGGGTGGCTAGCAAGAATCATCTAGAGGGGGTGAATAGGTGATACAAGAAAATCTTTTACAAAATAAAAATGCGGAATAAAACTAATCGAGATAGAAGTCTGAATGTCAACAAACGCAGCACGATTCATTATTTTAAACAATAATTATATTCTAGAACAAGATTCTGAATCTACTATGCAAAAATCAGACTTTAGAAGCACCCAGCATATAAGCAATAAATTATAATAATAAACAATAAGGGATTAAGGGATATGAAAAATTGCACACGAATATTATAGTGATTCGACTTAGATCAAGTCTACATCCACTCTCCCACACTAACAGCCTACTGACTGAATTCCATTATATGATCAATAAGATATTACAATTTTGAGTGCAAACACTCAACGATAAATCACACTATCTCACTAAGTCACTCTTGTATATTTCTCTCACGATCACAAACTTTTAAGCTTACGAAAGACAAGTGTATGATCGAAGTACGCCTAGACTTAGGAATTACAGATTCTATGCTTCGTCTCTTACTTGCTCTTCGGTTCCTTGATCTCCTTATATACTCCCCCACTTCCAAACTAGCAGTTGGACAATATCCAAATGATCGTCTTCCAATCTACCTATTAGACAAAACTGTATCAAGAAGATTTAGTAGCTGTTGAGTGATAAAAGTAAAATCTCCATCTTGATTCCGGTCGCCCATACAAGCAAAATCTAAGTTTCCATAAGTAGACCTTCTCCGTTAGGAAAGTTCTTGTCTTCGAATCCAATTGCCAATCAATTAGATTGAGTCATTCAAATCTATTTTGATATAAAATCCAAACCAGATTACTAGCCATTACATGTTCTGGGTCTGTGTCTTGTTTTGTTAGATTGTCTCATTATGAGCTTGCTTCAGTCTGAACATGTGTCTCGTTCTGCTCTTGTGTTGTTCTGAACTTATCACGTTCTGGACATGTTCCGTCTGTATATAACGTCTAAGTCTGTTCCGTCCAAAGTAGACTTCTCAGTCTATACTTGAGTTTGAACGTATTCAACCTCAAAGTCTATGTCTAATAGATTTATCCTTAAAGTCTGAATAGATTTGGCCATAGAATTTGGACTTTGTTCAACTTCAACAATGAGTCTATCTTCTAGTTCTTCAAAGTATGATCATTGATAAAATCATCAAACGTATTAGTAGCCTTTGATTTATTTTGTCATCTTCAAAACATCATAAGGGATTTCGCTAATAAGTCTATCTCGAATAAAGACCTCACCTTGCCGGCCGGCCAAATGTGATTTTTCCAGCAATCAGAGGATGGGTATCTTTGTCAAAAAAATATAGGAATAGAAAAATATAAGCAAATTGCTTTTTTTGTTCTTTTCTTCCCATCTTCTTTGTTACCATCGGAGATCACCCTATGACCTCCAATGCCATACGCACGACATCGTTCACCATCGCTGACGGATCTCTTCAAATACTTCTTGACTAGCGTCAGATACACTGCCAAATCTCTCTAGGTAGCTTCTGGGGAAAAGGTCGCTGAAGTGCGATTGCCTCTCCTTCAACTTCCTCAGTACCTTCACGCACGAGACCCTTACCGCCCTCACCAGCCTTTCCCAATCTTCGTGTGTTCCCATCCTCTTCCTTTCTTCACAATATCTACGTATTGACCTACCACTCTCTCTTTCTTCATAATTACACATTTTCTCACTAAACCAGGGTCTTTGCATCCTTAATGTGTAGTCGAATCCTCTTATGTTGGTATTTCATTCATCCGTATTCTATACTAACAAGTACCATATTTATCTTTGTATGTAGTTTTACCCGATTTTGCTCAAGTTTGCAGTTTTATTGGCTGTCTCTGACCGGAACACCTCTAATCATGTGCAGAAACTGAAAAATATTGGTCTTATTATAGTTGTCTTATAGACGTTGAAATAGTACGTGCTCTTCTACTCTTCTAGATTTTGGGACCTCTTTTGTTGGTCACTTCCTCAACCAACAGTCAAGGCTCTGTTAACAATATGAGATGCCTGCATTTTGTAGAACTAGAGTTCTAATTGATGATTAGACAAAAATTTTATATGAACTATAAGACCTTTAAGATTTAGTGAGAAACAGCTAAACTATCAAGGTTAGAGAGTGAATGTGTGAAGCAGATTAGTTCAAGGCTTATGGAGTGTGGAATGAATTGGAGGCGAATAGAGTTTTTGATTTCAGCAGTTCCCAATTAACCAGGAAATAACTGAATTGAGAAAAGTAGAAACAATTTATTGGTACGTAGACAATATCCTCGCTCTAACTAGTCTAATATTGAGCTTCTTATCCCGGAGTATTAATTACTTGCAAAATGTCTTTTGGTTTTAAACATCTCCATCTGACTGTATGCATAGCTATATCAATTATGTGGTTATGTTTTTTTGCCAAAAAGAAAACATTTAATCGCAAGCCTAGATTTGGAGGATATGCCACAGGTGCATGTGGCACACACTAACTCACACAGACACATTTGAGTATATTATTTGTTTCTGATCCGGGGTACTTATTGATGAACATTCATATTATTTCGTTTTTGAATTATCTGAAATTCTCTTTTATTGTTGTAGACCCTTAGTAGTGGTTTTGAATATGGTCTTCACATTCTAGTTAAACTACATTTGTACTGTTTTTTTGGTTGAAACAATTAATGATACTAGTTACTTTTGTGAAATGTGTGCCTTCTGTTGGCATGCAACTCTGTTTTTACCGATGTCAATTGAATATCCAAAGAAGAGTGCTTTCAACTTATGAGATAGATGCTCAGATTGGTGGTGGAGTGCACCCTCGTGATGATCAACCCAACAATTTCGTGTAATTTCAGTAGGGAGATGCAAAAAGAGATCAGTTAGTCCTTGCCAGTCGTAGATTGCCAGTCACTTGCACACTCGTGGCCAACAAACCAAAAGCATCCATTATGGGGCTATAAGATTGTCGGGACACTCTATCATTTAGTTATGGGGAGTAGCCTGTCACGGTCTTGGTTTATTCATAGTTACGTATGAAGTCTTCCTTGTATATATGTTATCCGAGGGAATAATGAGGGTTGTATAGTTGCCTAGATAGGCAATATATAGGCTAGAGTCCCCAACTGAGTTTTCACTTATTCAGACAGGAGCTAAGTGTTAATCTATATAGTTGTAGCCTTGTAGGTTTCTTTGTATCCAAGTTTAGCTTTTTCTAGCAATAACATCTTGGATTGTTGCCATTGCCACTGCTCAAACACGAGCTCTCTTACTTTGCTCTGTTCATTTCTGGCATTCTCGCTTCGATCCAAGTTATTAATATTGAAGAACTCAAGCAAAGTACGGAGACAAAGAAAAAAGCTAGCTTCAGGCAATGTCAACAAATGAACAACTCATCATTGTTTCATCCTTATTGTTTGTTTTAATGTGATTTCTATGTCAAATAAGCCAAAATCTGAAAAATTACTAATGGAAAATCGATGTTGCAGATGTGATGAAAAACGATTAGTAAGGTCCTCAGGTAAATAGGTATAGGGAACTTCAATAATTGCACCACTAATTCATAAGGTGGAAGACAGGTTAAATATCAACAGATAGAGCTTCTCCTCACCGACTAGTCATTCTTATTTGCCTCAGCTCTCTTCCCTCAACTCCTCCATGATTCCATTGTCAAGGTAATCTCCATAATCTTTTTGTTAGACATGTAGGAGTCCATGCAATTGTCCCTGAGGGCCCGAGCCTTCATGATTCTTTTTATTTTTGCCTCCAACCATACTCTCCGGTCACTGGGCAACAAGGTGAACACAATTCATTTGGAGATGACAACCTTTTCCACCTTGTCGCCGAGAATGTCCTTAATGGTCTTGCACAGGTTCTTGAAGGACTTCTTTTTCTTCTCGTCTTCAGTCTCATCATCAAGTTTCAGTCCCTCCTTTGTGGCTGAGACCAACTTCTTCCTATCACATTCCTTCAATTGCTCCATAGCATATTCATAAATAGGGTAACTGATGAATTCGAAATGCTTCTTCACAAGGTCCTTGATTTTCCTCTCCTCCAAGTACTCCCAACTGTCACCAAAAAGCCAAACATCTACTACTATAATCAGTAACCAGTTGAGTCCACTACATTTGTAAATTCAACAGATATACTAGACTCTGCTAAAAGCACACAAATGCTGCATAATGCAATTGGAGATCGGAAGGTATCCTCCCTCATCTTCCTTGAGAACAGTGTGACTGTGGTTCCTCTGCCAAGTTGCTCTCCACTAACATCCCTTGTGACAGTGAAGGAACTAGCCTGCAATTCCCAAATGTATTGCTAGTCGTCGTTGTGCTTAATGGTCAGAACAACTTTCTCAGCCACGAGGTAAGCCGAGTACAACCCAAAATTGTCCAATCACACTAACATCAACACCGGCTTGCAATGCCATTAATTCCTTGGTCCCAGACCTTGCGATCCCAGTTTATTCACAAGATCTGCTTGAAACAAAGAGTCAGAGCACTATTGACGGCTATACTCCAAGTCAAACATTCATTCGAGGGCTTGAAGACGCGGGGGACAACTGTGTCTTGGTCTATGACTGAGCATTACGGACTCCCATTATAACTGACTAATTCTTCCTAAGTCAAAGTAAGTAATTCAAAACAATAGCAAAATTGACCAATCTACAAGCTGTCGACTTTCAACATGAACTTTTCCTAATCTTTTAACCTTCAAACTCGTTCCACACTAGGTGTCACATTCACTAAGCAAGCTCAATGCGATGCAAGGCACAGATACAACTAAGCATAAGCACTAGCAAATAAACAGAAGGAAGCGCAAAGACGTACCTGAGATTAGTTGTGGATAAGTTCGCGAAGGAACTCCTTGCTGTTGTAGGTACTGTTGGTAATCAAGGTTGGAAGCTAGTTGATCTCCGCCTAGAACACGAAGGTCTCTGCTTCAGCCATCTGCCATATCCTTGAAGACTGAGAAAGGCTGGTCAGGGTCTCGTGCGCGAAGGTGCTGAGGAGGTTGAAGGAGAGCCAGTCGCCCTTTTCCTCGAAAGTTACCTGGAGAGATCTAGCAGAGAATCCGACGCCAATCAACAAGTATTTGAAGAGATCCGCCAGTGATGGCAAACAATCTCGTGCGTATGGTATCGAAGGTCATGGGCGATCTCCGATGGTAACAAGGAAGATGGGAAGAAAATAAGAAAACAAGCAATTTGCTTATATTTTTCTATTCCTATATTTTTTTGACAAAAATACCCATGCTCCGATGACTAGAAAAATCACATTTGGCCAGCAGCAAGGGTAGGTCCTTATTTGACGCATATTTGGCCACTTCAGGTCCTTATTTTACATAAGATTCACTTTGAGCCCTTTTTTTGAGAAAATTGCCCCATTTCGGGCATTTATTTGGAATTTTCTCTAAGATAAATCACAAAATAAAATAAATTTAGACTGGAAACAAGAATAAAATAAAGAGGGACATAAAATAAAGAAAAAAGAATGGAGAATATTATGTTTGTTGGAAGGAAAAAAGAAAAGTAATAATTTTGGGGAAAAAGTGAAAAAAGGGGAAAAGTACGAAATTTAAAATAAAATAAAATAAGCTATTTCCCCGACAGCAAAGTTTTTTTTTAAAAAAAGAAAAGAACAAATAAACAAATTCAAATGGAGGCATATAGGATTTAGACCTACGCCTCTAGGATACAAAATGGGCCTACATTGAGCCCTCCATTTTGTCGAAAAAGTATGTTTGGAGCAAAAAATGCATTTGGTCGACGTCCTTAGTAAATTGCCACCAATGCTTTAGGCTACCTATAAATCTTGTAACAAAATCGAGAAGAATGCCATACTAGCTTTCAGTATTGAGAGCTCAAGTATTTAACCAAAAATGGAATTCTTTGAATCTTTCTAGCCATTTGGAGTAAGGGATGTCACCTATGGAAAAAACTGTTTATAAGAGGAAATAGAACTCTAAGATGGGTTATTCAGCTAAATAACCTCAGGTTCAGATGTAATTGATTCCATTTCCTATTCTGGTGGATTAGCCATGAATATTGAAGAGATGACTAGTACAATGGGAAAAGATTTGACGGCAGGAATTGAGAAAGAAAAGGAAGATGAAAGGGATGTTGTCTCTGAATCTGACGTTGTTTCAATAGGTAGAATAGGATCTAGGGAATTTTGAGAGTAATCAGGAGTACCTTCCTGATTGCTTAGATCCCCAAGGAAAGATTCTAAGGGATTTGACACCATCATTTGTCGGTCAGGATCCTCCTTTAGATGCCGGGGAGGTTCCATAATGATCTTTTATTTTGCTTTCTCCTTTCTCAGTCTTTCCATTTCTAGGATGCGGTTTCACATTTCAACCATATCACTCTTATCCCTTCTGGTGGAGGCTTTTTTAAAGTAGCAAGAGTTCGTTTTTGCCTTCCACTTGCATCCATATCAGTTGGAGCAAGAATCTTTGGAATATGTAAGTAGCCCCTTTGTGGATCTGTGATTTCCTTAATAGCTAGGAAAGATAGCTGGGAACTTTCGCCAAGTGGTGGAAAGTCAACTTCTTTTAACATGGAGATAGAGGGATTTGAGGCTTTTTGTGGTGTATGACTAGGCAAGAGATCTTTTAGGAATTCAAAAGAACATGAGTTCTTTCTTGCCCATTTAAGGATGGGTTTGTAAAATGGAGATACAACTGATTTCTTCCGTAGGAGGCAAAGGAGGTGAGGGTGAAGGTGGGGTAGTATATAAGGGTGGTGGCAAAGATGGGGTGTAAGAAACCATAAATTGATATTTGTCACTTTCCTCCAATGTGTCAATAGAAGGATCCCCATTCAAATTCTTCTGGTATAAACCATCCTTAGCATGGCAATACTTTCACTTCGGTTTCAAGGTTGAGTCTACTTCATCGGACTTGGTGCATGAAGAGCACTGGCAAAAAAGATCCTAGAAACAATGACCATAAGGGTCTTTATAGTAATGAACAAGATATCCATCACTGTTAAAATGCCTATCAAGTTTCTTTGGGTCAGGTTCATGAATGGGATCTTGAGCATATGGCTGAATCATGAATAAGGTTTGAAAAATAGAAAGAGCTTCTTCCTTTTCCTTCCTAAACTTGATGGCAATAGTGCAATCTTTTTTCCTGATGAATTCAAAATCTGAGGATTGGAGTGACTTGTTGCTTTGGTGAAGCTATTCATAGTTGGTAATCCCAGTCTCAGGAAGGAGCTTGGTCAACTTGTCTTTAGGAATTTGCCTTGGAACATGAATATAGGAAGCTTGGTCATTTTGCATGGAAATGAACAAGGCATCTTCATTTCGATTCTAAAAGTTGAGGTCTAGAGCATGGTTTTGTACTCGGTAGACCATTTGATAGTGAAGAGTTACAGCAACGGAATCAAATGTTTAGGGTGCTCCTATGAGCTGAAGTTGAACTTTCAAAAAAGAAAGCAACTGGGAGTCTACAAGAGCAACACAAAAATTTGGATGAAGGGTTACAAAAATTGTTCCAACATTCAGAGTGGTTTGGACCATGCCAACACAAGCTTACTAATACTCCAAAAACTATGTATCTAGCAAGGCTATTCTAGCCACAATGGGCAAGCCTTTTCTGGGTGGAAAGTGAGTGCAAGACTCACATCACCATAATGGATATGCGTGTATCCCTATTAGATCCACTGTCGAGGAAACTTTGGAGGGATCTGGAGAGTAACAAAGTACTCTTTCTTAGTGGTAGGAACAGGTTGCTCGTTGAACTTCGAAGACTGCACATATTCCTTGACTTCCTTAGGAGTATGGCAGATGAAATGTCATATAGGACGGATGCGTGAAAAAGAAGATGAAAAGGGTTTAGCAAAATTGAGTAGGGATTCATGAGGGACAGTTGAGTTTCAGTGATCTTGGTGTTGTCACTAAGAGAGACTTCATAGAAATAGTCAATCTTAGTTGCATTTGAGGTTCGGAATTTAGATAAAGAGGATGAGAAGGGAGATGAAGAAAGGGTGACTGGCGCATTAAGAGTAATAGGAGTAGTATCTTGCTCATTCATAGTTTGGAGAAAATTTTCTTAGCACTGGATTCATCATCTAAGCACGTAGAAGGAACCAAGTTATCAATGAGACCATGGCTCTAATACCAATGAGGGGACCAATATTTTTGCAAATCATGCATATAAAATAAATAATAATTAAAATTGGACAGGCCAACCACAAAAACAACGCATGGTGAATCGTTGTGCAAGCTCATGCACATAAACTATAATGTTTTTAAAGATTTCAAGATTAGGCTAAAAAAAGAAAAAGAAAAAGAAAAACCAAACTAGGCTATATGTAAACCCGACAAAAATCATTGTTTGGTTTCTTTTTGGCGGTCTCGCATTTGGGTTCGGCTTAGATTAGTTTTATGAAAGTCTCAAAACTTATTATTTTCTTTATATTGGAGATCTAAATTCAAAGGAAACTATTAATCTATGGGAGTTAATAAATTGCTTAACAGGAAAATATGTACATCTTAATAGACAACAACCAATGACGGAGCCTGAACTTTAGTTTGAGGGGGAGGGGGGTATATTAACACCATGGAATGAATTAGTATAAAAAAGCAAAACTGTAAAAGATAGTCTGTTTTGGATTGTAATCAAAGTACTAAAGAGTACTATTGAAATAATTGTAGTCCAAAAGAGCTAGGGTTAATTGATTTCTAATCTAGTCCAGTCCAACAGAATAGTTCCTATGTTTTGGGACTGAGGACTGGATTGGACCAATGGTCAGTTTGGTCAAATGGAATTGGCCACTTAGCAAAAAAAATGAAAAAAATTTTAAAAAAATATTATAGTCATTTACTATTTTAAGATTTAGGGAAAATTCCAAATAATGGCCTGAAATACCATTATTTTCTAAAATAAAGACTTAAAGTGGATATCATTTCAGATAAGGGTATGAAGTACCCTCATTTTCTCAAATAAGGGAATAAAGCGAATCTAGTTTCAAATAAAAGCCTAAAGTGCTATATTAGTATCAAAAAAGGGCTAGAATTCATTGTACACAAAGGGCAATTTCGTCTTTTAATTTTTTAATTTTTTCTATTTTTTCTATTTTTTCATTCCATTAAAAAAAGAGAGGAAGAATACGCACGGGTGTTAGGGACGCCCTCCCTCCTGTGGTTGCCGCCCCATCGCTAATGGAGTAACAGCGAAGGCTAACGATGTCATTAGCCCTCACCCAAGCATTCGTAACCCCACTAGCCTTTGCCGCCGCCCCCACCGACAATGAGGCGACAGGTGTACTTTCTTTTCTTTTTTAATTTTTTACAAATTTTAATCTAATTTAATTTATATTTAGACGAAAATGTCCTTGATCGGCTGGAAAATTTTTGCTAGCCAACAAGCTGGTGAGGCTAGCCCGTTGTTTAAAACAACCGTAACCACTTCAGTCCCTTTTTTGGGATTAATATGTACATGTTATATAGACAACAATCAATGATAGAGCTAGAACTATAGTTTTTTTTTTGGTTTTGGGGGGGGGGGGGGGGGGGTGGTTTGGGAGGGGGAATATTAACATCATGTAATAAAATGGTACAAAAAAGCTAAACTGTAAAAGATAGTCTGTTTTGGACTGTAATCAAAGTACTAAAGAGTACTATTGAAATAATTGTAGTCTAGGAGAATTATGGGTGATCAATTTCTGATTTAGTTCGGTCCAACAGAACAATTCCTATGTTTTGGGACTGGGGACTAGACCGAATGGTCTTGGGACCAAGAACTGGATCAAACTAATGGTCGATTAGGTCGAATGGAACCGGCCATTTAGAAAAAATGGTACAAAAAAGCTAAACTGTAAAAGATAGTCTATTTTGGACTGTAATCAAAGTACTAAAGAGTACTATTGAAATAATTGTAGTATAGGAGAATTATGGGTGATCAATTTCTGATTTAGTTCAGTCCAACGGAACAATCCCTATGTTTTGGGATTGGGGACTAGACCGAATGGTCTTGGGACCAAGAATTGGATCAAACTAATGATTGATTAGGTCGAACGGAACCAGCCATTTAGAAAAAAAACGAAAAAATTTTAAAAAAAAATATTATAGTTGTTACTATTTTAAGATCTAGAGAAAATTTCAAATAAGATACTAAAGTACCATTATTTTCTCAAATAAGAGCCTGAAGTACCCTTATTTTCCCAAATAAGAGCCTCAAGTGAATATTGTTTAAAATAAGTGCCTAAAATTCCATATTAGTATCAAAAAAGGACTTGAATTCACTGTGGATGAAGGGAAATTTTGTCTTTTAAATTTTAATTTTTTCTATATTTTCATTCCATTAAAAAAAAAAAAGGACGAACGAACCTCTGGAATGCCAAACCTTGGCACAAAGCGACACCTAAATGCCAAAATTTCAGAAATGTACACCTAAATGCCAAAAGTTCAGAAAGGTATACTTAAGTGCCAAAATTGGAGCAAAAATGATCAGTTAAGCGCTAACAGCAAAAAAATCCGGCCAAAATGCACACTTGTCATTTTCCAACAACTTTATTTATTAACGAAGCATTTTTTTTCAAAACAAATATCCACGTGGCAAAAAAAAACCATATAAAAAAACTCAAAAATCAATTTAAAAAAAAAAAAAAAAAAGAGGAAGTGAGAGGGTAGCCCTCATCGCCACCACCGCTACCCCACCATCGTCGGGAAGGGCCAATGACGATGGGGCAAGGGCTGGTCGGGGTCGTCGGGCCCTGGCCAATGGCTGGTGACCCTAACCGACTAGCAGCAAGGCCTACAAGCCTTCACCCAGCCTCACCACACTATCACTGACTCTTCCCAACGATTGAGGGCAGTGGCAAGTCTTTTTTTTTAAATTAATTAATTAATTTTATAATAATATATTTTTAAATTTTTTAAATATTATTCAATTAATATATTTTTAAAATGCCAAGTTAGCATCAAAATGATGTCGTTTTGGCTAAGTTTTTGCTGACTCAACTTCCAGCGAGCCACATCAATGAGTTATATTATTAAAAGAAGCCACGTCGAATTTCCGACAGTCTTTGCCGGAGTTGGCACTTAAGTGATCCAGTTTTTAAAAAAAGTAGCACTTAAGTGTACATTTTGTAACTTTTGGCATTTAAGTATTCCATTGTGCCAAGTTTTGGCACTTAGGCTGTTCTTTCCACACACAAAAAAAAACGAAAAAGAGAAAAAGAACACACACGGGAGAGGGGGACTCTCTCCCTCCTGTGGCCGTTGCCCCATCACTGATTGGGTGGCGGCAAAGGCTAACAAAGTCTAGTGATGGGGCAGCAGTGAAGGCTAACGGGGTTGCCGATGCCTAAGCGAGGGCCGACAACCCTCGTCGAAATCGAGAGAAGGCAAGGACCCTTTCCCAGATCTGGGCGAGGGTCGCCCTCTCTCGCCGCGGCTTGGGCAAGCGCCGCTGGCCCTCACACAGGCCTGGCAGCTTTCATCTAGTGCCCCCAGACTTTGGGCGAGATCCAAGGGTGCTAGGCGAGGACCACTAAGCCTACACGAGGCCCGGTAGTGCTCACTCAGGTTGCGGTGAGGGCGGGTGACCCATGTCCAGATTTAGGAGAGGGTCCCCACTGTCATGCCCCGAACCCCGAGTATGTGACAACCCCTTCACTTTGGTCAAATGAATACGAAGTCTCAAAATGCGTCATCAACCATTCTTTTTATTTTGCAATTAAATGCATTCAGAAGCAACTCAACAACACGCAGTCAATCTAACAGTGGGGATAGAAAAAAGACCTATAACAACAACAATGTCATTTTTTATTTTTATACTGATCAATCCTAGGAAGTTTATACATAAGTCCCTTAGTTGGGCAACTTCCTCTGTAGTTACCCAATGGTACTAGACAAGGTTAATCTACTTCCTTCAACCAGCAGGCACACAATCCTGCCGCCCTCCAATGACGTGTTCCTTCACTACCAGATCCATGGCGATAGAGATGCCATAACTACAAACCTAAAAAAATGGTTAACAACAACCAGTGAAATATAAATCTCAATGAATTACAATCCTAAGCCTCGGTTGGGACACCAACTCGCCTCGGGGTTCCTAACAAGCATAACCCTCATTACTACTGTAGATCAATTGCAAAGTGACCCTTGCTTGCCTTAACTATAAACGTGATCTACCCAGTAAACCCCGCAATAAACAAGCAGCAGTTGATTGACTCACAATCAACCTTACCTTGCCATTGCCATTGCCATACCATACATGGTATAAATATTCATGCATGCCATAAATAATGTAACCAACATTTTCATCACCGTAATGATCAATCACAATCGAATTGACTCGTAGGCAATCTTACTTTGCCACAGCCATACCCTGCACGGTATAAACTCACACATGCCATGGTCAGTACAAACAAGCACATGCATAATCAAAACACAAAATCATATGTTTCTCATGCACCATTGCATTCACACATGTTCCAATTATTAATGCCCTCACCAGGGCCACAATTGAACTCCCACCGGTGTGTACAACCGAACTCCCGCCAATGTCTTCTGGATTAGCCAGGCATCGTCTCACCCTATTAGGCACGGCTACATTTGGAACTCCCGCCCAAACAGCATTCCCGAAAGAGTATAGATCCAACCTCTACCACAACCCGCATCTGGACTCCCGTCAGGATTTCCGACAAGTCGGACTTCATCCCTCGAACTCCAACTAGGGTGATGAGTTATATTATGTGACCATACGAGCACACCACAATAATTCATTTCCATGCATTCACCTTTTTTAGACTAACTTGCGACATGTGGGTTCACAAAATTAATGGTTGTAATTCAAGCGATTCAATGGATCAAGTCTAAAAAGGATATTTCCAAGGCAATGAATTTTATGGGAAGTGCACCCATATTCCGTTATTCGTGTAAAGCTTCGAATAGTGAATTATTTTGCTTTGACATACATGCGTGCTATCTAAAACGTCATTGACATATTTCAAGAGTAACTCTTCATTAACCAAATTTTATTTTTTGTTTGGTTGGCAATAATTATCATCATCGTGATGTTATATAGCGTAAGATTGATCCTCAAAGGAGACGTCTTTTTATGCATATCTCTATTTAATCTTCACAATTCATAGAATCGAAAGACAGATGCTATGCAAAAGAGTCACACTGTAAGACTCTAGGAAAAATTATTGAAAAAGTCCTAAACCTATTGTCTAGCAATCAATCAAATCGTAAACATTTTAATAATACTAAATTAGTCCTAAATTTTTTAGCAATTTGTCAATGTAATCCTTTTAACTAATTTTGATGGGAAATCATTGACATGATAGTGTAGTTAGTAATAATTATCTTATGTGACGTAATCAGTGCTAACATGAATAATTTTTCAATTCTTTTTGAATTTTTTTCTTTTCACAGCCTTAATAGGAGAGCAACCACAAGCAATAGCGAATGAGAGCTAGTCTCGCTCGAGCAAGGAATGCCCTCCCCTATCACAAGCGAGAGTCCCCTCGCCTAAAGCTTGCGAGGGCTTGCAAGCCCTTGTCCAATGACTGACGAGAGCTATCAAGCCATCACTAGCCTTGTTGATCGCAATAGAGACAAAGAAAGAAAAGAGAAAAATAAATAAATTAAATTTCAAAATTTCTGGAAAAATTATAAAAAATTATCCCCATTAATATCAGCAGTGCTACGCAGGATAGTTAGTATTCATGTAAGTGATTTTATAAATAAATTAGCATAATTAAAAAGTTTAAGAATGAATTTTACTCCAACCAAAAAGTGGTTGATGTTTGCCTTGTTGGACAATCTTCTATGCCAGGGCTTTGATCTCTTCCCACGATATACGATGGGTTGCTCAAAGCCTCCAGGGCAAGTTCATCTGTGTGATTCTCAGTGTAATGCAGAAGATAAAATGGTGGATTTTTCGCATTGTGTGATTCTCAGTGTAATGCAGAAGATAAAATGGTGGATTTTTCGCATTGTGCCTTTCTAGCTGCATCAATTGGATCGAGGCAAAATTTACTGGCTACCTACCGGATCAATCTTACCTCAATCCACCAGACCAGATTATTCGCGTCCAAATTTTAATTCAATTTCGAATGGGCCCATTTGATTCAAGCTCTCTCCCTTCATCTCCCACGAACTGTCTCAGGATCTCCTTCTAATCCGGCTCCCAATTTCAACTTCATCGCTCGTCTTCAAGCTTCGAGGAATCCATATTCGGATTCCTCGTCACATTCATGCTCTCCAATCGCGATGTTCTCGCCCTTGAGCTTCAAATCTTTTACTCAATCGATGAGCTCGAGCTTGTTAGCCGGACCCTCAACAAGTCGAAGCCTTCGAGCTTCCAGTTTTCACTTAGCGTGGAAGTTTTAGAGAATCATTCGATCGCTCCAACGGGATTAAAGGAAAATTTAAGCGTTCCCTCTTGTTCTCTGATTTCTATTTTTTCTCGATTTTTTATTCAATCGGCAACATTGATTTCTCGATATCCTGCGTGTGTCACCAGCATTTTGCCTCGGTCAGTTCTGATTCCACCGACGCAATCAGTTCAGCAGCTCATCTCCAGCGACGCTATCGATTCAGGATCTATATTTCCTCTCCGCCGAGCTTTACCTTTGATTATTTCAGATGTTTGTCACTGGAGTCTGCTCTCTTTAGCTTGTCGAAGATCGTGTTGGATTGGTTTTCCTCTGTTCTGCTCTGTTTCTCCGATTCAGTGGACCCATTTTCAACACCGACGCTTCCATGACCTCCAATCTCTGGTCCGATCACCATTCGTAGCCAACCACTGCACTTTCAAAGAATGAGCAAGCCGGAATGCGTATTAAGATTCTGAGAGTGGTTGAGTCGTGAAGGAGAAGAATTGAGTTTTATGGTTTGATGATGCTTTGCTCTTGAAGTTCAAACAAGGATCAGTAAGTACTGAAAGGCATGAATAGAAATGGTGATGAAAATGCAGAAGTAGGATTTGTGTTCTGAGAAAGAATTGTTCTTGATGATCTGCACTCACAAGCTTATTCTTACATCGGTTTTAGGAGAAAAAAAAGAAAGAAAAGAAATTTGTTGATTTTACGATTTGGTTTCGTATTCTCTGAGCCCACAAGCTATTCGATACCATGTCTCAAAGATAAAGACAGGAGCTAATCCATGTTAGTGGCTAAATCTGAATGTGCCTCAGCACAATACGCATGACAATATACGGTTTACACTAAATTTTTTTTTTTTTTTTGGTCTAAAAGAACTTCCATATCCTTTAAGTAGGTGAATACAAGGCACCACCCAATTGGGCATCAGTACATAAGATATCCAAAAGTAGTTTAGAGGGATAGGAAGTCCAGCTTTGGGGTAGAAAACCGCGGAGTTGGGCTTTCGCAACCCAATCTGCTGCATTATTTTGGGTCTTAAAACAGTGGGACAGACTAAGGAGAGGTATAGTAGAAAATGCTGCCCGACAATCTAAAATATAAACATCGCTAGCCCAAGGAGGGGGGTCTGTGCATGTGAGGAGCTGAACAATTGACCTGTTGTCAGATTCCAGCTTTACTTTGACCATCTGTTCCTGTTCTCCCTCCTCCATTGCTGCAAAAAAAGTCCCCCTTCTTGAATAGCTTTGGCTTCCGCTTGAAATGGCAAGAGGGCCCGGATCTGTCGTGCAAAGCCTCCGAGGATTTTTCCTGCGGCATCACGCCACACCCCAGCCATCGCACCTGCTGTAGACCCAGGGATGCAAGCAACGTCAACATTAAGCTTGAAGGTGCGTTTCTCCAGTAGTATCCAGCAAGTAGGTGAGGTCTGTATGTGCGTTGCTTTGTATCCGTGTTTCGCACTCCAAACTGTGAAATTTTCGTGCAGAGCAAGTGCTTCCTTTACTGTCTCTTGCGGATCTGGCTATTTTGCTTTGAAGATGGCCCTGTTGCGTGCTTTCCAAAGGTGCTAGAGCACTTCAGCAACAAGTTCTAGAGGCGGTGGGTTTGGAGCATCACTTTTGTAGCTAAGGAGCCATTGGTATGTGCTGGTGAGTCGGTTTACACTAAGTTGTTAAGCATGATTTCTTCATTTTCATCTTGGTTATATTGAAATCTGAATGTGCGAGTATGCTTGATCTTTGTCCACATTATATGCTCAGCTGCAATGCGGGGTTTTTACTACAGTTGCCGGTATGAAATGGTTCGGAGATGATGTGTATTGTCTATTCAATCAGCTTCAATAGAAAATGGATTGTTTGTGCAAGCAACCTTTCTCCATCCATGTTCGTCAGATCCATATATAAAGGGAAAGGACATATCATGATCTTCCCATGTGAAAGCGGGCTTAAAATTATTACAAGAACATAACATTATATTGTTTTCAATATCATTAAATCTTGAATGCACCGTACCAATATGAATGATTGAGTCCTTAGATCAATTGGGGATGTGGACTTGTCAAGATGTGCAAAAACTAGTCTGGACATCAATTGCTCGATAAATTGAAAAAAAAAAAAGAAGAAGGATTAAATGCATTAAAAGTCCTAAAATTTATCAACAAAGGGTAATTTAGTCTTAAAATTTTCAAAAGTGTAATTAAATCTTAAAACTTATTATAAAAGTATAATCGAGTCCTAAAACTTTTAGAAAAGTGCAATCGAGTCCTAAAACTTATTAAATTGTCAAATCAAGTCCTTTTGTCAATAGAATTTTTTAAAAGTTTTAGGACTTGATTACACATTTTTAAAGTTTATGACTCGATTGCACTTTCGTAACAAGTTTTAAGATTTAATTACACTTTTTGAAAGGTTTAAAACTTAATTGTATTTTCGTGGCTAATTTTAGAACTTCTAACGCACTTATCCCAAAAAATAACATGAGCTTTTTGTCTTTATAAAAACATCCATTTTGAGAACAAATATACGCCTCACAAACTTCGAATAGGTAGGTGTTCCTACCTAGACGAAGGCACAATCATTATATCAATTGTAAGTAGTAGAAAATATCTAAAATTCCAAAAAACTATAAAAATAGGCACATCATCATCTAAGTTGGTTTTTACATGGAGCGCTAGAGTCTAGAGGCTATCTATCTTGATCGGAAGAATATAAATTGACAGAGTTTTTGACTTACCGAAGAATAATCAATTCGTGCGGACTTATTCATGAACTAATCAATCATTCTGCTTTTCTCTTACTCATATTTATCTTCTTGCTTCCAATTCCCAAGCTAATTCCCTTAAAAACCTTAAACTCTAGGTTTACTCTCAATTTTATCCGAACCTTTTTTTCTCAGAATAAACTCCAAACTTTAAGTCTAATCCCAAGTCTGCATCCAGATTCTTTTTGAGACAAAAGAAAAGTTTAGGACATATTTGGGATTGAACCTAAAATTTTAGATTTTTTAAGGTATTTGCCCTCCAATTCTCGCACGAGGTGCATATCATCGGGAATGTATTGAAAGAAAACTTTGTTTTCCTATTTACGATCTCCTTGGTTGATGAAAGCAATTTTTATTCTTTTAAGATGAATTGGAGTGGAGGCTAGTTTGCTTTGAGACACCATGCCTTCCACCATTTCTACTAACACTGTCCATTTTAAATCACCGCACAAAGGAAGAGTCCATTTTGTGTGAAGAACCTGAGCACTTTACACAACAACAAAAACTACCGCGATTGCAATTATTCACTTTTGGAAGACACTATTTCAACACCCACCCTAGCTACAAATACTCATTTTTAAGCGAAATGACTAAAATACCCTAACTTAGCTACAAATACTCCTTTTTAAGTGAAATGACTAAAATACCCTAACTTCTCTTCGTCCTTTTATCTTTCTCGATTTTCTCTTCTCTTCATGCATAGTTTTAGATTGGATGGTTTTTAGATATTTCCTCATAAACTCATCCGGGCCTCTTCTTAGTTTCTTGCCACCATCTCTTCCATTAATTGAGCGTTTATTCATGATCTCATCTCCCAAATGTTGACACCTAAATTTTATCCCTTTTCTTTAGGACTTAATTGCATAGAAAAATAGGAACTAGTCTTAAGCAAAATAATAATAATAATAATAATAATAATAATAATAATAATAATAATAATAATAATAATAATAATAAGGTATATCATTTTCATTAAAATGCAACGCATATATTAAATTACATCCCATATAGACATTGGAGAAATTTGCATTGCTAGTGTTAATTATTCAAAATCCTTTGGAATAATAAATTAATCTTAAAAAATTAGTTAAAAAAATGAAATTTAAGAAAAAAAATAAATTAAAAAATGAATGGGGCCAGGCCAGGGCTGTGCCTGCCCGGCCCACCTTCCTTTTCTCCTTTTTTACTTGCCCCCCGGGCCGGCCCATCTCTCCTTCTTTCCGGCCCAGCCTGCCCGTCTCTTCTCCCTCTCTTCTATTCTCTGTGTTTCGGACAGAGGCATCGCGACAGAGCAAGGAGGGACGTTGGCCGAAGGACAATGTCCGAGCGAAGGACGACGAGGAATGTCGCGCGCGAGACGCTCGGCCAGGACGACTGCCGGCCAGCTGGCGTCGTCCTTGGGGGGCAGGGAACGACCAGATAAAAGTGAGAGAGAAGAGAGAGCTGGGTGGGTTTCCAGCTTCTTCTCCGGCTGGCTTCTGTTTTCTTCTTCGGACAGAGAGCGAACTAGAGAGAGAGAGAGCGAGCTCGAGAGGATGGTTGGTCGTCACTGGAGGTCCGTCCGCTAGCCGCCGTCCGCCGCAGTCCTTCCTTTCGAACCAGGTAGGCCTCCTCCTGACAGTGCGTGTCCTGTTTTTGAAGGGCGTTAGGCCGGGGCTCGTGGCCGACCAGTTCGCGCTAGCTCCGGTCCTGTCCGTCCTTCATTGATGCTGGTGTGTGTTATGGCATGCTTCTTTAGGAGTCTAGGCCTGGGTTTGAGTTCCGATCGAGCCGAAAACCTCTTGGTTCACTAATGCGCCGATTACTTGTGAAAATACCCGAACGAGAACTGTGTTCCGTAGGTTGATTTCGGATGAGATCTGTTGTTGTCGTTCATACACGTGTTAAATGCTATTGATTGGCTTCTGAGTTGGTCTGGAATATTTCTTGAATGTTGTATGTTGATATGTGCCCGAACCGGAGTCCCGAACAAGCCTATGTTTACCCCTTTAGCCGACGCATTCTACCTGCTTGATAAAATGTCCCAAAGAGAGCCGAAATACAGTTCCTGTTTTAACTCGAAAATCAACTAGTGTTTGCTGCTATGTCTGATATATCATGTTATATTTTCTTGTTTACACCGCGTTTTCGTGTGATTTGCGCAAAATGGCTGTTCATTAATGAATCGGCGAAGATTTTTTCTTCATGCCGGAAAATAGTTTAGCGGTCGCCGGAGTAGGTGGTCGGCGGCGGTTGCTGCCGGTCGGAGTGGATGACCAGCGGACGGTGGTGGTTCGGCGATGGAGTGGACGCTGGTTGATTCGGTTGGCGTCATCGTTTGGTGTTGGTTCGGTGAAGGAGATGCTCGGGAGAGAAGGTGGTCTCGGGAGGGAGGGTTTGCTTGAAGAAGAAGACCGGAAAAGATTACCAAATAAAAAAAGAAAAAAGAAAAAAGAAAAAAGGCCAAAAATAGAAAAATAGAAAGAAAGAAGGATGGGCTTTGAGTTTGCTTGTATTGTGGGCTGGAAATATTGGGCCTAGGATAGAAATTGGAAATAGGCTATTTTTTTAAGAAAAGGATTTTCGCGGGCCGATACTTGTAGAGCTTATATGTAGAAAATAAGGTAGGAAATATATTGAGGATGTTGAAATATCTCAAAAACCGGTTTGAAAATGCCAAAAGACAGTTGGAAACGAGTCGAGCGGGTCAGAAAACCCTAAGAACCAGTTGGAAATAGGTCGAAGCGAGTAGAAAACCTTGAGAATCAGTCAAAATTAAGCTGAACTGGTCGGAAAACCTTGAGAATTGGTTAGCATCAAGTTGAACCAGTCGGAAAACCTTGAGAATCAGTCGAAATCGGGTCAAACCGACCGGAAAACATTGAGAACCAATTGGAAATGGACCGAACCAGTCAGAAAATCCCAAGACCAACCAGTCAACACCGATCAACAACACCGTGATATGCTGACCTGGCAGACAACGTGGTGTTGAGGTATCGATGACGTGGATGATTATGTCAGTGGATGACGCCACTTGCTTGGGACGCAGTGGATCACGTGCGAGGCACGTGGCACATGGATCTCACGCGCAGAAGGTATTGATGGCACTTGAGGGCACGTAAAGGCGTTTCTAGAAACGTATTTTGCTGTTTTGGACTTGTCGGAAGATTTAGAACTTGTCTATGGTGGTTTGGTTGTGAAACACTCAAGTATTGACTTCGAAAATCACTTACGGTGGATAGTGCCCGTGGACCTGTGACATGACGGCGCGTGTGGAGACTTCTCGAGTAAATACTTGTAATATCCTCGATTCCGACCCTTTGAGGAAAGGCTATAATGTCCGAAAAGGATCGACCATGGACCATTGGTCATAAAATCGATCAGTTCGATCGATATGAATCAAGGTTCAGTCATGGTTCGACCGACTAATTGGCCATGAACTAGTCACAAAATTGGCCATGAATCGGCTATCGACCATACAAGTGGGATTGGATTATTAGCTTATAAGATGGCTTTGGATCACGAGAATTGTTGATGGGATAATGATAGATCGTCATGAATCGGCAGACGGTCATGGATCAATCAATCATGATCGGCACCGGTGATTCTACCGACCATGCCCTAATACACAGACGATCCGACTTGACCAGTTGCGATCATGTCCCAGCCGAAAAATGCATTATTCCTTATTTAATTCTTAGTGATCGGAGAGGAATCTCGAATTAGTGATGTTCGATCATGGATCAGTCATGCACCGGCCATAAACCTATGTGGATGGATCAAGAACCGATTGGAATGTGCTTCAAGATAGACCCAATAATTCTATCGCTAATTCTAGGATCCATGAGTGCCTTGACTTAGTGATATGCCAAAAATGACTTTAAAATTATCTTTGAACATATTGGTGAACCGTGGACCGCATTTAGGGGATTGGTCGTGTGCAACCCTATGCTAGGCCCGATGATCGACTTGATGGCCAATCCTGAACTCGGATGAGCCATCCGTGCTGGCCTTAAGGTCGGCCAGTGAGTCGACCATGATGCCAACTCTCTAGGCTAAAGGACGCCCAGGAGGACAGTTTGAGCATGAGAATGGCACGATGGCCCAAACCTCAGACTCGATGGAATTGATTATTCGAGATGTACCATGTGATCTTTCGTTCAGTCCCGAAATGAACTCGGATGGTTGTTTCCTTATTTCGGCCTCATTCTTGAAGAAAAGGACAAATCTCTGAATTATGTAGAAACCATGTATTTAATGAAGGGTGGTGATTCGTAGGGGTGAGGTGTCTAAAGACTAGATTTTGTTATGATTTCTCTAGATTTTTTTTTTTTTGGCATCAAGCCGGTGAGTCAGTAGGCAAGTAGACCAATCACAACGTGATTCTAGAGACTTCCAAGAAAAGTCTAAAAAATAGATCGTTGACTTGGCCTATAGTAGGCACCACCTCCTCAAGGCATATTTAATGCCATTTAATGCGAGGAGTTTAGGTAGTCCAATAAAACGCAAACAAGTAAGCGCCCCTCAAGCTTAGACCACCACATGAATTACATAGACTAGCCACCTTGCAAATTAGACTAGCCACCTCACCAAAGTAGGCGTGTCACCTTGAATGAATAGGCGTGCCACTTCGGAAAATTTGATTGGACCGTTTAGAAGCGTAATGATGAGGCCATGAACTATAAATAGAAGGAGTTTCTCCTCATTTCTCACCATTTTGGCATTCCTCTCCTCTTCCCTCTCTCCTTAGGCATTTTCTCATCCACTCTCTCTCCTCCATTCGTGTGCCCTCATCCACTCACTAAGTTGTTTCTTGTACTTGTCGAGGGTTGTCTTGATAAGTAGAGCTTCCTATTTCTCTCTAATATCGTCATTTTGATCATTGAGACTAGGTGGTACTCACTTGCTAGCCGTGGGTAGATTAATAACTATGTTGCAAGAATCGTTTATTTTGTGATTCTGATTATGTGCTTAAGATTTGCACAATCAGAAATGATTACCAAGGTTTGTTGCTTGTGTTCAGTTGAGGTTTGCACAAAGCCCCAAGGCATTGATTGGAATTGAGACGTAGAGAGCTCATGTCTTGGATAGATGCGGGGATCTTGATACTTGACGATTTTACTAAGCCTTGAACTTGGGATCATTCACAGTATATTGCAAAATCAAGTCTTTGTATGTACTTTGGATACATATTTGTATGTGTTTATGTCTGGGATGATGGGTGAGGTTCGTATAGCTTGGAATTCATGTCAAGATGCGATGGCCTAAATAAATAGGCTTCGAAATCGGTATTGAGATATGTCGAACTCAAGTCTTGCGCGGCACGATGATCGCCCAAGGCTGCGAGGCCTTGGATTGGCATCGAGGCATGTCGAATCTTAGTCTCATTTAGTACGAGGATCACTCGAACCCGCAAGATCTTAGTGCGACATTGAGACGTGCCAGCTCTAAGTCTTGCTTGATACGGAAATCGGCCCTAGGTGTTCAGTTCAAGCCATGAACCTAGAATCGTGCTCAACATGTTTATAATGTGATATTGACGTCCATGGCATATACTCTTAAATGAGTATGTTCTCAGGTTATGTAAGAATTGGCTAAAGAAGGAACATGAGAACCAGCTTTGTCACGCCCCGGCTCTCGAGCTTGCGGCAACCCCATTTCACTTGTGGTCTAGTTGTACGACGTCCTAGGTACTGTCGTCGATCAATTCATTTTATCTTGTAATTATGCATATGCGGAAACGAACAACTCCCAAACCAAACAACAGAGATTGCAACAACAGCAGCAGAGGAAAGACAACACCATTTTTATATATCTGAAGGTTAGCCAGCACACCAGCAAATACAAACACGCCTTACTACAGGCGACAAGCTAAGGCCTACTCAAAAAGGGACCGGCCTGGCTAACCTAACACTGTACAAGTGTCTACTCGCTGGCCTCAGAGGAATCGCTCTCTTCGATCCTCGGGCACTGCATCATCTAGGGCCTGAAAATGTTAACCACGACGGGTTGAGATAAACTCAGCAAGTTAAAGTCCTAAGTCTCGGTTAGGAACTTCGCTCGCCTCGGGAGTTTAACATACAACCTAATCCAGCAGTCAGCACAATGCAGAGAGAAACAAAAGCATAGGACAGTTCAATAAGCAGACACAACCACAGGCAATCCTACCTGGCCTTGGCACACGTGACCTGCAGAAACTGTCATTTAACTCATCAGGACATTAAGAGCATGCGAATAATCAGAGCATCTCACACAGCTTTCTCTGTCCCTCCTCTTGAGCCACGGCACAACCATATGATTGGCGGTTCTGGCTAAACCAGCTTCGTCCTCTTTACCTCGAGGCATGGCGACGTCAAGGGCTCACTCTCAAGACGGCATTCCTGAAGGAGCACAGAACCCGCCCACTACCGTAGCCCCGCTACTGACAAAGGCCTGAGACCCGCCCCCATACCGCAGTTCCACATAGAACCCCTCCCTGTCAAGCATCCAACCGAAGTCAGGCGACCCACTGGCCATGGCACAACCCCATAAGGATTGGCGGTCTTCCGGCAACGCCGGGTTTTCCTCTTAATGTGACCATGCAACACATCATCAATCAATTCATTCTTTTCTTTGCTCTGTCGTGAATGCACACCGCTCATGCTCATGCGACATGCCATTTCTGATAACCCACGCAATATGTCATGCAATCTCACTCGATAATTCCAAAATCCAATTTTCAATCAGCATTCGATCACGCATTTCATCAATATTCACAAGTATAATTAACAATCGGCACTTCAATAAATCATAACAACCAAGAAAACATCAAAATAAGTAAAAATTAGCTTCTGCATGAACAGTGCCGTGAACAGTAATCCTTGAACAGTTATTAGTGAACAGTAATTTGTCCCAAATTAAATAAATAAATAAAAATAAATAAACTTAACCATGGTTAACAAATTAACCTAACCATAGTTAATCTAACCTAACCATGATTAATTTTTAACCATAGTTACTTTAGAAACTAACTTTAGTTACTTTAATCAATTAACCTTAGTTACTTTAATACTAACTATGGTCAATTAACTAACCCTAGTCAGAATTAATTAACCAGACTAATTAACCAATCAACCTTAATTAATCACAAATACACAAATACACTAATTAACCCCTAAGCAAGATTAACCCCTAAACAAGGATTAGGAAGTTAACTTACTTAGATCGGAAATCCGGCGACACCAGCGCGTAGAGGGGAATGAGGGCTACGACGGATAAGCTCGGGGATGGCAACGGATGACAAACGATGGCCAAAACGGGCCAAAAACAGTGTTGATTACTGTTCACGCGGAATCGGTGCAGCTGAGCTGAAAAGGCCGAAACGAGCGGCTAACGGCGACCAGGGATGACCAGGGGTGCGCGGCTGGCTTCCTAACTTCTAGGACTACACTTTGGGCGGTGGTGGCGGCTCCGGTAACGGCAGCAAGGCCATTTTCTTGCTGGAAAACAACATGGACAGCAAAGAACACCAGAAATGGAAGAGAAAATGAAGAGAAAAAGGGAGAGAAAGTGAGGGCTGGCTGGTGCACGAATTTTGGGGGAGAAAGAGGAGAGAGAAGAGGCTACTGAAGACTTGGATAAGGCCAAGGCAAGTGGGCAAGCCACTTGCTTGAAGAGCCAATAAAAAACAACCAATAAACAAGCATAAACAAAGCCCACTTGGGCACAAAAGGAAAAGGCCAAAAGAGAGAAGCCCATGGGCTGAGGAGGGAGAGGAGAATGGGCCAGCTTGGGCCCCCTTTGGGCTGGGCTGGATGGGCTCAAGGCCCATTGGGCCGCCGGTCTTGGGCCGGCCCACCCGCGGGCCCGAAACCCGGTCCAATTTTTCCTTTTTCCGAAGCTTCCGTGTCCAAAGGAAAATCCCAAAATAAATGAGACGACATTCAAATATTTAGTCCTGATATCACTGAGAAGTCGGTTCCCAAAATCGGATTAAAAATCAAAGCTAAATTGAGTCGATTGCGACCGTAGTACAATTTGGATTATCGGGCGCCCTTTTAGGAATTTCTTCACATTTGACCCGTGGTCAACCATTCGTTGATCCACGTTTATGTCAATTCTCGAGTCAGGGACGTCCCTCGATTGTCGTGTGATCTCGGGGGCTCAATTGATAATTCCGAGTACCAGATGAAAAGGATTCGGTTTACCGTCGTTCGTAGTTCGTATCGAAGTCGTGCGGAAATCACCCGCAGATCAACTTCGTACTTTTGCCGAATCGATTTATTTCTATTTCCTTAATAGTCTAGTACCTAGAGGATATCGTTTCCACCCAGGTCCTCATGGTCGAAGGGTTCGTTCCTGATCGAAATTGCGAGTCGTACGCGAATCATTTCCTATCGACGCCTCTCTGTAATCCATTATCCCACAAACACACAGTTCGAAAAATTTGTACTGACCAGGCCTTCAACTAATATCGCCATTTTATAAAATCCTAAAATGGGGTCGATTTTCAGGATGTTACAGGCTTAGTTGATGTTTTATGTGTTGTTGCGACCTATTTTTTTTGTCCCGAGAGAGAAAGAAATATCTAAATAGGTTTAGAGGTATTGTCCAAATGGTGGGTCAATGACCCTCATTAGACATAAGCTCTCCCAAACGCATACCCCGCATGACATTAGGTGTTCATGAAAATTTTCAAATAATGAGTCACCACTAGCCTATTGGGGTCAGCTAGAAATCAAGCGAGACATGAGAGTGTGTCTCACTTTTTACACAATTAAAGAATCTAGGATCGGGGACTTAATTATACTAATTAACCAATTAGTGCCATTTCGATACCTAATATTGTTAATTTCAAAAAGACTTTTGTCAGAAAGTTTGGATTGATTTTAGACTTAACCACTAACATGTGAAGTGATCATGCGGGTACGCAATCATCAAAATAACAATCAACAATTAAAGAAAATATTAAATAAATTGCAAGAGAAAATAAACACCTAGCATTAAAAGATAAATAAATGACAATCCTAATTAAACTAAGGAGAAACCATAATCATCGCATCATAAGCATGTAATCAAGGGCAATTGTATCCGAGAATAATTAAAAGCCTAAGGTGAGCCATCAGGATTTGTTTAATTTTAAGCACAATCTTAAGCCGATGATTTTCTGACACTTTTGAAGAGAAAATTGTCCAAGAATTATTTTAGAGCTTTTTAGGGAACTCTAAAATAAACTTGGAATTTTTTGGAATTTTTTTTGAAATTTTTTGGAATTTTTCTAATATTTTAATTTTTTTGATCTTTTTTTAAAAAAATTTCCGAAAATTTTTATAAATTTTCAGGTTTCTGAAATTTCCATGAATTTTCTGAAATTTCGAATTTTTTATTTTTTTATGATTTTTAATTTTTCTTTATAATTTTCTGAATTTTTGGATTTTTTTTAATAATATGAAAAATAATTCGGACCGGGTCAAAAGACCCAGCCCTACTAAATAGGCCCAGACCCTATTGGTCCTGGTCGTTTAAAAAGTGGGCCAGCCCCAAAGCCCACTCAAAGAAAAAACAAAAATGAGGCGCACGAACGTCCTTTCATAGAAACAGCCCATTCCCAATTTTTGCTCTCGGCCCAACTTGTCATTTCAGCTCCTAACCTCACCAGCCCACTAACCAAACTAAAATCACAGCCCATTTTCTATTTCTATATTTTTTGCTTTTTCTTTTTTATTCTTTTTTTTTATCCTTTTTTTGCGTTTCTCTTTTTATTCATTTTCTTTTAATCTTTTTTTATTTCTGGTCTTCTTCTGATGTTCTTCATGCAGCCCTCACGACGTATTCATTTAGCCCCTCCCGTCCGACGATTTCCTCCACTGAATTGGCGCCAACAAACGTCATCTCCGGCAAAAACTCACCGGTGCTTGGACCACCAACGCCTGTTGGTCATATCGCTCGACCGGCGGCGACCGCCGCCAGCCACCTTTTCCAACGACCGATAATCCGTTCACCGAACAAAGAAAACCCTTGCTCTCCCGACGACACACGATTATTTCGCGAAGACCACGCCAAAACACAATGACCACACAAACAAAAACATGATTCAACAGCTACGTATTCAAGCACGGATCGATTCTAAGCTAAAACATGGAGTGACTTTTTGGATCTCTCTAAGGCATTTTGTCGAACAGTTGGGGTGCGCTACCGAATCCTAAGGTTTCCGGCTCAACCGAGCCTCGAATGTGCCTTGGGGGTCTTGAACACAATATACAAAGAATATAGGAACGAAATGTAAGGGCAATGAGGGCCGGAGCTTGCGCGAGCCGGACAGCCACGAGCTCCGGCCCAGTGCGCCTAAAACGGAGCAAGAACGGAGCCGAACTCACCTGGTCAGCTCGAGGACATCGCTAGGAAGGTTGTCGGACAGGCCCATGTGTGGCTGAGCCGCTCTCAGTCGCCCGTATCACTCTCTCAGTTCACCGTCTCTCTCCCCCCACTTGAGCTTCCTCTCCGGATTCTTCTCTCTCGGATCCAGGAGCTTTGGCGAAGAGGAAGAGAACGCGTCGGCGGCTCATCAGCCGCGTTCGAGGTGCGGTGGCTACGAGAGCTTCTCTCTTGTTCCCTCGAGCCTCCCCTCTATCTTGGTCTTTTTTCTCCCCTTTCGTTCTATCTCCAGTTCTCTTTTATCACCCCCAGCAGGCGTGCCTGACTTTTGCCTCGCCAGCCTGTTGACCGTCCTGTCCTCTTGATCCGGAGATCGCACTAGAGCTGCTCCCCTGATCCGCCTACAACTGGCCTACGCTTTTCTTCTTCCCCTGCATAAGACCGTTCTACGTGAGGGAGAAGAAGGGAAGAAAAGTGGGCCGGGCCGAGAGAGAAGAAAGAAAGAGAAATGGGCCAAGCCCATGAGGGGAGAAGGAAAAAAACGTGTGGGGGCCAGGCAGGCCCAGCCCTGGCCTGGCCTCTTTCTCTCTCTCTCTTTTAAATTCGAATTTTTTAAAGAAAAAAATTTCGATTTTTTTTTAGACTAATACCTAATCTTTAGTGCAACTAGTAAACACTTAAATGAATCATCAAAATTTAGGTGTCAACATGTGTGATCACTAAAAAAAGATAAGAACCATCGTACTTGAAATGTCGTCAATGCCCCACGCCAATGGGATGTCTTGTTAATGAGGACGAGATGTCCCATCGCCAATGGGATGCCTAGGTTTGAGTTGGATGCTTGGGGAAAGCTAGCCCCAGGGATGCTCCCATGCCAATGAGATGCCCTGATTGAGCTAAGATACCTAGCACGAAGCTGAAAGTCTTGGTTGAGCCGAGAGGGCCTGGTTGAACCAAGATGATATTAAATGAAGCTTGTATGAATGCCAATTCTATACAAGTTTTGCTTGTGCTTGTGTTCTTATATTAGCCAAGCGTTATGAGTTATTGATCCTATATATAGTTATGGCATAGCAATTGATTTGCTATTGATGTGTCATTGACACTGTTTGCATGTGAATCTAGCTAGTCTTTATTGAAGGAATGTCCTACTAGCCGAAAATAGGAGTTTAGTTTACTGAGTTCCCAAAGATCCACTCCCTTATCTTTACAGGTGTTTAGACATGGCTGCCAAGCATTTTAGTTACCTTGTAAAGATAGAAGGGTCCACTATAGATGTAATAGATGTTGAGACGGATATCACATATCGCAAACTCACATCCACCGTTTGGATAGACGAAGGGCTAGACGAGTTAGTTCCTCTCTATTTTGGAATGTGGTATGCCTGATTCGATGGGGATTGGGTCAGACCTCTGTGAGGTTTCAATGGACCAATAAACACTATCAACAGGGCAACGTCCAAAGGGACAGCTCCTAGCCCTTAATACCAACCGAAACAAATGGGTTTCCAATTTTGGATAGTCACCGCCATAACAAAGATAGAAAACCCAAGCCTTCATTATCATGTAAAATAGATCAAGGTTAAAATGAGCTTGTACCTGAATACTACTTATGTGGTATGGTAATTGTTGTGTTTGTTGTGTTCTCACGATTCCTCTCTTATTTATTGTCAAGGTTGATAGATTACCACTTCTGCATGTGCATAATAACAAGATAAAATGAATCGGGTCAGCGACAAGTCTGGGATGTCGCAAAAATAACCCGTAGCTCAACCCTTGATCAGGGGTTGTGACAATACTAGCACATTTACAATAACACCATAGCCCCTTCTTCAAATAAAACTTGGCTTTAATACTATAATAGAATAAAGTGGAAAATAGAATTTCTATATATTTCTATGTGTCTAAAAGCTGATAATACAAGAGCCTATTTATAGGCTATTCTATACAACTATCTAAAGTAATAAAATATTACAATATCAAATAAAATAAATTAGAATCAATTAGACAAGATAGAATCAATCAGGAAGATTGATATAATCAATCAGGAAGATTGATATTTCTAACAAAATTAATCAATTAATCGAACGATTGTTGTTAGGTCCACTAATCTATAGGTACATTGATCATTATTCACAAATTTGCCATATAGCCAGAGTAATGTATTTCTCCAATGAGATGAGAAACCTTATTTTCCAATATAAGAAAAAGAAAAATAAAGGATTAAAGAGATGCAACGTATTTTGCCGAAGCCAATCAATCAATTAGTTGGAAAATGGGCCCCCAAGGAGGACTGTTGAGATTATGGTCATAAAAATTCGCGTCACGTTGACCAGCGACATCTCAAGGTGCCAAAGTACCTGACAAAATATTAGGTGCAAGTTCATGTGCCAGCGTGGCAAATCGGAATGGTCACAAACTTGCAACACGTGTCCTAGATGGCCCCACATATCAGACTCCTCTCTCTCCTCCCTCTGCACGCTCTCTCTCTTTTGTCTCCTCTGCAAGCTTTCTCTCTCCTCTCTCCTCTCTCTTCCCCTGCACACACACTCTCTCGCCCCCGACTCTCTTCCTCTTCGCCGCCTCCTCTTTTCGCACTAAGCCCTCGTCCGACAAAGAAACTTCACATGGCGAAGGCAACCCTGCGAGGCAGAAGCGGAGGCCTTGCGATGGCTTGTCGGACAAGGGCTCGGTTGTGACTCAGAGGGAGAAAGAGGGCACAATCGAGAGGAAGCAGTGATTCGGTGACAGGTTGGTCGGGCGAGGGCACGGTGGCTTGTCCGACGAAACACTGCACGGCCTCGGCCTCGGCCTCAAAAGGTTCCCTCTCCGTCACTCGGCGGTCAAGCGCAGTGGTTCGTCAATCAGACGAGGATGCGATGGTTCGTCCGACGAACCGCCACGCGGCCTCGCCTCCACTTCGACTCTACCGTTGCAAAGTTCGCCGTTCGATGATTCGTAGGTGTTGACATCTGATTTTTTGGTCTATTTTGTTTTAAATACCCATTTATTTTTTGCACATATAAATATATAGGAATTTACAGAAAAAGAAAAAAAATTAAAAAAATTCGAAAATTCGAAATTTTTTTTTCGAGTGGGCTGATATAGCCCAGCCCACTCTTTTACTCGCCCAGTCCATCTTTTAATTTGAGCCCAGCCCATCACCTATCTACCTCTTCTTCATTTCGGCCCATTTTCCCTTCATTCTCCATAGACACAATACACTCACACAATCGGCGACAACACAGGGAACACACGCACTCAGCAGCTGACGACGCCGTTCGGACGGTGATGTTGGCCGCGTGACGCGAGCAAGGGAATCTTCCCTTGCTGCGCTATCACGCGGCGTGAGGGGACCAAGGATTTTCGGTTAGAGGAGGAGCGATTGAGGATCGCCGGGGAGGGAGCTAAGGGATGGAGCAGAACTAAGCGGGGTGAAGGAAAATGGAGGAAGACGGCTAGCTGGAGGGAGAACTCAGGAGGGAACGATTTTCAGAGGAAGAGAGAAAAGCAGCAAAAAAAAAAAAATGAGGAGAAGGCTAGCTGATTTTTCTGGGTTTGAGAGGGGGATAGATCTGCCGAAGAAAAAAAAAGAAGAGGGGCAGATCTAGGAGACAGAGAGAAGAAAACCAGAAAAGGGAAGGCAGAAAAGAAGGCTGGTTTTCTGGGTTCTGGGGAAGAAAAATGGTTGCTGGCTAGACGGATCCGAGAGCGAGGAGGTCAGCAGAGAGAAAAGGAAAAACCAGGAGGAAGGAGGATACAGCAGTTTGAAAAAAATTACAGAAACAAGGGCGGCTGTTTCTGGGGTCTCGGAGGTAGATCTGGAGGGGGGAGTCGAGTGAAAAGCAGATCTGAGAGCAGAAGAAGGGAAGGAAGGAGGGGGGGTCATCCTCCCTGGCCATCCACGACTGAAGGCCCGCGCCCACATCCTTGGTGCAGCACGCCCGTCGCCCGTCATCACGGATCTTGCACCGGGGGCACTGGCCGTCGCGGCTCCGGGAATTCCACTGTCACTGATCCGCGACGCTCGCCGTTCTTTGGGCTTCCTCGTAGCATTTCCTCCGCTCACGGCCGCTGCCTCCTCTCTCGACCAAATCCGATGAGCTGCTGCCGCTCAGCGTCGACTGCCCTCAAGTAGCTCGCGAAGCCAAGCCGAAGAGGCTGCTGCCATGTTTGTGTGACTCCATGTGCCACTACCGCTTCCGACGACGACGATGACGAGGAGGACGGTTCTTGCTGCCGGAGATGGCTGGCTGAAGCGTGTACGATTTTCTGGCTGGAAGGGACGTTTCTGGACAGAGACAAAGCCGCGAGGGAGAGCAGGAAGACGGAGGCGATTTTTCAGACAGAGAAGAAGGGAAGGAGAAGGGAGACAGATCCGAGAAAAGAAGAGAGGGAGCGAACGGAGGAAGAGAAATGGCCGGCAGCCTCGCCTGACCCGCCGATGACGACCTTCCGCCGCACCTCAGCTCCGGCGCTAGAAAAAAAAAGAAAGAGAGAAGAACAGCGAGCACAGAGAGAGAGAGCAGGAGGAGACAGGCAGTTGAAAAGAAACAGGCTGGTTTCTTCTGGTGGTGAACAGGAGAGAGACGGCCGAGAAAACCAAAAAAAAAAACGAAGAAAGCAGAGGGAGCGGTGTTCTGGTTTTCGAAGGAGGCTCTTTCGGCGAAGTCCGTTCTGGTACTCGGACAAGGAGAAGGGAGCAAGAAGAAGCTGCTAAGCGCTGCAGGAGGCCGTCCGCCCGTCGTAGCCCACCGTGACGCTCCGTTTGAGCCAGGTACGCTCCTCCCAGAAGCATTCTCGTGCTGTTTTTGCGGATGGCGGGCCGGAGCTCACGCTGACTAGTTCGCGCGAGCCCCGGCCCCAGTCAATCTTCCATTTACACCTCTGTACATGCTGGTTATTCTTCTAGAAGTTTAGGCCTGAGGCGATTCTCGTTCAAGTTAGAAATTATTCGTTTCCGAAGTGCATATTACCTGTTTGAGGAAATGATTGAATGAAGTTCAGAATTTTTTACCATCGAATCGGGCTCGATAATTTAGTTTAATGGGTATTTGTTCATACATTGCGAATCTGCATTTTCTTTCATGTTCTTCCTTGTATTATGACGAGTTTTATGAATGGCCCATGTCAGATCGGAGGGGGTGTTCTCGATTCCGGCGAGGGAAAAGGTCAAGGGTTGCCGGAGGGGGCATGGCCGGCGGTGGCTGATGCCAATGGGGCGAGAGTGATGTAGAATTTCTTAATATGAACAACCATTAAATTAAGAACGAATTCGATTCATACATGATTGTAAAACACCAAGAATCCATATATGTACAACGGAATTAGAACATACTTGTTTGAGCCATGGCCTCACTTGATTGAAAACATATCAAGCTGATATGATCAGTGATCTATCGGAATGCCGATCTTCCTCTCTATGACCTATTTCGGTTTAGCAGCTTTTAATGAGATTAAGCTACTGATAGATATAACCTACCATTTTATAGGCTAGAGAGGGGACCTAGCAAACCTAATCAACAACGTGTCAACTGGGCCCCTCCCATTATAGGCTTCAGTTAAACACAATTGCCTACACTTTGCTGCTTAACTAGGCCCGTAATTAATAGATGCCAAAACCCAACTCAATAAGATCACTTTAGGGTTTAAAATATATTGGAATATCCATTAACCCAATTATATAAAATAGAAAATTAATTAATTAATGTAAGCCCATTATCGGAAAATTTCCAACATTCTCCCACTTGGGCTACATTAATTAATTTGTTTTATTTTTAAAAATGATTTTACTTTTGAAAATGACACTCTCGGGTTAATAACTGAAAATTTGTTTTATGTGGCCACAATTTTGAAAAAAATAATATTCCAATAACGGCATCTCAAAACCAATCCAATCCTATATAACCTCATTATAGGACTATGGCAATCAATGTGTTAAGAAAATACTGCAACACATGACCTTCCATAATCACATATAATAAACATTATATTTTCATGGATCATGGGCCTAGTAGTGTAGTAAGAAATAATGCCAACATGTGATCAAAATATGCACTATTTCTTATCGGTCTTCAATGCAATTTCTAAACGACATGAAATTGCCTTAGTGCAATTTCTAAACAACATGAAATTGCACAACTATGTCACAGTCCAACATAAGATCTCATAGTTAGTGACATTCAGTCATCTTTAAACTAAAATTTATTTAAAGATACTGTTTAATATTTCCATTTCTCAGTCGACAGGAGAAAGGATAACAATAAAATCAATAATAATGATCATCAAAAGTAAATGCTTTAATAGACATTATAAAAGCATTATTAGTTTGTATATAACTATAATATCCAAAAATACAAACTATATAGCTCCCACTAACAAAAGAGATCAAAAGACTCTAAAACACCTATATTCTTAACATGTTTTTTGAACAAAATGGGTTGTAATCCTTTTGTTAGGGGATCGGCCAACATTGACTCAGTTCTAATATTCTCTATCATAATGTCTCCATTTTTTACTAAGTCATTAACAATATAATATTTGATCTCCATATGTTTGGACGCATTGCTGATCTTGTTATTCTTGGAATAAAACACAGTTGCAATGTTGTCACAGTAGATCACCATAGGTCTAGCAATAGAGTCCACAACTCGCAATTCAGAGATCAAATTTCTGAGCCAAACAGCTTGAGTTGATGCAACGTAACACGTCACAAACTCAGCATACATTGTAGAGTTCGTAACCAAGGTTTGCTTTGTGCTCTTCCAAGAAATAGCACCTCCAGATATCTAATCACCTTTAGATCCTCTACTCTTTTATACACGAGCATGAAGTCTTTTGTACGTTGCAGATATCTCATCACTTTCTTAGCTACAACCCAATGTTCATGACCTGGATTCGACAGATATCTCCCAAGAGTATTCACAGCAAAAGCAATATCAGGTCTAGTGCATACTTATGCATACATAAGACTGCCAACTGCACTAGCATATGGAACATTCTTCATTGCTTCTTTTTCAACATCATTCTTGGGGCATTGTTCTATGCTCAATTTATCTCCTTTCACAATAGGAGCTTCACCAACCTTGCAGGTTTGCATATTAAACCTCTTCAGAACATGATCTATATAACTTTTCTGAGATAATCCCAGAACCTTCTTAGATTTGTCACGATGAATTTCAATGCCTAGAACAAAAGGGGCTTCCCCAAGATCTTTCATATCAAACTTTGCAGACAGAAAAATTTTTGTGTCATTCAATAGATCAACATCTCTACTGGCAAGCAAAATGTCATCTACATAAAGTACTAAGAAAACATATTTACTCCCACTTACTTTCATGTAGATGCATTGATCAAACTTGTTTTCTTCAAAGCCAAATGATCTCACAACTTTGTCAAATTTCAAGTACCATTGATGTGATGCTTGTTTGAGACCATAAATAGACCTCTGAAGTTTGCACACCATATGCTCCCTTCCAGCTTCTTTAAACCCTTCAGGTTGATGCATATATGCTTCTTCATCCAAATCTCCATTTAGAAAAGCTGTATTAACATCAATTTGGTGAAGCTCTAAGTCGAAATGAGCCACCAATGCCATAATTATCCGAATTGAGTCTTTAGTGGACACCGGAGAAAAAGTTTCAGTATAATCAATGCCCTCTCTCTGCATGAACCCCTTTGCGACTAACCTTGCCTTGAATCTCTCTATGTTGCCTTTATTATCTTTCTTGGTTTTGAATACCCATTTGCAGCCAATCAATTTATGCCCATCAGGTAAATCAACAAGTTCCCATACTTGATTATTTGACATGGAAATCATCTCGTCATTCATCGCTCTTAACCATTCATCTACCTGATCACTATCAAGAGCTTCTTTGAAGGTCGTCGGATTAACTATATGTCCAATGTCAAAATCAGCTTCTCCAAGATAGACATGATAATCATCTTGAAGTGCTGGTCTTTTTGTTGTTGTGATCTCCGCACAGGCAATTCTGGAGTTGGATCATTTGTCTGGGGAATTTCATTCGCAATCATATCTCCAGTATTTGCTTCTTGCTGCATTTCCACTCTACAAGGCTCTCGCATGGAATCATCATTCAAGATGGGCAATGGAATGGAAACCATTTTGTTTGGTTCTTCCCTTTCAAAAGATTGAGAAGAATTCTCTTCAGCAACATCTAACTCTAGAAATTTAGCAGTTTGAGACTCAACAATTCTAGTGCTCCGAGTAGGACAATAGAACCTATACCCTTTGGAATGGTGAGGGTATCCAATAAAATAACATCTAGTAGTCTTGGGTTCGGTCTTCTTTTGAGAAGGATCATAAATTTTCACCTCTGCAGGACACCCCCAAACTCGAAAGTGATTCAAGCTTGATTTCCTCCACGTCCACAGTTCAAAAGGTGTTTTCGGCACTGATTTACTAGGTACACGATTCAATATATAAGCTGTTGTTTTAATCTCATCACCCCATAAGTATTCAGGCAAATTAGAATTGCCCATCATACTTTGTTTCATCTCCATGAGTGTGCGATTGCACCGTTCAGCTACACCATTCTGTTCGGGACTTCCATGCATTGTATACTGAGCAACAATACCACAGTCTTGCAAGTATTTAGCAAACGGTCCCATTTGTTGTCCAGTCTCAGTATATCGCCCATAATACTCACCACCACGATCAGATCTGACAATTTTGATAATTTTTCCCAATTGTTTCTCAACTTCAGTGCGAAACACTTTGAACATGTCAAGAGCTTCAGCCTTTTCCTTAATCAAATAAACGTAACAATAACGGGAGAAATCATCAATAAAGATGATGAAGTACTTATTTCCACACAAGGTAGTTGAGTATGGCCCGCTAATATCTGTATGAATTATCTCCAATAGGTTTTGACTGCGAGTAGCACCTTTCTTCTTAATTTTAATCAATTTTCCTCTCACACAGTCAATACAGGTCTCAGTATCATCTAAGTCAAGCAAAGGAAGAATATCAGCCTTGATGAGTCATTTGACCCTTTCTTTGGAGATATGCCCTAATTGCTTATGCCATAGCGATGAAGATTTCTCCTTAATCAACGATCTCTTAGCAACGTTGTTCTCGACATTAAAGGAACAATATTGTCTATCAGGAGATAAGGACAAACGATATAATCCATCACACAGAACACAATTCCCAATAATTCTAGAATCATAACTCAAATCCACTCTTTTATTTGCAAAATAAAGACAATATCCAGCTTTGTCAAGCAAAGAAAGAGATATCAAGTTTCTCCTAAAACCGGGAACATAAAAGACATTGTACAAAATGAGCTGAAATCCAGAATCTAAATTCAAAACAATTGTGCCTATGCGCTCCACATCAACTCTGACATCGTTTCCAACTTTAAGCTTTAACTCCCTCAGACTTGGATTCCTTAGATTTGTTAGACCCTGTAAGGTAGTAGTCACATGAACAGTAGCACCAGAATCAAGCCACCAAGAATCCAGAGGAACATCAACTAGATTTGATTCAAAACAAACCAACAACTCACCTTGATGACTTTCTTTTCTTCCTTTTAGCCAAGCTTTGAACTTATAGCAATTGGCTCTCCTGTGACCTTGCTTCTTGCAGTGAAAACACTTGAAATCCTTATCTCCATTTCTTTCATTATTCCCATTTTTCTTGAAGTCTTGGCTTTTCTTTGGACCATGAGCATTTGATCCTTTAGGCTTCCATTTTCCCCTAGAGGAACTCGACTTGGCATTAGCAATTACGTGGGTCGACTCATTCTTCTCCTTCTTCAACTTCTTCTCCTCAGTCACACACTTTGAAATTAGGGCATTAACGCTCCAAGTCTCATTTTGAGCGTTATAAGCAGTCTTAATCTGGTTGAATTTAGCTGGTAAAACATTCAAGACTTGATGCACAATATAATCTTCAGAAAGAACTATTTTATGTGCTTTGAGTTTGGACTGAATGTGAACCATCTTCAGTATAAATTCTCTAACACCCACAGTAGCATCATATCTCAAATTTGTTAACTCACTCAGCAAATTTCCAGCTTCAGCCTTGTCCGAGACTTTATATCGTTCTCCCACTGCTTCAAGGAATTGTCTGGCATTCGTATTTTCCAGTAAACCACAAATGAGATGCTCAACAATAGATTTCTTCATAGCAATGAGGCTCAGTCGGTTGGATTTTTCCCATCTAGCATAATGGGCCTTTTGATCTGCACTACTTTGATCATTGGGCTTGAGAGGTTCATTCTCACGTAGAGCCAAGTCCATATCTACAATTCCTAAAGCAAACTCTATATCTTGCTTCCACCTCTTGAAGTTTGATTCAGTTAACATCTCAACCGTGGCATTGTTGTTGTTCACAGCAAAAGTAACTATTTGTCACACATAATGCAATATGATTAATTATGGGCAATAAGCAATTCCACACAAAAATTAGTATATTATAAACTCCCCTTTGGGCAGAGCGTATAATACACCATTATTTTCCACAGCATGAAGATTGTAAAAACAACAATAAGGAGAATTACATATAATTGTCAATGATCCATCCCCTTTGGGCAAACAAATCCTTTAAATTAAACATCTCCATAATATCAATATATAGAGACGATAAGAAAAATTACATATAATTATCAAGGGCTTATTCGCTTCGTGCAAACAAGACCTCTAAATTATACATCTCCATTATCTCAACATAAAGGGGAATTACACATAACTCTAAAATTTATCCCCTTTAGAAAGATAAAACTTTTGAGTCATACATCCCCATCAATTATCTCTATTATATTAATATAGAGGGGAATTACATATAATTTTCAAAAAAAAATTTATCCCTTTTGGGCGGATAAATATTTTTCAATTATACATCCCCATCAATTAAAGTGGGAATTTATCTTCATGCAATTTTTCAAATTAATATACATAATAACCCCCTTTGGGCGGGTAATTGTATATACTAATTTTTATTAATAGGAACTCCAAAAATTTTTATGATGTTCCATTTAATCAATGCCCAAAATTCATCAATATGAAGCACTTAACAACATGTGCTTCCCAAAATCATATTACATTTATTAAACAACAATTTTTGCCACTCCTCCTTTTTTTTAATCATTTTTATTATTAATATTTTATTTATTAATAACAGCAAAAAAGTTGGCCCAGCGAGCTCGGGCCAAAAAATTCTGGTCACCGGCCCGCGGGGCTTCTACCAAAAGCTCGGATTCTGGGCTTGCGCCGAGAATCCATGGAAGCCCAGAAACCTGGGCTTCTGCCCAGACTCCAAAAAGTTGGTTCCAGAAGCCCAAATCTGGGCTTGTGCCCAGTCAAAAGAAAAAGCCCAGGGCCCCAGCTTCTTTGGAGACCCAGCCCGCATGGGCTTCTTTGGAGACCCGGCCTACATGGGCTTCTTTCAGAAGCCCTGAAAAAAAAGTCCAGAGGGTCGTTTGGTCCGGCTAGAAAGAAGGTCGTCTTGCGCCCAGAATCTTCAGCAGGCCGAAAAACAGGCCCAATTTGCTGGGCTTATGCCCAGAAGACAGCTTGGCCCAGCTGGAGGTCTTCTTCAACCTCCAGCCGGAGCCCCGAGGTATGCAAACTGGGTCACACGACCCAGTTTCGACCCGAAGCTCAGAAAACACGTTTTATGCTTGAATTTTGTGAGATTTTTCATGGGTTTTGATTATAACACCATTATAAATTGATTAGAGTGATTTAAATGAAGATTAATCGAACAAATCATCAATATTCAAGCTTCATAAATTTCGGATCTAACACCCATGGCCGAAGATGGGTTTTCTCAAGTTTAAGCTCAAAAAACTCATCTTAATGCAACCAAAAAATTCTAAAACATATATATAACAATACCCATGCAACAATTTACAACATACTTCATTCAATTGCAAGTAATTTTTAAAAAAAAATTGAAACTTTTCAAGGTACAAACCCTAGAATTTCAAATTCGAAATTCTCTCTCAATTCTTAACGAAAATATATAAATTATATATGGTTGGAAAGATCTCGATATGTAGAATAAAAGCCCTAAGGTTTCAGAATCAATTGATCAAAGAATCCTCATGAAAAAAATAACGACAACATTCGGTTCAAGAGAAGAAATTTTGAATTTGTACATAAAAAAATAATTTTGGGTTCTACAATCATATATGATAGGCTCTGATACCACATATAGAATTTCTTAATATGAACAATTATTAAATTAAGAACGAATTCGATTCATACATGATTGTAAAACAACAAGAATCCATATATGTACAGCGGAATTAGAACATACCTGTTTGAGCCATGGCCTCACTTGATTGAAAACAGATCAAGCTGATATGATCAGTGATCTATCGGAATGCCAATCTTCCTCTCTATGACATATTTCGGTTTAGTAGCTTTTAATGGAATTAAGCGACTAATAGGTATAACCTACCATTTTATAGGCTAGAGAGAGGACCTAGCAAACCCTAATCAACAGCGTGTCAACTAGGCCCCTCCCATTATGGGCTTCAGTTAAACACAATTGCCTACACTTTGCTGCTCAACTAGGCCCGTAATTAATAGATGCCAAAACCCAACTCAATAAGATCACTTTAGGGTTTAAAATATATTGGAATATCCATTAACCCGATTATATAAAATAGAAAATTAATTAATTAATGTAAGCCCATTATCGGAAAATTTCCAACAAGTGAATGTTAGCGGATGATGTTTCTGTAAAAATGTGAAAAGAAAAGAGAAGGAACGAGCTGCGGATTTCTGAGTTTTGCTGAAAATAGTCCACGGGAGGTTGAAGATGATGTGCAGAGGAGAACGAAGAAGAAGACCAGAATAAAAGAAAAGAAAAAAAAACAAAACAGAAAGGGCCAAAAATTAAGATAAGGGCTGGGCTGAACATTTTTCAACTGGGCTTAATTTGAAATTTGGGCCGATCGTTGGTGTGGGTTGAAGGCGACTAGGCTGATTTTTTTAAATAGAAATGGGCTTTTTAATTGATTTTTGACTGACGGGCCATTTTAAGATTTTCGACCGGGCCGTTCGGCTAGCCCGATCGTTGCTCTGGCCCGGACCGATAGGGTCTGGGTCGGTTTAGTAGGGCCGAGTCAACCAACCCGGTCAGAATCACTTTTTTTTTAATAAAAATTCAAAAAATCTAAAAATTCAAAAAATTTATTAAAAATTATTAAAAAAACCTTAAAAAATTCGAAAATCCTTGAAAATTTCAGAAAGTTTTGAAAGTTGTCCTTTTTTTAAAAAAATAAATTTGAAAAATAAAAAAATTGAATATTTTCAAAATTCCAAAAAAATTAGAAAATTCCAAAAAAACATTAATAAATGTTTTTCAATGTTTTTCTTAATTTTCATAAAATTCAGAAAATATCAAAAAAATCTTGAAAGCTTGTTTTCTTTAATTTCGGAAAGTTTGAAAATATTAAAAATATAAAAAAATTCAGAAAAATCAGAAAAAATTGCAAAAAAATTAGAAAACCCTTAAAAAAAAAGACCAAAATTGAATAAGCCATTAGGGCTCTACAATAGGTTTTCTTGGTTTACGATATTAAGTCATTCATGCACCTTGTTTTATAATGATATTTTGGATATTATTTCCTTACCTTAGAATAGTTGGGACAGACTTTAGTTTCCTCGAATACATTGTCGAGATCTCACTAATGCACGATCAAGTTAGGTACCGAAAGGGCGTTAGTCGCGTGACTAACGTAATCAAGTCCTTGACCCTAGACCCTTTGGTTGCGTAAAAAGTGAGACACGCTCCCATGTCTTGCTTGGTTTCTAGTCGACCTCAATAAACTAGTGACGACTCCTTATTTGAAAATTTTTACGAATACCCAACATCACGCGAGGTATGGGTTTGGGAGAGCCCGATTTAATTAAAGGCCGTCGGCCCAAAATTAACAATACCCCTAAACCTATTTATTTCAAAAAAAATTTAGGTCGACAGTCGGTTGGACGATAGGATGGCAAAGAGGGAGAGAGTCGGGCAACAGAGAGAGAGCGCATGGGAAGAGAGAGGAGAGAAGACAACGTGCAGAGGGGGGAGAGGGGAGAGAGGAGAGAGGAGAGAGAAGGCTTGCAAAGGAGAGAGAGCGTGCATAGGGAGGAGAGAGAGAGGGGAGAGAATACAGGTGGACCCGCGAGACACGTGGCGCGCTCTGGAGGCCCTTCCAATTTGCCACGTTGGTACATAAGCTGCACCTAATATTTTCTCCAAAGTACCCGGCCCTTCGGTGGCGAAGCCCAAGCTTGTTGAGCACAACGGACCCCACCGCGTCCTTCTCTCCATTTCCCTCATCCCTTTCATATGCTTTACTAGAAAATTAATAAAATCATCTTTGTTGACCCACGAAAAAGAAAGTCATGCCTTTGGGTATAAAGAATATACCAAGAAGATCCAACAGGGAGCCAAACATCATTGGTTGCAGGGAGAATTGCCAAAAAAGTCCTAAACCTATTGTAGTTGTGCTAATTCAGTCCTAAACCTTTTTTTTTTTTACCGATTCAGTCCTAAACGTTTTGCGATTGTGCCAATTTAGTCCATCTGGCCAAATTTGGCAGGCCGGAATTGATGTGGACGCCAGCCAGCGCCGGCGACAATATTTTAATAATATTATTATTATTTTTCGATTTTTTAATTATTTTTTAATTATTTTTTAATTTTTTCTTTTCTTTTTTTTCTCTTCCTCCCCTCCCCCCGCCGGCGGCAGTGGCCGGCCAGCTCTGACGAGGCTACCAGCCACTGCACGAGGGCCGTGAAGCCCTCGCCAGCGATCGTGGCCCCCATCGCGGCCCTCGCCGGCGGCTGCGACCCTCGCCAGCAACCTTGCCTAGGTCTGGGTGAGGCCGTTGGGGGCCACGGTGAGGCTGGCCTCACCTAGATTTGGGCGAAGCCGCCTCGCCCAGGTCTGGGCGAGGGCCGCGGTGGGGGCCACGGTCGCCGGTGAGGGCTTTGCGGCCCTCACGCAGTGGCCGGTAGCCTCGTCGGAGCTGGCCGGCTGCCAGCGGGGGGAGGGGAGGAAGAGAAAAAAAGAAAAGAAAAGAAATAGAAAAATTAAAAATCAATAAAAAAATAGAAAAATAATAATAAAAATATTATTAAAATATTATTGCCGGCGCTGGCCGGCATCCATGTCAACTCCGGCCGGCCAAATTTGGTTGGATGGACTAAATTGACACAATCTCAAAAGGTTTAAGACTGAATCGGTCAAAAAAAGTTCTGCAATAGGTTTAGGACTTTTTTGGCAATTCTTCTTTGGTTGCACATGCCATTTCCTAGAAGCCACAGCCGAGTACTTTATTGGGGAGCCAATGGCAGCTAACCTTTTTCTAATGAGATGAAGATACTTTATTTCCCATCTAAGAAAATGAAAAGCAAAGGACTAAAGGTCATTTCCTTTTAATCGAATTCACCATCCACGCCATTCCTTTGAGGGGGGCCAAGACGGAGGAAGAAGACGAGAGCAGAAGACTTCGTTTCTGTGAAATATTTAACAAAAAATCTTTTCTTTTTATTGAAATTCAATATCGATGTCGATGTCGAATCCAAAGCGTAGAGCTGAAGTCAATGGTGTAGGGTCCCGGAAAGAAGTAAAAACAAAGGGCACGGCAGGTCCCTTGTCATTTTTCTTTTGGCATCGCACATTGGATGCGATGTGGAGTCGGAACAAGTAATGATGGCATTATGTTTAATTTAGTCGTTTGGCTTAGCTTCTCGGAGGAACATGGAAATATAAGTTGGGTTGGATTAACGAGACGATATTTATTTAATTCCCATTTGAAATGCTTTCTTTCCTCGATGTCTTGATCTGACGCTGCCCCCCAATGAGGACCGTATGAGATTATGGTCATAAAAATTTATTTTCTCTTGACTAGTCAATTTCATTGACAATTTAATTAACAACAAATTCAACATAAAACAAGGGTTTGTGTCCATCACATCTCTAAGTAGCGAAGAAAAAGTTTCACGCGCAAATCCTCCACACTTTCAGGCGCTTCACGCGCACAATATTATAATGAAAAGACCTAATAATATTCTTCATTTATTTTTTGTCGGTAACAATATTCTTTGTTGACCCGCAGAAAAGAAAGTATCGCATTGGGTATAAAGATTTAGCCGAGAAGATCAAATGGTGAACAAACTATCTCAAACAAAGCACCAAATCTTCAGACAACTCATTGTTGATTCTAATGGCTTCTTCTTCTTCTTCCAAGCTCAGGAGCTATTAAGTCTTTCTCAGTTTCAGAGGCACTGACGTCCGCAAAACCTTCGTCAGTCATCTCTACACAGCTCTTGATCAGACAAGAATATACACTTTCATTGACAGTGAAGAACTGATGATGGGAGAGGAGATATCACCCACACTTATGAAGGTGATTGAGGAGTCACGAATCGCGATTGTCGTTTTCTCTGAAAACTATGCTTTCTCGTCATGGTGTTTGGAAGAAGTGGTGAAAATCATGGAGTGCAGGGCCAAGAAAGACCTGATTGTTTTGCTGGTATTTTACAAAGTGGAACCCAGAGAAGTGAGAACACCGAGAATTGATCAGAGATATGGACAAGCTATGGCTAAGCATGAGATCAAGTTCGGGAAGCATTCAGATCAAGTGAAGAGATGGAAAAAAGGCCCTTTTTGATGCTGGTAACTTGTCTGGACGGGAATTTACTAGAAAGGAAAATGAGTACGTGACTACTCTTCTACTCCTTCAATTCTTTTTCCTTTTTTTGTCTGGCCTACTACAATTCAATTAGTCTGTCTTTTCCTACTTAATTTTCTCTAAGGTTTGTGATCCTATAAAATTAGGGGTAATTATGCCCCTAACTCCCTCCTCTGGCGAGCACTCTCATTAGACACTCAAGACAGCACGGAGCACACTAACACTGCACACGAAATAGAGCACCGTGTGCAAGCCGTGCGTCCTCTCCAAGCCCCTGCTGATTCTCGACATGCCGCCGCCCGAGTGCTCACGTCCCCACAGTGCCCCAGCCGCATCACCTCAGCCCCTATCCGTCTCTCTGCGTCAATCGGCTTTAGGCAAAGAATCAACGTTCGTCTCCCCAGATATGGGGTGCCGAGCGCAGATCGGCTGTCGCAAGCCTCGGGCCGTGGTCGCTTGAGGCTCCAACGACGGCTGGGATTTTTCTCTGTTCACAGAGGGTCAAAAACAGAGAGAGAGAGAGAGAGAGAGAGAGAGAGAGAGAGAGAGAGGGCGCCACAACGGCTAGGAAAGGCGACAATGAAGGCACGTCACGGTGCTGGGATGTGACGGCGGGCGGATCGCGATGATGACGGCCGCGGGGCAGTGGCGAAGGCGGGGGGGATGAACTTTGGTTTGAGTTTTGGGGTAGAGTGAGGAACGGCCAATGGGTCGTGCCCGGCCCGTGGTTCCTGCACCGGGCCATATGCTAGATCTAGGCACAGCTAGATCCGGGCCGAATGCTATTAAGTGAAAAAAGTATACTCGATGTAGGCAAAAATACAAATAAAGCATGGATAGACCACTCCTAATTGGAAATAAGGATTTTGTCAAAAAAAATTGGAAATTAGGATTATTTCATAATGTGAAACTTCATTTGGTACGAGGTTAGGTGAACTATTGTAATGGAATTAGTTGAAGACCAATTAAAAAGATATATTCATAGAAGAGAATGGAAATCAAACAAAAAAAAATAATACTTCTTGTTAAGTTAATTCTAACTGAATTTATGTCTCATTTCCTTACATGATTAGATTTATTTAAAAAATAATCTTGCTTTATTCAATGATGATAATAAAATTATTAAAGAAAAAATATAAAAATAAAAATTTTAATGGCTAAATAGTTATATAAAAAATATCTTCCAAATAAATAGTAAGTGTAATATAAAGTGCACCTAATATATTAAGTGATAAAAGTATACTCGATCCCACCGAAATGATAATTTAATATAAATAATAATTAACCATAAGTTATACAGTTTTATGTTGTTTCATTTCATATTTCCTTATCCGCTTAAAACATACTTGAAACAAAATCAGAATAATGGGAAAAAAAAAGGTGTAGCATATTTAAGAAATATGAGCTTAATTCAAGCAAGAATAAATAAAATAAATAAATAAATTGTAGCAATTTTAAGTATAGATCATATTCTATTTCCTGTTACTTTAATATGAAATATAAATATATATATTTGTATGAATGAGTTATTTATTGCCTTATTATTTATGTATTTACTCTCACTTGACATCCATCTATTACAAACTAGCAATTCATCTTAATAATTATGAAAAATATAGTTTTGAGTTTCAGCTCAATCATTGTAAAAATTGGTGATGAATGCTTTAAAATAATTGCGCTAGAGATTGTTGGTCCTTTTTTCTCTTCAAGTCACTAATCTTGGGTTTCAGCGATCTTCTTCGAGACTCCAAAAACATCAGCCCTCATTCTCTAACCCAGAACTTTAAGTGAGAAGATCGACTACTCTCTCCCATCATCTCTATTGGGCTTCTTTGTTTCAAAGCTCATATAACCCTTGAGAATCATGACGAAAAATCTTCCATCATTGAGCACATAATACTTTTGTTTGTTTCCTATTGCATGGTCTAGGACAGCTTTAGCAGGAATTGGAAGGTGTCATTTGGACATGAAGATTTTTTGTTTCCAAATAACTGATGTTTCCATGATTTACCACACTTTCCTCGTGCTGTGAATGGTTGCTTACGTGAAGGGTCTCCACAAAACTCTGATTGTTCACTGGATAAAATTCAAATTTCTGTTTTCACCGAGGATTTTGAAGAGTTTTGATTGTCACATCTGCTACAAATATCGTAATGTTATCACGCACAATAGACCTATTTTCCTTTTGCCCCCTCAAGAATGCATTGCCAAGAATGACATCTTCATTTAGTGCCAAGAAAGCAAATATCTGTCTAAACATAAACCTTTGTTCACCAATAGAGGTAAGAACATTGACTGCTTCATGAGTAATCATATCTGATTCCCTACTTTCCTTTCTTAATGTAATAGGCTTGGTTAATGATGTCCACCGTTCATCTGATAAAGCGTTGGTCTTGCACACAATTAATACAAGCTTTGTATCTATTAATATGTCTAATAGGCATGGATACACCTGTCAAAATGGGTGTATAACCCATTTAAATATTAAATGAGTCATAAATGGATCAGGTTTCCTTTTAATATAACCCATATATGACCCATTTAAAGAAAACCTGACCCATTTATGACCCATTTAAATATTTAAATGGGTCATAAATGGGTTATACACCAATTTTGACAAGTGTATATATAATGGGTTTAAAAATTAAAAAGACTAAAATACATGAGTTGTTAATGAATTTGAATAAGTTTAAAATCTTTAAAAAAGATTATAAGAATAATTTTTCCTAAATTTAGTTATATAGATAAATGTTTTAATAATATGGGTCGGGTCGGGTATGGGTTGGGTATGGGTTGGGTTGGGTATGGGTCAAAAATTTTATACTATGTTTAAATGGGTCAGTTAATGATGTCCACCGTTCATCTGATAAAGCGTTGGTCTTGCACACAACTAATGCAAGCAACCTACCCGTTTAACAGGTCTAGGCATGGATAACACCCGGGAAACTTAAATGTCAGTGTCACAATCATGTATGCGCTTAACCCAGCTTCCTTGGTACCATATACCGCACTTGTAGATACCATTTGGGAGGGTTCAATCTTAAACCAAATTTCATCTATGGCTATAGACTGTTGCCTTGCTATAATTTCAAAGGCTTGGACAACTAAAGGGATATGTCTTAGAATATGGATCTTCTCTCCTTAGGAGTGCATTTTTTATTCGGACGCTGCCGTCTCTTGAACGATGTATCCTCTTCTTCAAAGACTGGCAGTTTAACTGGTTCACATCCTATGCTTCTTCTTCATGAAGTTCTTGACTTTACAGATCCTAGAGATGCAACTTCTTCCTGATTGACTTCTTGTACTACTCCTATGGTACATTAAGAGTTTCAAAAATCCTAAATTTCTTGACAGATTGCAATCTTTCAAGCCTAGAGGATGTAGACAGTTCTCCCAACATAGTGTTATTCTTCCTCGCCTCTATTGACCTGAGATGCACTAATTGCTCTAGATGCTCCAATATATTCCACCACAGTCAAACTCCTAGGCCGTGTTTAATCTAGTGGATTAACTTCTTGCCTGCGGAATTGTATGTGAACCTTCTTCAAACAATTCTGTTTTTCTAGAAAACTTCCTTACTCTGGGATTTGTGGTATTGACCAATCCGTAAATTATCCTAGTGTGATACACCAAATATTTGAACCGGAGGTTCATCCCATCCGTGTCTAAAGAATCAGTTCTCAATGTTAATGAAATCCCCAAACAAAGATCATTCAGAGCCATCAAATAATCCGGATGGGCTTGGAACCAGACTGGTCCATGTGCTGAAGGGCTTGTATTCTGGATATCAACGGATCTCTAAAACTCTCCGTCTTTGATCCAATATAGCTGCAATCTCAGGACCATCGGCGGGAGATGCAATATTGGCACCAGTCCTAGTAGGATTACCCTTGTATGTATGTTCTTGCACCAGTCCTACTTGGAGATCTAGCATAGGTATATATAAGATTTCAAGTTCGGTACACAACGCTTAAGCCATGGACTTTGATTGTGAGATATATATAACCGATTTAAAGTTAATCTGAATAATCAGTAAGCTGCCCTAACATCTATTTCAAGCAACCTCCACTCCAAAGTTGATCCGGGAAGATTATCAATTTGGAAAATCTAATTTAATACCTTAGATGTTGACTCTAAGAGCACCACATCATCACATGCGTTCGTCATGAATAATTTTTCCCTCCACTGATTTGAATCTTGTTCGTTTGTCTCATAGTTTGAAAAAACCTTATAGAATAATTCGACCTCACAGTCCAAAATTTTCGAGTTCCTGCTGATCTATAGGTCTATAAGTCTATTCACCCTCATCCCTCTACTATGAAGTTTCCCTTTCCACTGATCTCTTGTGGACAAGCATGAACCTCGTGGGCTTTTGATCCACAAATCGAACAACAGTTATAACTACCCAGGGATTTACCTGAGGACAATGACGTTCTCTTCCATGTTTCCTTTAAACGCCTCGATTCTCTCTGTCTCTAAGGTTGGTCTTTTTCCTTGTGAATCTAGATGACTATTCAGATTTACAAGGCCTAAAATTTTTCCCTTGCCTCACTTTTCTCTTTTATATCAAATAAACTTTCTTCTTTTTGTTCCTTTGGGAAAGTGTCTTGCACTTCCGGTTCTCAATATATGTCACAGCCATATCTGCTCATGACATATTCAATCTGAGAGCAACAACTCTTGTTCGCACAAGAAAACTTTTTTAACTGCTTCCTTGTCTTGAAGTTGAGTACACGCTTTCCTCATTGCATTCTTTTTTGCCTGGATTTGGCCACCCGAATCTTCTCTGACCTTTTCTTCTTGAAGGATCAAATTGTAAGCGTTCTTGCGACCTCTAGCCATGGTTCCAGAAATTTGCCGAAGAAAGTCTTTGGTACAACTGTTGAGTAACTGTATCCAAATTGTGAAAGTCCTGTTGAAATTCACAGATAGAGTAGCAAAATAGCACATATCACAAGTCTGTAATTTTGTTAGAGCACTTAAAGACTATTCTCTCACTACTATTACCGTAGAAAGCAAAAACCACAGAATTTTCTTTTTAGGACATCTGCTACAACGGTTGATATTCCATCTACACTAAGCTCTTGTCTATTCCATCCCTTCAATCTGTTTGAGATAACAAGAATTTCCAAAACTTCTGAGCGTACCTACAAGAGTGGCTTCGCATACTTCATTCGTTGTATATAGACTATTTCCTCCTGCATTTGCTATCATACAAATTATTGGGACCCATTCATCTATCCTTTCAAACACATTTTTCACAATCATGATTAAAAAAGGCACCAAGTACTCTCTGTAGGCCTTCATGGATCATCCTCTGGAACAAATTCTGTTTTTGTTCCATGTGGATAATCGGGCCTATATGAAGTCCTTTTCAATGTTAAAAGCTCATCCAATATTCTATCATCAATATTTGCTGGAGCATCTTCGGCCAATAGATCTTGGTCGAACTTACCAGTATCATTACCATTAAAATTAGCTGCTCGTTTTGCAAGATCTAAAATGAATGGTGTTACCTTCTCTTGCTACATTTTTTGGAATTCAAGGACTTGATTTGAAGCTTGTCCCTCAGGCTTCTCTAAATTCGTCTCTTTTTCGATTACATCAAGCATTTCGTTGACTGATAAGGACACCTCTCTTGCTAGAGCATTTCTCCCTTCTTTTGTATCCAGTAATCATGTTGAGCGAAAAAATTAGTCCAGATAATATTTATTCACCATGTAACCATTATACATAGGAGAAGATAAATTGGGTACTCTAGCAACCTTTTTCAAGTATTCGAAATGTTTATTTTATATTTTATAAGAAGAAAGAATGAAAAAGTAGGTTTTTTAAAGTAAATACAAGAATGAAAAACTGGGTTTTTTAAAGTAAATACAGCCCTAATGGCATTCTTGCAAAAACTTTATAAGCTGCAAAGAGCAAAAAGGTAATAAAAAAGACTGTTCTACGGGGACTAAGAGTTTGCCATATTTGTCCCTACGGCCATGCGCCTTTATTTGTCCACTTTGAGAAGTGAGACTAAAGTTGTCCCAAAGGATAAAGTACTTGATATGTACCCCATTGGTGATGTTAAGTTAGACTTCGCGTTGTTAATTTGCATCATAAGTATTGCTTCGCCAGGATATATAAAAATAAATGGGTAGGCATTTGGACAATTGAAGGAAGAACAAGACAATTTCAATGAACTTCAAAATAGATCAAAACAATGGCGATCAATATTTAGCATATCAATAATTAACTTGCATTATTAAAAAATAAAAATAGATTGACATACAACATTTAGAATAACATGAAAAATACAGTATTGCACCCGTGGAGACAAAGCCATCTTTCTAGTTGAACATAGTTAGGCATTCATCTTCAAATATATTGCGGACTAGTTTCTTATTCAATGATTCTGTTAGAATGCTTATTCATTCGTTTGGATTGCTCTAAAAGCAGTTTCGATTAATTTTGCCTTGTCAGATCTGAATCGGAGCTTATACAACAGATCGTAGAGGAGACCTTGACTCAACTAGATCGAGTGCCATTAGATGTAGCCCAATATCCGGTTGGGATAGACTCCCAAGCAAAAGAGATTAAAAAAATGTTAGATTTACCATCCAAGGATGATATTCTTATGGTAGGATTACTGGGACAAGGAGGTGTAGGGAAGACAACCCTTTCTAAAGCCATCTATAACGCTATTTTTAGAGACTTTCAAGGTTCTTGTTTCTTAGAACGTGTAAGAGAAAATTCCAAAAATCCCCAAAATCCCAATGGTTTGGTTCATTTGCAAGAACAATTGCTATCGCAGGTATTACTAGGGAAGAATAAAGCAAGAATCTATGGTGTTGATGGAGGAATACAAATGATTCGAGAAAGACTATTTAATAAGAGAGTTCTCATTATTCTTGATGATGTTGATGATGCGGATCAGTTAAGTGCTTTAGCTCGAAGTTGTGAGTGGTTCGGTAAAGGAAGTAGGATAATTGTCACAACAAGAAACGAGCATGTGCTAAATTCTTATGAGGGAGATTCAAAACATGTGCATGAAGTTAAAGTTCTCAAGGATGATGAAGCTATGGAACTTTTTAGAAAGTATGCTTTTCCAAAAAATCAAGAAATAGAAATACCGAGCGATCTCATTAATAGTGTTGTGCATTATGCCGGAGGCCTTCCTTTGGGACTTAAGGTGTTGGGTTCTTCCTTGCGTGGTAGAGGAGAACAAGAATGGGAAGAAACCCGACAAGCTCTTGCTGAAGGTTCCAAGGAAGAAATCAATGATGTGCTAAAGGTAAGTTATTCTGGACTGAAGAGCTATGCAGCAAAAGAGATTTTTCTCGACATTGCCTGCTTCTTCAAGGGGTGGAGAACAGAGTACATTAAAAAAGTTCTTGATAGTTGTGGTTTTCAAACAACTACGGAGGTAAAGATTCTCATTGAGAGCTCCTTGATTAGTGAAGAGAATGAGACCTTACAAATGCATGACTTAATGCAATCAATGGGCAAGGATATTGTACTAGGAGAATGTCGTGATGATCCCGGAAAACGCAGTCGGTTATGGCGTCAAAATGATGTTTTTGAAGTTCTATCAAGACAAAAGGTAAGACTTCTTAGTGTACAAGAATTCATTGTGTATTCTTATCTTTGACTTTGTTTACTTTAGTTACAAAATAACCTAATTATAATCGAATTAATATGCAGGGAACAAAGGAGGCGAAAGCCATAGTTTTAGAGCTACCAAAGCCAAAAAACAGGCATATTAGCCCTAAAGCTTTCAAGAAAATGATGAAGTTGAGGTTGCTCATCCTGATTAATGTAGTTAATTCTTCCCCAGAGCCCATCCATCTCCCTAATGCATTAATGTGGTTTCAGTGGCCTAATTGTTCCTCGATTTTAGAATTTAGCTATGGTCCGAAGAAGTTAGTTGGACTCGATATGCATGATAGCAAGATCAAAGTGCCGGAACAATTTGAGGTGCGTATTTACTTGGTCCTTTTTTCCTTGCCCATAACTATATGTATTAAATCTGATGATGTTTGTCGTTGCGCTTATGGAAACATCTACAATTACTGTATTCTTGATTCCTATTAAATTCCTATTAAAGCATCAAATATAAGCTGCACTCTAGCACATGTACCAATGCAGTTAAAATCTCCCGCTTGTAAATGCTCGGCCTTCAAGGGCGCGAATGATAACATTTCTGTTCCAGAAATCATTTCTGGAACAGAAATAGATTTTTCTATTTCTATTTCTGGATGAGTTTCTGAGCAAAAAAACACGTTTGATAACAACAACAAATTTCTATTCCTGGAAGAGAAATTCGTTTGATAACCAAAAAAATTTTACCGCATCTAAGTAGTATGATAATAGGAGTGGGGATTGGCGGCGGCAACCGGCGACCGGCGGCGGCGACCGCGCGGCCAGCCTCCGGCATCTGGCGACCGGCGGCGACCGGCACACGACGACCGCCGACCGCCGACCGGCGGTCGCCGTGTGTCGGTCGCCGCCGGTCGCCGGAGGCCGGAGGCCGATCACCGGACGCCGGACGCCGAACGCCGGTCACCGGACGCCGGTCGCCGATGGCCGGACGCCGGACGCCGGTCGCCGATGGCCGGACGCCGGACGCCGGTCGCCGGTCGCCAGTCGCTGGTCGCCGGTCGTCGTGTGCCGGGCGACCGGCGGCGGCCAGCGGTCGGCCACCGACAGCGGCGACCGGCGGCGACCGGCGGCGGCCGGCGGTCGGCCACCAGCGGCGGCGACCGGCGGCGGCCGTCGAGGGCCGGCGGTGGGAAGGGGTGGTGGTGGTGGTTGTGAGCGACGGACGAAAAAAAATTTCTTCAAGTGAGAAGTAAAAAAGAGAGAAACAATTTCTGATTTCTATTTCTGGAATAGAAATCAAAAAATTTTTGTTTCTGATTTCTGTTCCAAACCTATTTCTGGAATAGAAATTTGTTCCAGAAATAGAAATGAGAAATTTTTTACCAAACAGATTTCTATTCCAGAAATAGGTCTGGAATAGAAATCTATTCCAGAAACAGAAATAGAATGGTTACCATGCGCGCCCCAACTGACAACTTGTTCATTTTATTTGAAAAACATATAGGAAAGATTACATTTTCCATCCTTGTACTTTAACTGTTTTTCTAATCAAGTCATTCCGTCACCAAATTAGGCCAAATTTAGCTGACGTGGCCATTGGAGGATGCCAAAATGTGACATGAATTGAATATTGCCCATTGGACACCCATTGTGGATAGTGGATGATTGAGAGATGTCATTACTTGTTTGACCAGCTTTGCTTTAAGCTTCCGTGAGGGCCCACGTATCCATTACATCAAAGGAGTCATCCAATGACCATGTCGACTGAATTTAACTAGATTTGGTACCAAAGAGACTTAATAAGACAATTTATGTACGTAGAAAGACTTGCGTAGGAAAATTAAAAGTACAATCAATCTAGGGCAAGAATGAAAAATAAATTTATTCCGTACATATATGGAAAATGATGACAGTGAGCTCAAACCATCATGACTTTGAGCTGCATATTGAAACAAAAACTTCTCCGCAGGACCACCCGCCGTGGTGGCTCCGCTGGATAAGGCCCCCATGACCCTTACGCTTCAAGGGGAGGGGTTCGAATCTTCGTGGAGGCACCGGTGACTTACCTAGTGCACGTGTGTGGTGGCTAGCACGTGTGCCCCCAGAGTTTACTCCCCCGGCTGCTGGCGAGGTGCGGGGTTCTCTGGGTCACAAAAAAAAAAAAAAAACTTCTCCGCAGGTTATTTAACATTTGAATGCTGAATGTGCTTAAGATATAACATGAATCTTTTTATTTCATTTGTAGGTTCCTGATATAAAATAGTCTAAATTCTTTTTATAGACCCTTCCTATGAGAAAATTGAGAAGTCACGTTTTTTTAACTCTTTGGATAGTTATAGGTAAATATCCTTTTTTTTTTGTTAAGTTTCAAGTAATGTTCTAGCTCAAACATTTGCATGTTAAATGAAATCTAACTCATTGGCAGAGAATATACAATTTTATCAATGTGATTCAGCTTGGTCCATTTCTTTTTTCCTTTTTTTTGGGTCGAATGCTCCATCTCATGTTAGAAAATTTAAAAAAAAAAATGCTTCATTTACAATTAACTAAAAAAAATTAGAGATTGGGATTTACATTCTTACTTCATGCTTTCCTTTCTATTAATTCAGATTATGTTACATGCTCGAAGTATTACATGTACTTATAATATTCCATAAATATTGCAATTGTATGTATCTTTTTTCTTTTTTAAATCAGAGGATAAACCTACATGATGAGATTTGGTTAGCTTTAAATAATCTTCTACGTAAGCTCTAGCAGAGAATTTGATTTATGTGGATATTTATTTCGTTATTATGTCTTGCGTATATATTATTTCTCTTGATAAATTTCACATTGACTAGCAGAGAATTTGATCTATGTGGATATTTATTTTGTTATTATTTCTTGCGTATATATTACTTCTTATGCAGAAATTTCACATTGATCTCAACATTTAGAATAATATCACAAATATAGTCTTAGATCCATGCAAAGCACAGGCATGTTCGTATTTTTCTTTTAAGTTTAGTAACTTTAATTTATTGGTAAGCTAAATAAAAAATATTGGCCAATTATTGAAATAGTTGGGAATTTAAAACTATCTAGTAACTGTAAGCATTTTCTTAATGTGTTGGCAATTTACCAATGTGTTACTTGCTAAACAAGTTTTCAGTCAAAATTTTGTTAGCAATGGCATACGATAGTTACCAATGTCTTTCACCTTTTAGCAGCACGGAACAATGTTCCTATTTTTGCACTATGGAAGAACAGTCCTTTTAAAATTTGTTTGGGAAAACTTTAATGACAAATTATCTGCCCGTGGAAAAATAGAAGAACTCGTTCATCAATTTTTTGCTATTATGCTTATGAGTTATGATGTGTGAAAATTTTCGTATATAAATTCCCAGTATATGGACATAGCCCTAGCTTTTGACTAAAGAGTTATAACCGGATTTGAATTGAATATATATCTCAGTATTTTTTTCTGATGCTAATTGTCTCTTGCAGGACTTTGAAAATTTGAAGTTCATTAACTACAGTGGATGCCTGACGCTGGTTTATATGCCAGACCTCAATTGTACTCCAAATCTAGAGGAATTGGATCTCCATGGGTGCAAAAACTTGGAGTATGCCCACGAATCACTCGCACGTCACGACAAGTTACGGTTGTTGAATTTAAGTGGGTGCTCTAAATTTCATGATTTCCCCAAGAAGCTACAATCCAAGAATCTTCAACTTCTCAATCTCAATCTTTCCTCAAAATTGCAAAGTTTCCCTAAAATTCCAAGTAAAGTGGAAGGCTTGCGAGGACTTTTTTTGATAGGGACTTCAATTGAAGAACTTCCTGCGTCCATAGAAAATCTTATCTCTTTGGAGGAAATGGATTTAAGGTATTGCAAGAAACTGACAATCCTTCCGTCTAGCATTTATAGATTGCAAAATCTTGAAAGGTTGATGCTTGAAGGCTGCTCAAACCTAGTTGAGTTTCCAAAAAAGGAGGAGGATCCGAGTGATCCCCATGCCACGACAGGATTTCCTAAGCTATATGTTTTAAACCTTCGCGGTTGCAATCTATCAAACGTAGACTTCCTGAAGAGTTCCAGTTTTCCCTTTTTAAGAGCTTTGTATTTGTTGGGAAACAAGTTTACTAACCTTCCTACATGCGAGCAACTACATAATTTGCTATGGTTGGATATTTTGCATAGCCAACAGCTACAAGAGATCCCCAAGATGCCAGGGCAATTGCGTCATCTATGGGCAATTGGTTGTGAATCTCTGAGTAAATTTCCCCCCGACACTTGCGACATTGAAGGTAATTGATTTTATCTTTCTGTCAAGAACTGGTTTGTAATGCGTGTCCCTTGAATGATTTGTTCATGCACTCACTATTTGTCAATTAGGAAAGGCTGAAAATCCTGGATCGGTGGGCAAAATAAGAAAAGCAAAAATGTAGGAAGTGATTTTGCATGTATATGTAGTGGAGATGGCTATAAGGAAACAAAAAAGATATTCTCTTCTTTTTATACAAATCTAGTTTGTTGTGTAGTTACAAGGATCACGCAATTAAAAACTTCAACAATACATTTTCATCAAATCACAAAATCTTCAACAATACCTTTCCTGTTTCCTCCGTTGAAGTACAAAAAGTATTTATCATGTTATTGCTAACTATAGCCAAACTCTAGGACTACCCACTTAACTCATTTAAACTCCTACTAGGTTCCATTTTCCAAAATTATCTAACAGTCTACATCTATGACAGTAATTTCGTCCCAAAATTGATTGCCAAGTTCTTCTACCTGGAGGAGAGATTCCAGAGTGATTGCTTCTTGCATATCTTCCATGACTTCAAAAGACTTGTACAAGAGGTTTCTAGGATTCGCCTTTTTGTGCTGTATTCAAAGTAGAAGAAGGAAAAGAAGATGTCAAATTTGAGCTTCAATCACACGTTAATGACGAAACAATGATGGAAGACCCCATTGCTTTCAGCTCATTGTATTTGGATCATGTGTGACTTGACTATATTGTCAAACCACAAATGATAATAGAAACTTATGAAGAGTTCATGAAGCAGAGGAGCATCTCTTTGCCTTTAGCCCCCAAGAGTATGAGAAGGAAGAGTTTAATTTTTCGTTTGCCAAAAAGGAACAGTGTTTGTCAACTTTTTCATAGATGTACCATTTGAAACAAAATCTTAATGGTGAATTTGGCAATATGACTCATTTCTTGACCAGAAACGGTTAGATAAGTGTTCATAGTGTCTCAGTTGCATGTAACAATTAGAAGCATTATATTTTATTAGTAATTAGATGTCAAATTCTCCACAAATCAAGAGTTGACGCTTAGGTTGACTTTTTGGTCAAATTTAAAAAGTTGATTTGACAAAACTTCAAAACATCGCAAATAAGTATCAACTTGATTGAATTAGGCTTTTGGATTTCATATTTTAATAATATAGTCAAAGGTTGACTTTTTCTTTTATTCAAAACACAAGACTTTGACATCCCATCAAAACATCATAATTTCATCAATTTCTAATCAATTTTTACATTCGATTTTTTCTAAGTATTTTACATAGGGACAATAAGAATCGAAAATCTTAGGTCTAATTCTATTGACTTCAAACAAGGGAATTTTGTAGACCGACCGAATTAGAAGCCACCTGGACTGGACCAAACTGGTCAATTGGGTCCGATTTTCAGGAGTGTCAGTTCAATTCATAGTTTTAAGGGAGGAATTGGATCGAAACTAACCATCTGGACCAATTGTTTTTTACTTATTTATTTTAATTTTTTTAAATGTCTCACATACGCCTTCTCTACTCTTATAGTATTTCCCTTTCACCGCACGACACTCATGTCTACTCTCCTCTTTCAATCTTCCCCTTTCTCTATGTCTCTTTCACCTCTCATGGAGTTCAAGGCAATCTATCCTTTAAACTTAACTAGTTCTACAAGACCACCTGAGAACCGGACTGGATTGGTCGATCCGGTCCCATCCAATACCCAGTTCTTGGATGAGACCAAACCAGACTGTGAACCGATTACCCCTAGAGGCAATCAACACTTGAGATTAAACTCAATTTGACAGTTGACTTTTTACATTAATTTGTGCAAATTAAATGAAGTTAAGCCTAACAAAATTCATTTCAATATAATTTAGGCGTCCTGAGTGAATTTTAGAAAAATTGAGCTATCACGAGTATACAGGTCAACTCTCTTTGACCAAGGTTGACCTGACCCATTATGCTCGGCCCATTAAGGCCGAAGGTCCAGCCTGTTCATCCACTAACATATTGTCAAATATCAAAATATGGTATTTCCCAAAACTGGAAATAAATCTCTTCATCTCACAATCATTCAATTTTTTTTTCTAATTGCTTTAGTAAACATTTATCTTTTTCCACACACAACTAATCTTTTTTCTTTTCTATTTTTGGTATATATTTCGTTTCTCAAGCAAACATGGATGATATTTTGCTATTATAGCACAATGAGTCTGTACAATGATGCATTCTTAAAGCTCCTTGCTTATTGACCAGCTTTTCTTATCTTTATCGTAATAAGGTCCTTTTGGAAGAAAAGTACTGGACATATTCATGCTATAGTTGCATACAAAGAAGAATGCTTCAAAATTTATTTGCATATTTTTAGTAGGACCCTGGTCTGTACATTGCTAATTTTGGTATATAATTTTGGATTGGTTACAAACTTTGACTTTTTTTTATGTAAATGCCCGAAACTTTAAAAATATACTTGTTTCGAGATGTAATTCACACCTTATTTCGTTCTAAGCTTGGAATTAATTTATTGTTTCAGCAAATAAAGAAGTTACTTTTCGGTTTTTGGTAAGTGAAAAAACAAACAGTTTTAGTTCAAAAAGAATGGAAAATTGCTTCCCGTCCATTTGTGAAAAATTAAAAGAAAAAAAAATCATAAAAAGAAACGCACCGTTCTATTTTTTTTTTTTGACCGTTCGAATTTCACTTCGCGATGACTCGGTGTGACGCTTGTGTCACGGAGCAGAGGTTTCCGTGGTCAATGGGGGCGTTCGTGATTAAGGAAGAACGACCAAAACGCCCCTCGAAGGATCCAAGTACTTCCCGAACATTCTTAGGAACAGGCGATCCTGTAATTGCACGGTGGTCTAGAGTCTTGATGATGTCTATTGACTGATGCCATCCTTGATGATGTCTATCACCTGGATTAATTAGCTTAAAAAGGTAATTGATTGGGCAAAGAAAATAGAGTTTGTATTTCGAGATGAACATTTGTTATTGACTTCTTATTTCACTGTCATGTGTACAATGAAGCACTTGAACTTTTTGGTCGATATGGCCATCTTTTTTTTTATTTGTTTTGACTGGTTGTGTTGAGTTTAATAAATCAATTATAATTGGAGAGGTTTAACATATCTATTAGTTGCAACATATATATAGGTATTGTGAAAGATAGTTAAAATCCTTCGGTTAGACTTATCATAATGCATTCATAACCTTATGAATTTGTAATAATTTCTTATATTTTCTATATCGTGAACACCATGTAGAAAAAATGATCAAATATACTTTTGTTAGTACCCAATTTTNCCCCCCAACCCCCTAAAGTGTGTTAAGCTAGCCCACTTACTCAAGTGGTTGCGAGAATTTCAAGCAAAGTGGACAGACATGATGCCACTTCTTTTGAAGAACATCAAAGACGCTGAAACGGTAGATTGACCAACACGCCCTTTATTTCCAAGAGTTTTTTTACTTTTCCTTGTAATTTCATTTCGATGTAATTTCAATTTCAACCCTTTCAATTGATCGTTATTGCAATATCAATACAATTAACATTTTCTTGTGCTGAGATTATTGGAGTTTCATTACTCCATCCAAAGCCACGTTCATTCACTTTTTTTGCTCGAGTGTAAAATTGAGGAGCATTTTCAATCGCTCTCCAATTGTTTGAACCAGTTTTGAAGTGACTGAGTTGCAAGAAGTCACTCAACAGTTTAGCCCTGATTTTAGCTCCAACATTTCGGTCCTTTGAGGTCGAGTTTCGGATCTCCATTCAAGAAGATCAGATGATTATTAGCAAAGTGCATGAGTGAGTAAATGGCCAAACAGAAGTATGAGTGCGCAAACTCGATTTTTTTGTGCGTAAATCTCCAACTGGTGCTGCAGAATTCTAGTGAAAACTTGCACTGTCATCACAAACAAATAGGAGGAGGCAGGATCACCTGGTCTTAATCCATTTTGGCTTCTAAAAAAGCCAGCAAGCTCCTCACTTACAATTATAGAGTATTACACAGGAGAAGTAATTGCATCTTTCCGCCCAAGTCAAGAATACAGTATGGGAACACCAATTGCAGTCAACAGATTCAAAAAAAGGAAAAAAAAAAAAAACACTTTAAACTTCATAAGTCAAGAATGTAGTGGGAACACGATCTGTCTGTTTGAAATCAGGGAGGGTTCATGCATGAGAGGCGTGGAAAGTAGTGCGTCGGTGCGTTGTCTCCTTTATCAAATCAAACAGACTTTATCTTGTTGTGACCATGGAAGGAATACATTGTGGGACGCTGACATAATTACAAAAGCTTATAAAACTGTTTGACGACTATTGCTTTATGAAAAACTTGCAGGAGTAGATCTCAAAACGTGGCGATGGCGACGATGTTTTCAGGGTCCAGAATTATCGATTTGTCAAATTTGTTAATAATTCAGTCAACAATAAATCAATGTTAAACAAATATTTGTATAGATCATACATCAAACTAACCTGGTAAATGTGATCTTCAACAAAGAAAATTTGCACACGTAAATCATTAACTTTTTTAGCCACCTGACACACACACAATAATATTACTAAAAGATCTTATAATATTCTGGATTTTAGGGCAAAGTGGTCTTTCTTACCCTTTCGACATCCTATAAAAAAATGCTCAAGTACAACAGATAATTTTTTAATAATAAGTAACATATTTGAGTGAGCTTTATAATCATCAAATGTGAATTAAGGTCAACGTAGTCCTAGTTCTACAATTTTTTTAGGATAGTCGTGAAAATTTCTTTGATTTGAATATAAAGTGTATTAATGTTATGAAGTCCCTTCAATCAAAATCATAGGAAACAAGAGTTACATGACTTTTACTTCCCTGGAAAGTGAAAACATTGATGTCGAATGAGACTAATTGAAATTATCGAGCTCTGACTTGAATCTTCCATTCTTCCCTACAATATCATGTGTAAGTAACAAACAAATATGAGGTGTGTACTATGAATGCACTTGAATCAATATGGCCAAAGTTACAGCACGAGATAGAAAAGAATTTTCAAATCCAACATATGAATGCGCTGGGATTAATGCAGCCAAAGTAAGATCATGCGTGGAATAAGAGGGAAGAAAATTTCCAAATATATCGTGTGAATGTACATGGATCGATGCAACTAAAGTTGAAGCACATATGGAAAACATGGTAAAATTATCTCAAAAGTTTTAAATTTATTGTATTTTTATCAATTCAATGCTAAAATCTTTTCACCTATTGTCAGTTGAGTCCATCCGGATAAATTTGGATAAGTCAAGTAATTGCCTGGGAGAAATAATTGCATCTTGCATAAGTCAAGAATGCAGTGGGACCACAATCTATCTGTTTTGGTTTGAAATAAGGGAGGTTCGTGCATGTGGTGCGTGGAAAGTGGAGCGTCGGTGAGTCGTCCCCTTTGTCAAATCAAAAGGCCTTTGTCCTGTCGTGACATTGGGGGGAATATAGTGTGGGGCACTAGCGAAATTACAAAAGCGTATAAAATTGTTTTGCTTTATAAAAAACCAGCCGGAGCAAGTTCCAACAAAAATGTAGCGACCCTGACGATTTTTCGGAGCCCAAGATTATCGATTTGTCAAATTTATTCATAATTCAGTTAACAATAAATCAATGTTAAACAAAAAGTCGATCACACATCAAATTAATGGAGTAAATGTGATCTTCAATGAAGAAAAGTTGCACGCAAAAATCATTAAATTTTTCAGGCACTTGACACACACACATAATAATATTACTAAAAAATCTTATAATATCTTGTGTTTTAGGGCAAATCAGTCTTTTATCCTTTCGAAATCCTCTATAAAATTACTCAAGTACACAAATATAATTTTAAATAATAAGAAACATGTTTGAGTGAGGGTTATCATCATCAAATTGAATTAGTGTCACACAGACCAAGTTCTATAATTTTTTAGGACAGTTGTGAAAATTTATTTCCTGCAAATGCCACGTGTATTAATCTTTCAAAGTCACTTCAGTCGAAATCACCAATAAATAGAGTTATGCAACTTTTACTTCTCTCAAAAAGTGAAAGCATTAACGTGTCTAACAACACCGCTTCAAATTATCGAGCTCATAGTTTGAATCTTCCAAACATATCACCCACAAGTATCAGATAAAGTGCACGTAATTAGGCCCTGTAAATATTTCATTTTCTCAAAAATAAAAATAAAATAAAAGAGTAAAGAAAATGTTCAAATCTGGCATGTGAATGCACTTGGACCAATGCAACCAAAGTTTGATCACATGTGGAATAAAAGAGGGAAGAAAATTTTCATGTGTGAACGCACTTAGATCAATGCAGCCAAAGTCAGTGCAAGCCTGGAAACATAAATATACACATCCTTGTATAGGATCATTGTGAACAGGATACACCAATTAAAGATGTGTTAAATGCATTGTTAATTAGCAATTTTCGCAATTTCACATACTCATTGTGAAAACGATCTACCAGACACTCCGACTCAACAGATAATAATTGTTGAAGTGATTATAAGAACCCACATCACATGAGGCATGAGAAAACTACGGTACAAGCCACGTGCTATGTTGTATTCAATCAAATAAGTTTTGTTCCAAAAGAGAATGTCAACTTAGGACAAATAGCGATTCGAACTTCCCAACCAACCACAATCAGCAAGCTGAGTTTCTCGAACAAAACCTTGTGCTATGAAAAAGCTTTAAAAACAGAATTGAGAGCCAAGTGACAATACCACAAATTTATGTTACTCAGCTGAAGGTCTACGCTCATGAGCTAATGATAAGAGCAAACAATTACGTCTCCGAGGACGGTGAAAATGGAAGAGCTATTAAAAACTATCATTAACTTGGTGTAGTTGACACAAATTTTCCTGAAACTGATGAGCAAATATTCCCTTGAGATATTAACTAAGCATAAAATATATATGATATGGACAGAGTTAATGCAAGTGAAGTACAATGTCATATAGTCTAAGCATGCATTACAGTGTTCAATTTCGTCCAGTACGAATCGAGATCATCGTGTATGTCTGATGCAAGTAAAAATGGGTTAATATATAAACATTACTAAGTAAATCATTGAAAGTAATGTTAGGGGTCATATTATATTTCCATTTTTTCCACATCTCATTTTAAGAGGTTTTTAATATCAATATGTGCAACATATAATATGTTAGATTTTATGACACTACAGCTAACTGTTCTAAGAATTTAAGCCGTTAGATAAAGGCACGGTTTATTATTTAAGTATCCTAACGCTCCCCCTACCTTAGTGGAAATTTAATTAGGGAGATAAAAATAGGACATGAAAAAATTCAAACTCAGGATTTTCAATTTTGATACCATATAAAATTTTGTGGAATCATAGTTGACTAATTTAAAAGTTTAAGCTATTAAATGAAAGTATATTTTATTATTTAAATATTTTAATAGAGATTTATCACGAAAGCTCACGATGTCACATTTAAGAAAATAAAGCAATGATCGAAGAAAAGCAATTTTGCACCTTGGAGATGTCAAGACCAAATTGAAGAAAAGTGTGCAGAAAGGTAATCAAGAATCATGTGAGGCCAATGAGGTGCGAGTAGGTGTTGGGGTCTTGATCAGCTTTCTTGACGCCATGATCAAGATCAGGCTCGCCATGATGCCCGGCGACATCTGATTGTTTTTCTCGGCGCCGCAATATCTTGGCTCTCTAGCGGCGAAAATAGTGTAGATTGGAGTGAGACGAATAGTTCAAGTTCTTGAACGTGAGTTGAAGGATTCCATTTTTTTTTTTGAAAAAATATCACCAAAAATTCTAAATTATGCTACTTGTGATAATTTTATCCTGAATTTTTTTGTATCATCAAAAATCCCAAACTATGCTACTTATGACAATTTTATCATGAATTTTTTTGTACCATAACAAACCCCAAACTATGCCATTTGTGACAAATTTACCACAAACTTTTTAACTAAGGGGCATTTTCGTCCTTTTTTATTCTTTTTCTTTTTCTTTTTCTATTTCACTCAACAGAGGGCAGCCGGTGAGGTCACCCTTGCTGGCGTTAGATTCAGGTGAGGCTCCGATGGCCTCGTCGGTGTCGAGTGAGGGCCGCCCGAGCTGGATCTAGCTTGGGCGGCCCTCGGCCCTCACCCAACTCCGATGCCGGCAAGGGTGGCCGCCGGCTTTCTCCTGTCAAGAGAAAAAAAAAATAGAAATTGACGAAAATGCCCTTCAATCAAAAAAACTTTTAGGTAAATTTGTCATAAGTAGCATAGTTTAAGGTTTTGGTGGTACAAAAAAAGTTCGGAGTAAAATTATCACAAGTGATATAGTTCAGGGTAAAATTGTTACAAGTAGCATAGTTTGAGATTTTTGGTGACATAAAAAAAAGTTCAGAGTAAAATTGTCACAGAGAGCATAGTTCAGGATTTTTGGTGACATTTTTCCTTTCTTGTTTGGTTACTCTACCAAAAATAAAATGATTTGTCCAATGTTTGAAACAAAAGTTCGTGCGTGCGTGAAGGCTAGTGTACTTTAATATGCACGCAAGGAAAAAGACAATACAAACTTAAAATGATAAACTTTCAAGTAGCCATAGTGATAACATGTAAAGAAAAGAAAGAAAGGAAAGAAAGACGATCACTCATCGATTCCGGATATCATTTCCTAGAAGCCACAGCAAAGTATATTATCAGGGAGCCAATGGAGCATCCAGTGAAAAAGGCTCTACCTGAATCAATGATCCTTCACTCTAAAGTAATAGAAAATAAGCTATTGACGTACCAATTAACCATTAAATGTGTTTTTTTAGAAAATTTCTCATTTCTTTGAATTTATACATTGAAACCGACCTCATTATTTGCAATTGAACATAGAGCTTGATCTATTTTCATGCTCGAGCTATGAAAGGAGAGAGTAATCCTTATCCATTATAAAAGTTTATAAAATTGCTCGACGACTATTGCTTTACAAAATGTGGGGAAAAGGATAAAAAGACGCATGTGCCCCTCTCCATTTGGCACGTGAATGTATCAGATTCGTCCTCTAACACTTGTTGATCATACTATTGTTTAACTATGTGTTGTAATGAAAATGTATCATCAATTCTCTCTTAATTTATCTGCCAATGATATTTAGCTCTAAAAATTCAAGTAAACACAAGCAATTTTTTGCCTGAATATAGAATATAGTCCATAGTATCAAAGTGTTTGCGTACAAATATAAGTAAAGCAATTTATTACGCATGTTATATGCATATAAATAAAAAGGAATAGCAAGAGAGGAATGTTGAACCATGTTATATTGTTTTGGACCAAATGGGTCCCAACTCAATTTCCTTAAACTATTCGAGAGTTATGCCTAATCAACTCTACTTGAAGCCTGATACATAGATTGATTTGCAATGGAGTCAACATTAACTTATAAACACGGTGCACTCTTTTACAAAGGAATGCTCTCACATTGATCTTCAAGAATTTGACTGCAAAGTGTATGCAAGAGGGATTTTGCATAATTACCCAAGGCAATGAGTTGTTCTATTTATAGGGGAAAAGAACAAAGTCAACTAGCCGTTAATAGCACTTCAAATGGTTAGCTGAATTGGGCGGACAAATCCAAATCCAAAACTGCAGGAGCTGGATGTTTGGAGGTAAACTAGCCCGGTGTTCGTTCATTACTTAGTTAAAAATGCCCAAATTTTATTTAGGTCCTGCAAAAGAAATAGATTGTGTTAATTTTTTTGCGGCCAAATAAGTGAAACTGGCATTTGGGGCTTGTTTTTAGAAAGCTCGCCAAAGGAATTAATAAAAAAATTCGGTTGAAATCACGGCTTATTACATGGTTCAAAGTGGGTCGTAGTCAAAATGAATGGAAAAGGTGAAGCCTTGATTTCAAACGACGCTACTTGTGTTTACCAAGCTGGGATCTTCCAAATGTATGATGCGTAAATAACAGACAAAGGGCATAGGTTCCCCACTCTACATATTTCCTTTTTTTTTTTCAAAAAAATAATAAAATAAAATAGAAAAGAGAATTTTTTAGGGACACGATGAGTTGAATAATGTAAACATGCACGTGACTCCCTCATTCCCTTCTTAAACAAAAGATGGCTACTTAAAAATATGAAAATCATTTAATGGGGAAAAAATCGTATCCAATACGCGTTAAAAAATCTATTTCATGACTCATTTTTTGGGGACATGATGAGTTGAATAAGCACATAATCTAAACAAGTTCCTAGTTGCTGCATACCGGAAAAGTTTGTTTCAATAATGTGAAAGGTATATTGCCAATCATAGATGATGAAACATTGGAACGGAATATATCAGGTTTGGGTGGAGAATGATAATTTTTTTTATTGCGATAAATAAATTCATAGCTATTGTTTTTATATGCTTTGAATAATATTGAACTTTGTTAAATAAATAAAGGACAGGCGATCGGTTTATAATCCAATCTAATGAAAATGATCTCTTTTTTTTTATCACTAAGAAGTGTCTGTGCACAACGAAAGAGAATATTAAATCTTAAGATATTGATGGAAGTAACAATAAGTGAAAAGTCACTATACTGTAGTTTGTGATGTCACTAGATGAGATGGCGTTTAATTCACATTTAACAATTTTTTTAAAGAAATAAAAAAAAGTGTATGTACTCCGTATAGTCTAGTCCGTTTTCCAATGAGCCGGATGGATACTCCTGAGAATTGAACCCAATTGGCTGGTTTGATCCGGTTAGAACGATTCCGGTTCGTTTTGCATATCTTTAACATAAAGTTACTTTCCCCTTTTTTTTGTAAGCCACAAAAAAAAAACAATTTTAAAATAAAAATGAACGAAAGAAAACTTCTCGTCCATTTGAGAAGAATTAAAAGAAAAAACAAAAATGAAAAAGGCACTTTTCCTGACAAGGTGCGACGTTCGATGTTTCTTAGTCAGCATCGATTTCTCCACCAACACTACGATAAAGCATTGCTCATCGCTCCACACGAATCCGAACCAAGCTCAGATTCTATCTTCCAATGTCGTCGTCCTCTTCTTCTTCTTCTTCGGAAGCAAAACGGCCGTTCGACGTTTTCATTAGCTTCAGAGGCGAGGACGTCAGCTACGGCTTCGTCACTGACCTCCGCAGCTGTCTGATTCATGGCGGCATCAACTCGTACATCGACAGCGAGGACTTGAGGCGCGGGGACTCGCCGGCAATGATGAAGGCCATCGAGGAGTCGCGGATCGCCGTGCTCGTCTTCTCCGAGAACTACGCTTCGTCTAGGTGGTGCTTGGACGAGCTGGTGAAGGTAATGGAGTGTAGGAGGCTCAAGAAACAGCGGGTGCTGCCCGTGTACTACAAAGTGAAGCCTGGGGATATTCGAGGGCTGAGAGGGAGCTATGGCGATGCATTGACCGGGTACGAGAAGAAATCGGGACAGGATTCTGAGAGGGTGAAGAAATGGAGGGAAGCCCTAATTGAAGCCGCCAAGTTGTCCGGTTGGCATTATGACCATGGGCAATCACAGTAATCCTCCTCGACCCTGTAAAAGAATTTTGAATTCTCTAATTTTATTGATACATGATGGCATCGATTAGTGCGTTGGACTAGAGTACTGTTTTAAAACTGTTGAAGAGTGATTGTTTACTTTGTGTTAGTTTTAGTTGGTTCAATGGATTGTATGTCTCTGTTTATTCGCGTTCTTCTTGCTGCTTTGTTTTGGCAGAGATGAGACCAAGATCATGGAGAGCATCGTCAAAAAGATCTTGACCATAGTAGGACGAGTGCCTTTGAGTGTTGCCAAGTATCCTGTTGGTGTAGGTTGCCGTGTAGAAAAAGTAATATCGTTGATGAGTTTGGGTTCAGATGATGTTCGGATGATAGGAATTTGGGGAACTGGAGGTATAGGGAAGACCACTATTGCTGAAGCTGTTTATAACAGTGTTCATGTTCAGTTCGATGGGTGCAGCTTTCTTGTAAATGTTAGAGAAACTTCGAGTAGACCCAACGGCCTAGTTCATTTGCAGGAAAAACTGTTATCCGAGATATTATGGAAAGAAAATTTCATGCTCTTGAATGTGTATGGAGGCGTTGCTCTGATACAAGATAGACTTCGCTCCAAGAAGATTCTACTTGTGCTTGATGATGTGGATCATTTGCACCAGTTAGATGCATTAGCTGGAGAATGTGGATGGTTTGGAAAAGGGAGCAGGATCATCATTACGACAAGAGATAAACATGTACTAAATTCTCATGGGATAGTTCAGGTATATGAAGTTAAACCATTAGATCAAGGTGAAGCTTTTGAACTTCTGAGTTTATATGCTTTTCCAAGAAACCAAACGGGAGACATAAGCAAGGATCTCATAGATAAAATTTTGGGCTATGCTAATGGCCTTCCCTTAGTGATTGTGGTCTTGGGTCCCCATTTATGTGGTAGAAGCAGAGAAGAATGGGAGAGTACATTGGAAAAACTTGCTGAAAGTCCTCTCAAAGGTATAAACACTGTTCTCAAGTTAAGTGTTGATGCATTGGATGACAATGAGAAGGACATTTTTCTTGACATTGCTTGCTTCTTTAAGGGGAGAAAAAGGGATTATGTAACCAGAGTTCTTGATAGCCGTGGCTTACACACATTGATTGGGATTGAGACTCTAAGGGAGAGATCCTTAGTGACAATTGATAATGAGAGAAATGTACAAATGAATAACTTGGTTCAGCTGATGGGTCAGCATATCGTTGAACTAGAGTCTCCAAATGATCCTGGCAAACGGAGTAGATTATGGCGCTATGATGATGTTTTTGAAGTATTGTCGGAGGATACGGTGAGAGCTTCTCATAAAACAGTTGATAATCTTATCTTCTTTCATTTACATGCTATCATCTAATTGCAGTTGGTTATTATTGATTATTTTCTCTTCCTTGATAGGGAACCAGTGCTGTTAAAGGCATAGCGCTTCAGTTGCGGAGACAAGAAGAGCTACACATCAGTCCCAGTGCTTTCACACGCATGAGGAGACTGAAATTGCTCATACTTTCGAATGCACAAATCAGCGGAGGTCCTGTACGACTTCCTATAGATTTAAGGTGGCTTGAATGGCCTGGATGCCCTTTTTTCCCATTTAGTGCTGGTCCTAAGAAACTTGTTTGCTTGGATGTGCATAACAGCCAGATTAAGGAATTTAGAGAGAACTTAAAGGTACATCATAAATTCTTTAGTTGACTGTTTTCATTTTTTACGCATACAAATTGAATCTACCATATTGAGAATATCAAAATCATTATGAAATGATAACTCATCGATAAAGGCATCTTGAGAGTAAAGTTAAAACTTAATCGAAAGAAGGCACAAAAAGCGTCATCATATATTCAATGGATGTGCACCATAGGAGTTTAATAAATCACACATGAGATCCACTATATCTTGATGTCAAAGTCTATTGATGCATGAACATTATGTGTGTCTATATAAATATATGTGTGTGTACACAAATACAAGGTATAATTGTAGTGGTGGTATTTATAATGATATAGTAAACTTTGAGCTCTTACACTACACTAACATATATGTAGCTAAAAAACAAAAAACTAAGCAAGACGGCTCGGACTCTATTATTTTTCATTTTTTGTTATATTTTTGTCCATCTAGGCATATAAAATATTCCATTTTTTTAAAAAACGATCCACCAACCATTTCTTCCTAATAAGTAATGACTAAAAGAGATTCTCAACCTTCCACCACCTCTGTGGGATCTATAGTCGTGTGTTTGCAAATCTCTGCATAAGATTCCAAATGCTAGCTTAAATTCATGCGATGCATTGGCTGGCAAAGGATTGACTGCGGCTCATGTGCTCCCACTTGAGGTTACGCTTTCTCTTTCCCTGAATTAGAAGTATTGTTTCTGCACGTATACAAAGTGGAAGTGGTCATGCCACTCTAGAGCATGGTGAAATTAGAGTATGCAACCTTGCTCTGATATCACTTGTAGAGTATGTGGAAGCGTCATGATGATAATGTGAAGCATCAATAAATGCACCATATATTAACAATTAACAGTTGGCAAAGGAATTTTTGCAAGAAAATAAAGAAATGTGTGAATATATTATTGTTCTGAAAATAAATCAATGGAATTCTAGCTTTGCATTCTTTGGGAATGCAATGTTATAGATTCCTTTAAAAATAAAAAATGAATACTACATATTTTTGCAAGATATCAAACAAATCTCTTTGTGATACATTGTCATGGATGATGTTATATCCATCAACTTTTGCCAAAATAGAGATGGACTTTAAATGGTTAGCAAAAAGAATAGGAGAATTCCATTAAAAAGAAAATTGAATATATGTCGTAAGGTGATCCTAAAGAAATTCCCTTTAATGTTTTAGAAAAGTGTTGCAAATGGAGGAGAGAAAACAAACTATCTTATCCTCAAGAATATTATACACAAATTACTCGGGTCGGTTTTTCCACACAAAATCAAGGAAAGCTTAAGAGAGGGGGATTTACATTCTTACTCTATGCTTTCATGTTTATTATTGGTTCGTATTATTTTACATGCTCAAAATATTGCATGTACTTATATTATTATTCAATGAACATCGCAGTCGCGTTGTATTTTCTTTTAATCAAAGGATAAACCTATATGATAAGGCTTAGATCAACTATAAATAAAATTGTATGTAAGCTCCTGCAGAGAATTTGATGGATGTGGATTTTTTTTTTTTTGTAATTTATGCAGTGTATGTAATTTTTAGGATAATATAACATAAAATTAAGTCTTAGTTCCATGCAAGGCACGTGCATCTCATTAATATTCTATAGAACCTAGTAACTTCAATATATTGGTAAGCTTCCTATGGCTCTCTTATTGAATATATGCAGAACATTTTTTGTATGTGGGTTCTCAGTATACGGAGATATCACTAGTTATTTTCTTGAACAATCATAGTCAATTTTGGGTGTTATGTATATTTCATATTTTTCTCATCCCGAAATGTCTATCGAAGTTAATTTGACCGTTCTTGCAGGACTTTCGAAAATTGAAGTTCATCAACTTTAGTGAATGCCAGTCACTGATTTGTATGCCGGACATCGATTGCACTCCATGCCTTGAGGAATTGGATCTCCATGGATGTAAAAACTTGGAGCATGCCCATGAATCAATTGCATATCACAGTAAGTTACGGTTGTTGCAACTAAGTGGGTGCTCTAAACTTCATCATCTCCCCAATGTGCTCAAGTCCAAGAATCTTCAAATTCTCAATCTTAATCATTGCTCAAAATTACAAAGATTCCCAGATATTCCAGATAAAATTAAAGGCTTGCGGGGCCTTTATTTAATAGGGACATCAATTGAGAAACTTCCTACATCCATTGAAAATCTTGTCTCTTTGGAGGAATTGGACTTAAGGTATTGCAAGAAATTGGAAATTCTTCCTTCAAATATTTACAGGTTGCTAAATCTAGAAAGGTTGACTCTTGAAGGCTGCTCAAAACTAGTCAAGTTTCCAAAGCAAGAGGATTCAAGTGACTCCCGAATGAAGATGGGATTTCCTAAGTTATATGTTTTAAACCTTCGTGGATGCAATCTATCGGAAGTGGACTTCTTGGAGAATCATTCTTGTTTTCCCTTCTTAAGAGCTTTGTATTTGTTGGGGAACAATTTTACTAACCTTCCTACGTGTGAGCAACTACATAATTTGCACTGGTTGGATATTTCATATTGCCAACAACGGCAAGAGATCCCCCAGAATCCAGGGCAATTAAGTCATCTCTGGTCAATTGGCTGCGAATCTCTAAGTAAATTCCCTCCCGACAAATGTGACATTGAAGGTATTGACTTTTATCTTTCTCTCATGATCCATAATGGGTCCCCCGTAAGTGATTTTTTCAATCCGCAGGTTAGTCTGTGTGTGTGTGTGTGTGTGATATTAATATGGAGCCGTGTACATGTTGGCTGCACTGGATGTTTGTATATCGCGAGTGAAAATCAGGATGGGTGGGCTAATTAAGAAAAGCAAACACATAGAAAGTGATTTTGTATGTTTATGCAGAAGAAGTGCCCCTGAATTATAAGGATCTCCCAATGAAAAACTTCGCCATTACATGCTCATCCAATTACAAAATCTTGAACAATACTCATCCTGTTTCCAATTAAGAAAAAGAGAGAGAAACGTTGTAATACTATTGCCAACTATAGCTAAACTCTTAAAGACTTCCTGCTAAACTCATTGAAACTCCTCTTCTTAGTCACCAGTTTCGAAAAATTATCTAACAGTCTGCACCTGTGACAGCACTCTTGTCCCACGAGTGAATGCCGAGTTCTTCTACCTGGAGAAGAGATGCCAAGGTGGTTGCCCCCTCAAGAAGACGCCAATATCTCTTCATGGCTTCAAAGGAGTTGCGTAAGAAGTTCCTATACTAGCTTTCTGTGTTGTTTTCGATGTAAAAGAAGGAAAGAATGATGCCCAGATTTGAGCTTCTAGCATATTTTAATGGTGAAAGGACGAAAACGAACTTTTCAGAGAATTTCAGTTCATTGAATGTGGATCATGGGTGGCTTTAGTATCACAAAACAAAGAAGCGGTGGGGAGTAGATTTGGTCCAAGTGACCTAGTAATTTCCAGTTATAGCAATGGTGCATTGGGCGGCGCAACTGTGAAAAAGTGCAGATACCGACTAAAAGGCAAGCCACTAGAGAACTATATGGAGGCTTAGCGAGAATGATCAGTTGCTAGATGCAACTTTACTCTCTGAGGTTTGGCATTAAGATAGTCAAACAAGCATAGAGTAAGAAAGTTCAAGTGAAACAGATGATTTAGTAAATAGTAAGCTAGCGCGGAGGGAAGCAGTTCACGAATTTAGTCTAAAAAGGGTCGAAGATGTCTTAACTTCTCACTTCAGGTCTCTCTCCCTCTCCCTCTCTCTCTCGCGTGGGATTGGTACAGAGTCTATGTTGCGTGCACTGATTGTATGCAAAAGCTGAAAACGCCAGAGAAACAAACAAAATAAAATATGGTGATTCTTCACCTATTTGTAATACCAGTTGCTAGAGCATGAAGACATTAAACAAGCACTGAGGAAGACAATTCAAATGAAGCAGACGATATACGAGATATTCAAGCGCACACGGAGGAAGATAGTTCGAGCAAATTGGTCCACAAAGGATTTGACTTGTCTTGCTATTGACACTTAATTTTTAGTGAATGCCTTGATAAATATAGAAAAATCGAAATTAGAGTTTCTGATTGTGATAGGGCCCGTTTTTCAAACGAAAATTCTCAATTATCATTTATTTTCTTTTAGAATGTTATTTTAGATCATTTCCTAATCATTTTCATTAAAAATCTGAAAAGTCAAACGATTAATTTTTGGGTTGACTTTTGATCCCGAGTCAAAAATTGGATTTTCACATAAAAACGTTCCTTTTAGTTTCAATTTTACTTTAGCATGAAAAATTTTCCAAAATTTTCGATTTTAGGTTTAAAATCGGCTAAAAATAAAATTACTTTCATTTTAATCATAATTAAGCTTAGTTCTTTTTACAACATTTGATCTAGAGGTTATTATCCATTTACTTGGTCAATCAATTTTGAGATCGGGCATGCCGAAATAGGAATTCTCATTTTTAGCCCTAATTAGGGGATCCAGATTGGTTCAACATGATTTGTGAACAGACACTTTCATTCCACTCATTTTTGTGGAATAATTCCGAATCTAAGGTTAATTTTGACAAATTCACTCAGGAACTTCTCAATTTGAGGAATTTAGCTTACTTGAACATAAGAAAACCGAGCTAATGAACTCAAATTAGCAAAGTTCAAGTTGACCCATTTGAAACTAAGATTTAATTTCAAGAATTGATGTTCAATTTCACCATTAGACCTCAATTCAATTTTAGCACAAAAGTCGAGCCATCTATTTAAGGTCAATTTGAATGCAATGGGCCACCTTATATATGGGCTATTAGTTCAAAAGGTGTCCTGCAATTTTAATTGGATTCAATTTCAATTCATTTGCATTTTTGGACCGATAATTACATGAAATTATCCAAATTAGCCTAGGAAGTCCAATTACGTGTACCCATAGCATGGATCCAATGTTTTCCATGTTAATTAGGCAATTATGTCAATAGAAAATTACCAAATTGCATTAACATAATTTAATTGGCCTAATTTCATTAAAATTAGATCATTTCTCTTCAAATTAGATTGTTTCTCTTCAAATTAGACAGTTTTTCCTCAAATTGAGTAAGATTTTCCTTTAAGGACTAAAATGCATAAAATTTGGAAGGGGAGGGACTGAACCGATCAACAACGACCGGCTGCCGGCGGTGGAGACTGGTTTGAGCCTCCTCCAATCAGTTCTTAGCAGCTGATGACCACCATGCGGTGGCCCATCCCATGCCCGAATCACCATGCCCTTTAATTTTCCAATTTTTACAAAAATACCCCCCAGGTTTTGAGAAATTATGAAAATGCCCCTAATTAGGCTTTAATACCAAAATCAATCCGGACCGTCAATTTAGGCACATCATCGTTTAAATGGTCACATGTCCTTACTCTAAGTTTGCTTAACGACCAAGCAAATTAGTTAGGTTTAATGTCAATTTATAGCCATCGGATCAGACCAACAATTAGGATTTTTCCCTCCAAAATTTCAAAGAGGGGTCTTCTCACAATCTGCATTTTACAAATTTAAGAGAGAGACTCTCTCTCTCTCTCTCCTTGCCAGCGAACAACCTCCCGCCAACGACTTCATCCCCCGCACAGTCCTTTGACATCTCCCGATGTCCCCTGGTGCTGCTTAGCATCGGCGCCACCTTTGTAGCCACCCCAATCCTCCTGTCCAGCCGCGAATCCAAAATCGGCTTGATATTGGTTTTCAAGCCGGTAATTAATCCAGCAGCATTCGATTGCCGTTCCAGCAATCCGCGATGGTCCATCGGTAGTCCGACCAGCTTAGCCTTCTTCCCCGACGTGTCTTTGAAGTCCAGGTATTTATGTTGGTCAGAAAAGCCACCGGAAGCTCTCTGATTAGCTGGTTCTCCTTCGTGGCTCAAACCAAGCCGATCTCCACTAGTGGCTGATCAGCGCCATTCTAGCACCAATCCGACCCCCTCTGGTGTTCTCGGTGTGCCATCAATGATCCTCGATGTCCACCAACAGCTGTGGTGGTTCGGCATTCACTTGATTAAGCTCGATTTGCTAAGCACGCATCAAAGGTAAAAATCTTCGTCTCGAGCTCGATGAAGCAAGGATGCAATAGGCATTCAGGGCTAGAGCTCATTTTAGGAGGATTATCTCTGCAAATAATGATGTCTTAGGATGTTAGAATGGCTATAGATTAGCCTTGAAAGAGTTTGATTGCATTGAATGTGCTTGATTATTCTGCAATAAGCAGATGTCTGAGTGATAGAGCTAGGAATTACTGTGATATGAGCTTGTTGTTGTGGTTTTTTGTGTTCAATGTCGGCATGAGATTTGAAGATAATTCAATTACCTTTCCAACGAGCCATAGAACATCCCAAACAGACCTCTTTTACTATGGTTTTGATCTGTGAGAAATTCATCATCGAATCTGTCTTTGATTTGTGCCCTGCGACCAGTCTGTTTGTCGATTTTCTACTGATTTTTCTGAATGGATTCGGTTTGAGATGTCTCACAAGAAATGATTAGGACATTCTGTTCTCTATGTGTGATTTTCTATGGATTTTTCTGATGACATCAGAATGGTGAAAATCCTCCATGTTCTGTGAAATTGCTAATGTGTTTCTGGTCTGATGTGCCTATTTGTACAACTATCTTTGATTGAGCTCCCTAAGAGCAAAATTAGCATGTGAGCACTTCTAGATATACCTAGAAAACTTCATGAGTTTCAAAATGACATGTAATTTGTGCAACTTGTGGTCGTTTGCCCCATGAAAAGCTTTGTGAATCTGCTACTTCATTTATTGTAAATCTGAAACGTTTGTAGCAGGTTTTGTTAGTCTACCTAATTGCATTCATGAATTTTCACGATTTTTTGTGCATTGATATGGAGTTAGATTTCTCATCAAACTTATTTATCGCATTTAGTCCTAGTTCATGCTAAAACCTCGAAATTTTCATGTATCATTTAAGTGATTTAACGAACCTATCTTTGCATGCCTTGTTCTGCTTGCAAAAAGATTGATTGACCTTTGGTGCTTCATTGAATTTTTGCGATTTATGTATACAAAATTAGGATTCAGTGTCTTCTATAAAGTCATAGAGCATGTCCGTAGCTTATCAGTAACACCAACTTTGCCTTAATTGCATGTCGTTTGTCTCCTTTTACATTTTTGTGAAATTTGCCTTAAAATCTGCCATGTGATAAATTCGGAATGCTTGTTCTACCCTATATGAACCAAACCTTTTGTCATTTTTGTGTGAATTTTTCCTAAAGGATTCTAAGGTTGACTCCAATGAAATTTGATTATGACTTACATGTCTACAACATATTATAATTTAAGAATTGTTTGATATTGTTTACTAGGGAAAATCATTGTTAGTATGCTCGCCCATTCTGCTGTTTTGCCACATTTCTGATTGTTTTTCCCATGTTCTTGAATTTTTATAAATTCTTGTGATGTGATTCATGAAATGCTTCCTCATATAAATTGTTCCTCTCTGAGTGCTTGATATGTCATATATTTTTTTCTAACCAATTACTCATGGGTCGTATGTCAATTGTTTATGTCTCCTATGTTTTGTTCTGATATGCTCTGTTTTTCCTTTTTTGACATGTCTCTGTTGTAGCATTTTTAGGAAAATAGATCTAGTTTTTTAGGTCTTCAAGAGTTTTGTTCCTCAAAGTAAGTAATTTCTTCTCCTGAAGAACTCTCCCTACCTCTTGTGGTAGCTCCCCCAAATCCAAAACCCTAAATCTCCTACAGCTCCATCATCTAGTACTAGCAATGGAGGAAGCCATATCCTCCACAACCCATTCCCGATTTCCCCCTTAGCTCCAACCCACCAACCCCATCAACTTCTTCTTCTTTCATTACTTCTCTGCCTTATTCCTTCTCCCTCTTCCACCCAGCATCCTGAAAGCCGATACTATACACACACTGCATACACCCTTTCTTCCACTCACCCGACATTACCCACCCTCAAATCAACCTCGCCGACCCTGCCCAGCACTACTACAGCTGCTCGAACCAGCTGAAATGGAAACCGTAGAAGAGGAGGAAGCAAACTAGCCATGTTATGCAACAGGTTGGGGAAACTGTGGTCACATCAACCAATAACATCAGTAGATGATGTAATCTCAACTAGCAAGGTAAGAGAATGCCAACAAACCCTTATAGGGCAGCTATATCAGAACCCTAAGATTAATTTTCAAGCATTTCAAAATACAATGCGGAGGGTTTGGAAGCTTGAAAATGTAGATATCAACCTGTTAGCTCCTGGTATATTTGTTGCACGATTTGCCTCAGAAAAGGATAAGGAAAGAATATTGACAACGGGATCGTGGTCTTTTGCAAACCATCTATTGCTGATGAAGCTGTGGCAACCAAATACTCCCCAGCATGCTATAAATTTGACACATGTAACTTTTGGATCCATATTCATGGTTTACCTGCAGAATGGATATCAGATGAAGTAATAGAACGTATTGCCAAGGATATAGGGCAAGTAATTGAGGTTAAAATTGAGGCCAAAGGTTATATGCCCTATAAAATAGGGAAGGCAAGAGTAGACATGAATATGGACACACCTCTAAAACCAGGAGCACTTTTCAGAATAAGGGCAAGAAAATTTGGCTGGATTTCCGGTACGAACGTCTCCCGCACTATTGTTACTCCTGTGGAAGGTTAGGGCATTATGCTCAGAGCTGTGGGGAAATCTCATATTAGGAAGATCGTTTCCTTGATAAAAAAGACATGTTGTTTGGTCCATAGCTGAAAGTTGAAGCAAATGAGTTTAGTCTGTTTTGGGATCTATACTACGGGAAGTCAATGGAGGAACTACTAGAGGAAATGGGCTCACCTGAAATATCAACAAACTTGGGAGAGATGGTAGTATATGAAACGCAACAGGAAGCTTGTCTAGCTCAAGCTTTACATAGCGACAAAGGCAAAAGAAAGGAAGCTGCCCAAGAGAATATGATTTGGCACAAAACAGTGGGAGTAACAATTGATTTAGAACCTGATCAAGAAGGGGAACCCCGCCCAAATAGTACAATTCCCATGAAAGGGATTGCTGTTGAAAAAAAGGGTAAGAGACCCAAACATGTTGCTCAGAAAAGAATGAAGAGATACTCTCCCTATGTACCACAAGGGACGAGTAAGCATGTTTTTGATGACACCACATTAATGGAGACCCCTGTGTTCACGAAGGAAGAAACAAGAGGATGGGCTTTGGTGGCTAGCCTTAATAAGCCACCATGTCACAAATGAAGCTATTAAGCTGGAATTGTCAGGGGCTAGGCACCCCCCTGACATTCCAGGCCGTTAGAGCCCTGGTGGCTCAAAAGAGGCCCGTTGTTTTGTTTCTCATGGAAACAAAGAATAATGAGGAGGTTAGTAAGAGACTACAACGAAAACTAAAGTTTCAGCATAGCTTCATAGTAAATTCACGAGGCATTGCTGGGGGATTAGCTATTTTTTGGACTGATCAGGTAGCACTCTCGATTAAATCAAGTTCTATGCATTGCATACATTTAACTTGCACAGATAGGGAGACAAGCACTACCATGAGAGTGTCCTGCGTCCATGCACCTACTTACTTTTAGGAAAGACTAAAATTATGGGCTAATATTTCAACAACTTAAAACTCCTTCCATGGTCCCTGGGTGTGTCTTGGGGATTTCAATGAGGTGCTGTATGTGTGGGAAAAAGTGGGTAAAAGAGGGGCTGAAAACTACAGAATGAAAGCTTTCCAAGACTTTCTAGACTCCTGTGGACTAATGAATATTGACAGCAAGGGGTATGCTTTTACCCGGGCAAACAATAGAGAGGGGGATGAACACATGAAGGAAAAACTGGATAGAATTCTAAGCAACATAGAGTGGAGAGTGGAGTTCCCCGAGGCGAAGGTGTTCGCCTTACCTACAGTGGGGTCAGGCCACAACCCTCTCTTGTTGGATTTAAAACCTCAGGTGGACAAAAGAAGGAAAGAGTTCAAATTTGAAGCGTACTGGATAGAGGACGAAGAATATGAGCATGTGATGAAAGAATCCTGGCTGGAAAAACCTGCGAAGGAGGGAGACCTCAACCACAAACTAAAAAGGGTTACAACAAAGCTTCATACATGGAGTAAAAGAAAATTTTCCAATGCCCACAACACCATTCAATCTTTAAAGGAAGAATTGCAGCAACTAGTCAATGATACAATAGTGAATCATGACAGCAGGAGGGTTCAAAAACTAAAAAGAGAAATTGAAAGACTATGGTGCCAGGAGGAAATCTACTAGGGGATGCGGTCCCGTATTCAATGGCTAAAATGGGGAGACAAAAATACAAAATTTTTCCATGCAACTATGGTACAAAGAAGACAGAGAAATCGTATCAACATACTAAAAAATCCAAATGGTGAATGGACACGCGACCAAAATCAGATTAAACAAATGGCTGCCAGATTTTTCAAAGGGCTATATACTTTAGTGGGGATTAGAAATATCCAGCCAGTATTAGACCAGCTACCATGCCTAGTAATAGAAGAAATGAATCAAGCACTGATCAGGGAAGTTACCCTAGAGGAAATTCAGCGGGCTACTTTCCAATTGGGAGCACTAAAAGCCCCTGGACTAGACGGGCTGAATGGACTCTTTTTTCAGCATAACTAGAATGAAATCAGCCATGATATTTATGCTGAAATTGTTCAGTTTTGGAGATTTGGTACCCTAAACCCAGATCTAAATAAAACCACCATTACCCTTGTAGCGAAAGTTCATAGCCCAGGACAGGTGGATTAGTTTCGCCCCATCAGTTTATGCAATTTCACTTATAAAATCATCTCGAAGGTGCTGACTAATAGACTAAAGCCATATCTCCCACAACTGATAACTATGGAATAAAGTGCATTTGTAGAAGGGAGAATGATCCAGGATAACATATTACTAGTACAAGAGGTACTACACCAGCTTCGAACAAAAAAGCGAAAAAGGAAATTCCAGGAAATTCTAAAGCTGGATATGAAAAAGGCCTATGACCTAGTAGAGTGAGTCTTTTTAGAGGCTTGTCTGACTAAGATGGGCTTTAGTGGCACCTGGGTGGCGCTGGTTATGCAGTGTGTATCTACTATCTCCTATAGTGTTAAAATCAATTGGCAGCTTCTATCGTACTTTAAGCCATCTAGAGGAATTCGTCAAGGCGACCCACTATCCCCCTACCTCTTTATTCTAGTAGCAAATACTCTATCCCATCTCCTGCACAAAGCAGTGGAAGAAGGCATCATTAAAGGTATCAGATTAAACAGAACATGGCCCATCCTGTCCCACCTTATGTTTGCAGATGATCTTATCCTATTCATGGATGGAAGAATTTCAGAATGCCAGCATTTTGCTGCTGTCCTGAACCAATACTGCTATGCTTCGGGGCAAACTATTAACCTAAATAAATCATGTATGTTTTTTAGTAAAGACTGCCCAATAACCCTGAAGCAAAGCTTGACAAATGAGATGAGAGTAGCATAACTGGAAAAAACAGGGAAATACCTGGGTATTCCCTCGTACTGGGGTAGATCAAAAAAGGAGATGTTTGCCTAGATCATTGCTAGAGTGAACAAAAAACTAGAAGGCTGGAAAGAAAATCTAATATCGAGAGCAGGGAAAGAAGTGTTGATAAAAGCAGTTGTACAAGCGATACTCCAGTATGTCATGTCAGTTTTTAAAATCCCGCTATCCATATGTCAGGCAATTGAGAGGAAAATTGTTGATTTTTGGTGGAACATGAATGACCAGCACAAAGGAGTCCATTTGAAATGATGGGAATTATTAAAAGAAAGGAAAGCAAAGGGGGGACTTGGTTTCCGAGACCTTATCAGTTTTAATGAAGCCATGTTAGGTAAGCAAGCTTGGAGGTTGCTCAACCAGCCGGATACCCTATGGAGCAAGGTATATCAAGGCCTGTACTACCCACAAAGGAACCTATTGCAGGCTGGAAAAGGTAGTAACCCCTCTTGGGGATGACTCGGCATATTAACAGGGAGAAATACTATCCTTCCTTCATTGAGGTGGAGTGTTGGAAATGGTGAGAAGGTGAATATTTGCAATGATATGTGGCTGCCTAAGGGAATACTAAATGGCCCAGCAAATAGAGAGGACCCAAAGATGGTGTCGGAATTAATAGACATAGAGAACATGACATGGCAGGAAGACAGAATACGAAGTCTCTTTGACCAGGAAATAGCTGAAGAAATGCTCTCAATTCCACTAAGCAGAAACTGGACAGAAGACCACATAGTATGGACACCCAATAAGACCGGAATGTACACAGTAAAAAGCACATATCAGTGCATACAACCCATACAGAGCAGTCCCAAACAGCAAGAAGCTTTCTCCTCCTTTCAGACACCACAATCATTATGGCGTCACATTTGGCAAGCCCAAACACAACCAAAGTTAAAACATTTCCTATGGCAATTATGTCATAATGCACTACCAACAAGGGAGAACCTTTGGAAAAGAAATATACTACCTCATGATCTGTGCGAAATGTGCCAAAGCCAACCCGAAACCAGTGAGCAATTGTTTCTCCTCTGTCCATGGTCCGAACAAGTCTGGAAACACCCTGAAATCAAGATTGACATAAATCAGAGGCATGTCACCCGAATCGAAGAGTGGATCGACAAATTTCAGCATAATACCATCCCTTTCGAGCTTCTCACTCAGATTTTGTGGCAGATCTGGAGAGGAAGGAACACCTTCATCTTCCGTGGACAGAGACTTCGGCTGGTGCTCCTGATCGAGTCAGCTATCACCCAACACCAAAACATTAGTACATGGATGTCCCGAAAAAACAGAAACCCAGCTCACAAACCCGACTCACCTGCTAAATGGACACCCTTAGCCCACAGTTCCCTTAAGTGGAACGTCGATGGGTCCTTTTGCCGAGAGAACGGAGCAGCTGCAGTTGCAGGGGTCTGCCGAGATAGCCAAGGAAGAATGATTGATGGTTTTGCACACTTTGTCATGGTTGAATCGCCAATCCAAGCAGAAGCGGAAGCTATCCTCGAAACCCTCATATGGCTATCGACAAAAGAAAGAGCAGAAAAGGAAACCCTCAACTGGGAACTGGAAACTGACCAACTTGAGCTGGTGAAGGGGATTAGTGTAATCGCAGATCAGAAGCCACTTACTCCCATGTTGCAATCGCTGAACACGGAAGCTTACTTTGACTAGGAAATACAGACCCATCTTCAAGAAGCCCAGGGCCTCTTAGCAAACTTGCTGCCCATCAAATTCACCCACTGCAGAAGAGATGCGAATAGAGCAGTAGATTGGGCTGCAAAGGCCCAACGTCGTCAAGCGTTACCGGGCAACTGAGTCCAATACCCCCCATCGAGCCTTTTCGAAATTTTATGTTCTGATGTATCTCACCTCCCTCCTTAGTAATGAAAGTATCAATATTTCCTACCAAAAAAAAAAAAAAGAGTTTTGTTCCTCTCATTCCGAATTTCCTTCTCAAAAATTTTCATAAAATAAAAAGACGGTTCAATGATTTTACCGAGCCCCTCAAATTTGTAAGGCAATCTAGAATTTTGCATTCTGACTCAATTTAAGTTTGATTTTTATTCATATGATGCCAAATTGCATGAATTTCCTTTATTGGACGCTTTAGCATGCTTTGACTTGACATTAACCTCATCTTTGTTTTGGCCGTATTTAAAATATTTGCGAAGCCCAATCAACAATGCACTGGTTTGCGCCTGAGTTAGTATTGGCAATTAAATAAGTTCCATAGCTTCAATGCTCTTATGTCTTGTCTTTATCAAATCTTTTTCGAACCCATGTTTTAGTTGATTCTAAAACAATTTTTGGTTATCTTTGTTGAGAAAACTCCTGGTTTTAATGTTTACAAAACATTTTATGAGTTTATACACATTATTTGAAGGGAAAGAACTCAGGAAGACATAGGCTTTAAAAGTCTGTTGGTAGCAGATGATAAAGCATGAGATGTCTTAGAGTCTGACCGTACCAGACGGAAAGACTTATCCAGACTGAGATTTAAGTCTGACCGTATCAGACTGAGATCTTAAGTTTAAATGTTCCAGACTGAAAGTCTAGGCAGACTCAGAACTTGGAATGTCAGACTTAAGATGAATCCACGAGATAAGATCACCAACGGTACAGTATTTCACTTACCTTTTTATATATTGATTCTGTTATACTAATCTGATTGACAGGATCAATTAATGGACAACTTCCAAAGAAGAATAGAGCACTTATGGAAGCCCAGATTCTGGTTGTATGGGCGAACAGAATCTAAGGGGATCTGATCTACCCTCAACGGTCAAAATGACTTGCCTTATAAAGTCTGTCCAAGAAAGGAAAGACAAAACTCTCAAGGAAAGAGCCAACGGTCGAGTCTGGCTTGGAGAGTATTTAAGGATAGGTTGAGACTTAGGGGTAGAAGAGATGAACATCATTCCAGAGCTGATTCCATTCTTCAATTGTTGTTCATAGTGCGTATTGAGTGATCTCAGTGTATTACCAAAAAGAGAGTGACTTAGTGAGACTAAGTACAAACACTCGAGAGTGTGTAATCACCG
>CM026417.1:26342620-26357014 GCA_014858505.1 Corymbia citriodora subsp. variegata
AAACTGTTTCTTGAACAGACATCTACTTGATTCATACAATGAGTTCAGACGATGGGAACACATCATTGAGGGGAGTGAATGGACATTGAGGAGCCATGATTATCGAGGAGAGCTTTCTGTTTTTGTTTGGACTGGACGGTAGGAGGCATGTAAAATCTCTTAAAATCAATGGCCACCCAAATCTATTTAGAAGAAGAGTTCCACTACTAGTCACATCTGCGCGCGCACGCGAGAGAGAGCGAGCGAGTTTTCTATCCTTGGGTTCAAACACTACGTATTTATGTATTGTTCGCAAGCAATTCTCTCTGGCTCGATGACTACCGGATCCTTAGAAACACAAATAGTGTAACAGGTCAATTTTTTCAGGGACAGCGAGCAGACTGCAAACTGTCCTTCTCTTGGAAGGAATTACATCTGCAATGCAATTCTTTGACATTTAAGCAATGCAGTTTTCGGTGAAAATGACCTTGCCCGAAGAGTTTTCTTCCACCATATCTTATCTTGAAAGCAAGTTGAAGCACTCATTTCCCATCCAATAGAGAGAAAAAGTCCAACCAATGATTCTTCTTGGTCTCGTTTGATAAGAGAAATCACTAACATTAGCATCCAGCAGTCTGCTCATAACCAGAAGCTCCTCTAATGGGTTGGTACCAATCATGAAAATCTTTGGGCTTGATTATGGATCTGCCGATTCATCGCATCTGATAAAATCATTCCAAGAGATCGCTATGTATTCCAAAAGTACACTATATCAACTATGCAAAAAATGAAAGAGAAAACAATTTGTGCATCGGTTTGAGTGTACTTGTGCAAGTGCTTGTTGCGTATCACATCAACGAAAGGTCCTTATCCTGTTTGCTGTGTTCTGCACGTCCAGTCCAGATTATAGGAGTAGTCCATCTTGTGGGATGTCGACTTTGACAGAAGTTTCATTTCAACTGGACTTAGATCTCGTAGCGTAATTGCATCCCACGAGCATCAACAACTAGAGGACAGTGCTAGTTTTTATTTGTGCATCTGTGCAATGGCAGTCGCAAACTCTGTTTTCACGAGTGCCGTCGACACAACTCAGACGTATTGATCGGATGAAATTATGTCATGTCTAGAAATGGCAACCACAGCCACGTGTTTCACGCTTAGAGAACCACGTGTGAAAACAGATCTTTTTTCGTCCTCCAAAGTTTGAAGATGTTATTGGAGGCACTAAATTATTCATGAAATGCTTGTCTTCTAATTTTTATCAAAGCTTATGCGTTTATTACTTTGGATAGGATACATGCAAGACAACATATAACCAAAGGAATCTCAAATGCACCAAATCTTTTCTCAAGTGGTATAGTTAGCAGCCCCATTGTTCATTGTCAAGGTTGAATTTGGTTGACAGGAAAGGGCATAAGTTTCAAGATCAGCAGTACATGGAGCAAGGCCCATAACTTCGCATTCGTTGTTGCATTGCAAAGTACGCCATGCGCTGTGGTTGCCTGAAAATGACAGTTAATGTCTAAGAATGGTTGTTTGGAAAATATTGCTGCTAGATTCTCTGATTGTAGTTTTTGTAAGCTATATATGCCTAATCAGAATTCAGTCCAAATTCCTTCCAATTCTCCATTTTAATCTCTGTGAGTTAATGTATCGGTGCTGTTTGAGTAAAATTCCTGTATGTTTTGCCAAGTAAACGATGATTAAGCCAATTTAGCCCTTGACATGAAGCGCATGATCCTTGCAATGAAAAATAGCCATTGGGATGCATATGTTTGCAGGGAAAACTCGCCATCGAGATGCACAGGGTAGAATCTGGTTTGAATGCAATCTTTAGTAGAAAGAAACTTACAAAATCACCATCTTTTGGTTTGACAGTAGCTAAAGGAATGAGATCATTGCAAATAATACAATAAGCTGCAACTTGTCATGAAATTATCTCACAACTTCTCAGTCAGCTTCTTCCAGAGAGGCTTCAATCCTGAGAAGAACAAACCCAACCGTGACACCAACTAGAACAAGGTCGTTCATGATGGCCGCAATCCAACATATATTGCTGACAGCATTGTACTTAGAAGAAAGAGCTCCTCCACCTCTGCCTTTTCCTTGTGACCTCAGAGCTCATGATGTTTGCAAATGACTGCTCAGTGCACACAGGGACTGCTAGGGAAGCCACTGTTGTGAGCTTTTAGCCCACCAAATGCATTCATTCCTGTTATGTACAGATTGTTCATCCTCTTTCCTTTGCTCATGGCAGAGGTGGAGGTGGCAAGTGCCACAGCAGTGAAAAGAGCTAGACCTTTCTGGGGAAGACAGTGTGCGTGTGAATATATCTGGTTGAAAATGTTCAATTACCTTTTTTTAAGTGGAGGATTACTTCTCCAAGCTTTTGCTGAACTAAATGGAGGGAAGCAAGAGACTTTGTATATGTGGAAGAATAGGAGATAGAGAAAGGATAAGGTAAGTGTGGTCGGCTCAAGAACAGATTTACCAAGAAAAGCAATGAACTTAGAGCCTTTGGTTTGCAGTGATATGGACCACTCGTTCATACCAGCTTGTTCTATCTAATAAGTCCCACTGCAATTACGAATAAAGATGTAACTTGCAAGAACTGAAGAACCGAATAAAAAAGCACCATAACATTGTGTTGAACAGATGACACAACAAGAACCACATTGAAGTCCAGCATAGTAATAAAGTACTATTCAAACAACTGAAACTTTCACATAAAAAATTAGTGACAACTAGCCAAAGTCCCAGATCTGATTGGGTGCCACGAGAAGAAAGAGTGCGCCCCGCCTGCGGAGGTAGTAGAAGAAAATGAAGTCCAGGAGAATGACAGCGATGGTGATAAGGAGGAGGAGAAGAAGGAAGCAAAAGAAGATGAAGGCAGGAGGCATTGATGTACTTCTTCACATCTATCCAATCTTTCTTTCGAGCATTCCCTGTATAACAGATAACGCTAAGAGAGGCAAACTGCGTAGAAGATACGTACACTCGATATAATCAAAATGAGTTGAAAATTGAAGAATCTTTAATGATTTCTATTACCTTCTTTTTTTTACCGTTTGCACCTGCCTTCATCTTCTTTTGCTTCCTTCTTCTCCTCCTTCTCCTTATCACCATCGCTGTCGTTCTCCTGGACTTCATTTTCTTCAACTACCTCCGCAGGCGGGGCGCACTCATTCTTCTCGAACTGTGAACACACCGGGACTCTGGTGGGAGAACACCATAAAGTCATTTGCCTCAACTAAGTTGTCGCGCACAAATTCTTGCCAGCCATCTTCGAAATAGGCATCCTGTGCCTCCAAAATCACCTTTACACCCCATTGCCACCCATTGCGACGCCTGAGGAGGATCTCTCCTGGCAGTGGCCCGTCTAGCTGCGCCAGGACAGCTCTAGGAACGAGCTGCAATGAACAGCCGTGTGTGAGTCATGAAATGGAACAATTTTCTGACTAATAAAGAGTTCATGAGAGCGAGAGTTATCTCACCATTCTTTGAAAGCAATATTCTGGCTTGTACACTATGAAGAAATCTGGAATTTTTCCGCGAGCATTCTCCATCTTCTTTTTGTTAGCAGGTAGAGGAGAGTCGATATCCTAAAGTTCAATGTAAGCTAGCTTAGAGAATCTCTATGAATGCAATCTCAATTCGAACAGACACCATGCTCTCGGAAACCATGCGCAAAACACATTCTCATCGACAAATATTATACTACTTAAAAGCCAAACTTCCGATCAGTCAAGACAGAAACAGTTTTTAGTAGAATATTGATGACAAGGAAGGTTTCTTCCAAGCCAGGTTGCAAGGCAAGTCTACTTTTGAAAGCCTCAGATCACCCTCTCCTTTTATTTAAACACAGTTAAAGCAGAGCAAGGCATGAACCAGAAAAACTTGGGAACAGGAAGAAGGGATCTCGGTTCCTCTCTCCGATACTGACTAACTTTCTTCACTCCAAAAGAGAAAAATACTCATGAGAGCTAGAAAAAGAAATTCATTTTTTTAAGATTTGATTACAATAATCATAAATTAGGAATGCTAAAAGCCATGCTCTCGTAGTGTTTGCTTGTAATTTTGTGCAAATTACGTCATTTCACATTCCATGCTTTCCTTCACCCTGTTTGGACAATGGGAGATTTGACTTGTTCAAAATTCTGTCTAGGCTAGAAGAAGATCTGAAGATGCTCAGTGAACCACTTTCCACAGAAGAGCATTGCTGATGGCTCATCAAATCCCCCGTTTTCTTAACTCCCTACCAAATGATTTCACACATCGGCAAACTCGTTCTTGTTAAGTAAAAGAACTCAATTTATGGAGCAGATTGTGAGCATTTCATCCAGGACGGCTATATGCAGATCTAAGACAAGCGATTCATTCCTAGTCATCACAAACAACCAAAATCTGGTTCAGATCATCGGCGACAGCATCAGTACACGTTCAAGACACTGAAAGAGCTTCAAGCACAACCGATTTTTTTCACAAACATCTAACAGAGTTGATGGCCTCTATTTCATCAGTCAGCAGCAGAGTCAGAGCAAACTCGGCATGAACAGGCAGAGGATGGTTACCTGCGATGATCACTGATCAGACTTGAATGAGATGACCACCGGAATGACTTCAACCATAGGACTAAACAGAACAAACAGAACCTGTCCTCTTTTGGGAGTGGTCGTTCCTCCTCCTCCTCGGCAAGTCTCTGTTTCGGAGGTCGATGTTTTGTAGCCTATGATGGTGAGGTAAGAGCAATTTGTGGGATTTCTTGATTCCGGTTCTGGGACTTGCTCCAATGCCGGTTCTGGTTTCTTACATGTATTCAAGTCGATTTCTTTCTCAGAGAGCTTGCCAAGCTCATGCACGCATGTAAAATGGCAGTAAACGTGAAGGTTCTTACCATATCGTCAAAACAGAGACCTGATGCACATCAATGCGTTGGTTGCCCTTCAACTTCAATTTCCTTTTTTTTTTCCATTCAACGAGACTGACTTTGTTCCAATTCAAGAACATGGTCAACTTTCTTTTCCACTTTTGCTCCACTTAATGAAAGACACTTCGTTCCATTTGCGGACATCATCAGTATTCCAGAACCACGTAAGTCATGAATTGAATCTAAATTAAAACGAATTATTTGCTAATGACAAAATTCATTGTTAGGGAAGAGACAAGTTAAGCAGCATAATCAAGCAAAATATATCTGTTCCTTTCCTTGAAAGCTTGCCTTCTTACTTATAGAGAGAGAATCCACGGCCTTTCTCCCAGCATAGCCTAAATGTAAGCGACAAATCTGCTCACTGCTAGCGTTCGTGGCCAGGGTGCATAATTATGTCTGCATCTTGCGCGACTCAAACCGGCTGAGGCGGCATGTCGTTTGGCCTCATGTGTGCGGGTTGCCATTACGATGTGATGCAGGAAGTAAAATGAACACAAATGGTTTCATATTAGAGATCACAATTTCTGATACAACACGAAAAACATGACTAATACGGTATGAATTTGTTGAGAAACCTGAACACTAATCGAACACGACAAATACGGTGCGGTCAACTTGAAATCGACACAATTGATAAACTTCCATAAGTTATCACGCGACGTCATCTTCTCATGAAAAAGCAGCCTTTGATAGTGCTGTGGACACTGTCATAATTTTTCGTCTGCTTCAGATAATGAGCTGGCATTCTTTACATCAATTTAGGCTCTGCCTGTGCGCAAACCCGTCTCTTTCGGTTTTTTCATTTTTAGGGGGCTAAAATGGCCAGAAAGTTCCTTTACGAACATAACACAAAATTGGATGTTTCTTGATGCAGTTCAGCTTGCGGTAAAAGAAAAGATGTGTAGTCACACTGTCTAGTCGGGTTTCCATATGAAGTAGCTGAAAGATAATGCTGAGTTGTACGCCACTTATTACAGATTCTTGAGACTGTGATGGCAATTGGGTCTTTTAATGGGACTTGGGTCTGGCAAGACCACCACCACCTCCTTGACAATTAAAGAAACATAGGTTATTGAAGAATGGAGAGCTAAAGTTAGTAAATGAGATAAAAAGATTATGGGTCGTAATACCTGTGAAACTACAGAAATCATGGGAGAAAAAGTTAGGATCTTTTGTATTCACGGAAAAAATTATGCTCCCGGTTAGCTGAAACTTAAAGATTACAGCAGAAGAAAGTTGTGACAATTACAGTACTTTACCATTTTCCATTTTAACCGGTTTTCAATCCTGTGCTTTGCACAAGATATATTTTAGAGTTTTTCTATTGAGAAAGGATGACCCAAAAGGCACATTTAGAAACTTCAGAGTGAAACACGCATAATTATCATCTTTTCTTATCTTATGATCATGTATCTACTAGTCAATTCTTGCGAAGTCTAGTTTTGCTTTAGCATTGACAAACCGAAAAGAAAAACCTCATTATGTTGTTTGCTAAGGAGATTGATCTGGTTTTCACACCTCGGAATTGATTTCCTGTCTACTTTAGCTTTTCCCTGGGCTTTTGAAAATGGGAAGTGATATTTCGTCAACGCAAAACTTCCCTTTGACACCATTTTTAAATCGCATGTTTTGGTTAGATTAATTTGTCCTTAAAAGCTCATTCGCGATATCCATGAAAATTCTCAAATAATCGTAACGATAAAACCTACTCCACTTTCCATGGCATTTGTACTCGGTTCATGAAGTGCTTCTTGTGTGCGAAACTCCTATCCCTCAGACCTGTTATCACCCGGAGAACTCCTGTTCATTCTCCTAGTAGGCATCCAAAAACACAGGATCTAGCGCTGCCGGCCATTTAATCAGCTTAACGATGCATCATCAGTTCGTTACATACTATATGCGAATTACAACACCATGCAGCCGACTCAAAAAAGCAGCAAAAGAGTCCTCTGAGTTGCACTGACTCAGTGCCACTGAGCTCTTCCCTGAAGATCTCAATCACCGATGACATATTCGCAGGGAAAACGTAGTTAAGAAGCACAAGATGAAACGGAGTGGTTTGATAACATGTCAGTTTTTTGCCGTAGTTTTCCTACTGCAGCCAACTCACTACTGTGAGTTCCTGTCCTCTAGAACTCGGAATATAGTAGCGGTTAGCACAATGTCCCATATCTGTCTGCTAAAGCTCCTGAGTAAGAGGCCAGACAGTAGGGCCCAACCCCATTCTCAGGAACTCAAAATATGGTAACTTTAAGCACAATGTGTTCTCTTCAAATCAGTTCAGAGATGTAGACATCTCCTCTCTCCAGATTATTGTCCACCGCAAACTCACACCAACCTCTACTTATCTTGTCACATGTCTAACAAGTTCATTTTGAAAAATTCATCTTTCCATTGTGGGTCTCCCTCAAAGTCATATTTATATTCATATAAGGACTAAAAAAGAAAAAAAAGTCACAATTCATCATCGAAATTGTATTTCATTCGAAATTCTATTTCATTCGAACATTCAAAACTCGATACACGAGTCGAGCTCACTCTAATTTGATTTTCAAGTTTTAATCACCTTGAATTGTTTCAAGAACTCCTTGAGCTTGACTTCACGACATATCTTCCATGTATCTAAGCTCGACTTAATTTGGTCATTAGAATTACAGCTTGGTCTAGGATTCACAAGCCGAACACGAGTATTTTGTTTGCATATCTAAAGCCAAGATTAAGTATGATGCTCCAAAATTTCACATGAAAAAGCTTTGCTGTATAAATTCAATGATTGTACCTAACTAGCCACTGAGAGTAGTTAAAAGGCTAAGCGCTTTGGTCCAATGCCGGACTTCTTCATCAATGCCTCATCAAAACACATTGATGATGAACCGATTTGGCGCATTAAAGTATATATATAAACCAAAGGGTATTACAGTTCTTCTTTTCTTTTATGATGGGAACACTTATCTTCGGTAAATAAATCTTTTCTACACATTGTATCTCACCGATTTTCGAGGCCCGAGACGGGTTCATCAAACCTGGATTGCTCTTATAATTCAATCTCAACGAAGCTCTATCGATCCCAACGGTGTTTCCGAAGAATGCAAAGCTTCCTCCTTAATTATCAGCAAATCGCATAGAAACATTGAAGGGCGGTTTTGAATTTTCAAAAGATGAAAAACCCACTAAGATTTATTGATTTTTCCCATTAAAAACCTTAAAACCCTCGAATGGAAAACGAAACGGAAGGGGCCAAAATCTTCTCTATTACTACCTCTAAGCAAGCCACGTGGCATGATTAACCGCTAATCTCTCCCCATTGAACATGTGAGAATTCCCCACTCACTTTCAAAAATCCCAATCCCCCTTCTCCTTCTTCCTCTCTCTCTCTCTCTCTTAACCGCTGCAGGGCAACTCGTATTTCCCTCATCATCGTCCTTCTTCCACCCTTCCTGCCAAGCACATCAACACCACCGATCCCACCATCGAAAATGCACGAGAACATGGCCGACGCCGATGCCTAAGTTGGAGGAGCACAGGACCATGGCCGCCGACGCTGCCGCCGCCAAGTCCTGGCTGGTGGCGGACATTTGCTCCGTCTCCAACCGCGTGATCACATGCTCTCACATGGAGGGCCGTGGACCGCCCTGCTTCGACTGGTATCGCCTCCTCGGAGTGCGTCTTCCCCTCCGCAAAAAGCATTTGTCTTTCCGGGTCCTGCTTGTTCTAATCTCACTCTTCGGTTTTTCTATTCGCGGGGCCGGCATTAGGTGGAAGAAACTGCGGAGCTGGACACCATTCGGAAACGGTACCACATGCTAGGCGAGTATTGGCTCAGATGAATTTGAGATGCACAAAGGTTTTGTACACAATGTGATCATTTTCTCTTGATTTCATGCGGTGCTTGTTGGTAGTTTGTTTGTAAAACAAATTGAGAGGTATCTTGTCCTACATTGAAAAGATGTGCGCACGTGGACGAGATTTGGCACTAACCAATAATCATTTATTTTATTTATTGAAAAAATTCGGATTTATTTTTATAAAAATTAACCATAATGTCATATTGAAATGGTGTGATTGTTCATGAAAAAGTTATAGTTATTTATTATTTATTTATTTCGAATTTTCTATACGTGTCTTTTCAAGACAACTTTTGAAAATTATACCGGTTTAGTTTGCAACTTTCCCGAAGGGTTATATTGATTCATTTTGTAATTTCTTTTGAAAAGTTATATTTGTTCGTTATGTAACTTCTTTTGAAAATGTGCCTATATATATATACTGCAGCCATTGTTTTGAAAAAAACCACAAAATATAATTTTCGAGTCCTCTTTCGAAACTGTAGCCATTGTTTCCAATTGTTTCCTAGAGAGACCCTGGAGATATACTAGAATTGCTATCTAGTATTTTCATTTGAGACTTTGTTGTATCCTAGAGGAAATTTGCCGGTGACCATTAACAACTTTGTGGAACAAATAAATCCTTAAAATTGTTTGGGGAAAATCGTCTTCGTACTTGGGTAAAACAATGTTCGAATCAATAAAGCAATCGCAACGGATTTTGAGGCGTGATATCACTTTCTTTAAAGATTTATTTGCCCTACAAAGTTGCTAATGGTCACCGGTAAATTTCTTCCAAGATACAACAAAGTCTCAAATGAGAATATTATATAGCAATTCTAGTATATCTCCAGGGTCTCTGTTTCCTTTAGGAAACAATTGGAAACAATGGCTACAGTTTCGAAAGAGGACTTGAAAATTATGTTCCGTGATTTTTTCAAAACTGACATATATATATAAACATAGGCATATTTTCGAAAGAAGTTACAGAACGAACAAATGTAACTTTTCAAAATAAGTTATAAAATGAATCAATATAACCCTTCGGGAAAGTTATAAACTGAGCTAGTATAATTTCTAAAAATTATCTTGAAAAGACACGTATAGATAATAAATAACTATAATTTTTTCATGAATAGTCGCATTGTTTCAATATGACATTATGGTTAATTTTTATAAAAATAAATCCGAATTTTTTTAATAAATAAAATAAATGATTACTGGTTAGTGTCAAATTTAGTCTACGTGCGCACTCACATCTTTTCAATGTGGGAGAAGGCTCTCAATTTATTTTACAAACAAACTACCAACAATGCTGCAGCTTCATCCAAATAAGAACCATCATCCAAAAGCCGAGTGCGCATTCAAGCTCGTCTCGGAGGTAAAAGACGTTTCTTGAATTGTCGCAGCAACTGTTCTTTCGCTCAAATGCAAAATGACTAGTCTCGTTTTAGCAGAGAACTTGCTTTGCTTGAGCTTGCTTTCTCGAGGGAAGCTACTGAATGCTGATTCCAATAAAGAGACAAATGGTGCGTTTGGTTCGACTTTGGGGAAATGCACTTGAGAAAATGCAAGTACCTTTGAGCTAAAGGGGTTTTCCGAAATGCAAATACCATTTAGTAAATTTTGCATTGTAAAACAATTTTGGCCTAAATGCCATTTGGTGAATACTGCGTTTTGCTAAGGGACTTTTACGAAATTTTTTATTAATTTTTTTTTTAAATTCATTTTCCGGCAGCCAATTTGGCCGTCGGATGGTCGCCGAAAGGCCCGCCTGAGGTCGAGCGACCTCAGGCGGCGGTTGCCTGGGTCCGGCGACCCAGGTGACGGCCCGACCTCAGGCGGCGATCGCTTGGGTCCGGCGACCTAGGCGACGGCCCGACCTCAAGCTGCCCCGCTTGAGGCCGTGTGACGTCACCTGGGTTCGCAACTGCCGTCGCCTAGGTTCGCGACCTAGGCGACCGCCTGAGGTGGCGACCTCAAGCGTGCTTGGGTCGCGCGATCACCTGAGGCAGCAACCTCAGGTGACGGTGACGCCTGGGTCGCACGGTGGCCGTCGGGGTTGCCGGACCCAGGCGATCGCCGCCTGAGGTCGCACGACCTCAAGCCGACCCCCGACGGCCAAATCTGGTTGCCGGAGCTTGACCAGCGGCCAGATCTGGCCGCCGGAGAGTGGGCCGGCGGTAGCCGAAGGGTGGGCTGGTGGTCGCCGACGGTGGCCAGAGGGTGGCCGACGGTCGCTGGCGGGCGGTTGCCGATAGATGAACAGTAGTGCAAGTTGCATTCTGAAAATGTAACTTGCAAATGCACTTTTAGACCTGCATTGGCCTAAGGGACTTTGAGGACACTTGGAGATGTAATTGCATCTCCCCAAAGTCCTCCTCAAAGCTTAGCTAAACAAGTTTGCATTTTCCCAAGGGGTTTTCGGGGCTGAAAGCCCCTTGGGAATGCTGAACCAAATGGGCCCAAAGTCCCAAAAGGAATCGGGCAATGTGCTCGATTTGACATTAGCTAATCAGCTTGGCTCCTTCCTGAACGGGATGGGATCCCATACGATCGATTGCACCTAAAACTTTTCGCACCTTGTAGCAGTTGTTCATCTGTTTCTTCGTCGCGGGAAGTTATTAGGTAAACTTAAGGGCGTCAAGATGGGTCATAAATCCATTTTGTGAGTCATGTTCTATCTTAATGGGTCAAAAATGAGTCAGAATGTGTGACCCATTTTCAACCCAATTATAAAACGTATGAGTCATTTTCAACCCATTTTGACTCGTTTTTAATCCAACTGTAAAATATGTTTTTCTTCTTTAAGTTATCTTCAAGCTTGGTGAGTGGTAGTGACTTATTAATGACTGCGACATTTTGCCGCTCACCTCCACCCCATCTTAATTTATACATTTTTTACAAAAATATATTTAATTGGTGAAATTCTTTAAAAATATTTCAATTTATAGATTTTTTACATTTTTTATTTATTTACTATTTTTAATTTGATTTGAAGTTTTATTAATTTAATATAAAATTTAGAGTGAGTTTGTGTTTTTCTACAATAATAATGGATTTTAGTAATATGGATCGAGTTGGGTATGGGTCACTATATTTACATTACATGAATATGGGTCAAAATGGGTTAAATGAGTTAATATTAGTTGGATCATTTTCGATCAGACCCAAATCCGATCCGACTCACTTATTTGACAGATCTCTCTCTCTTCATGTACACACTTCGATGGCAGAATTTGACTGAGATTTCAAGGACCACTGCCTCTGAGGTTCCTTTTCACGAGAAGAAATATCATATGAACTCCTTCGACTTCAACGCCGTGATCCATCGGGTAGAGCCTGGTAGGGTCAAATTATTCTCGGTACGTGGTTTGTATCATTTCGAGTGTGAAGTTCCCTGATATGATAGCCCTGAAAGGGAAAGATCTCTCTCGGCTCTATAGTCATCATTGAAGTGTAACTCACGAAATATCAGAACTTCCCAATATAGATCTATCAATCAATGTCGTCACGACTGAAACGACCACCTCTCGTCTTTTTGGGCGTATGCATTAGCGCCGGCAAAATGGTCCCCCGATTTATTTTGTGCCTCGGGTCTAGTGGTCCAATTCAGCATGCATGACTCACTTTCTTTGTAAGACAGGCTTAAATGGGACGAGAAAAAATTAAACCCAAAAACAAGTTGAAAATGGATCACTTTAATGAGCCATATTTAAACCCGTCTTGACCAGAAGCTCAAATAATTTGCTTTCAGAGCCTAGACATCCCTCGTTTTCGCACGTGATTGAGAGTGACGCCACGAGCTCTGCCACGACCCCATCCTCGCTGGTGCCTCCTCAACTCCACCGCAGGCTCCGCCCGGGGCTCCCCCTCCATCCGCCTCTTCCCACCCTCTTCCTCCACATCCTCCTCCCTTTCCCTCACCCTGTCGTCCTGTCGTTGCTTTGAGCTCTAGGCCGAGAAAATATTAGATGCAGCTCATATGTCGTGAAATCAAAAGGGTCACAAACTTGCGACAGTTGTCTTGGATGACCCCATATATCAAACTCACCCTGTCAGCAGAAAATATTGGGTGGGTAGAATAGTCCACGTAGGATAATGCAGCTCACCATTTAGCGATGGACACGTGTCTATGCGGGCCCACAATCCGAATTTACTGCATTGCTCGCCCTCTCTCTCCTCTTTCTCTCTGTCGATCCGGGCCCACAGCAGTAGACCCTCTCTGTGCTAGAGAGAGAGGGAGGCTCTCTATGTTAGCAAACCTCTCCTTTTTCTCTTTCCTCGTTGAAAAAAATCGCTTTGTTCTGCTCTCTCTCCCCTCTACGAAGCCCTCAGTGCCAGTGAACCACGACGCCGACACACCTTCGCCGGTTGCCTCCGCCATCGCTTTTTCGAGCCCAGCCGTTGCATTTTTCCCTCACTCTTCACGACCTCCGCTCCGCTCCTCTCCTCTCTCTCTCTCTCTCTCCTCCACGAAGCACACCTTGCTCGTGAATGCCGACCGCCTTCGCTGTCGCCTCGCCAAGCCCCACCGTCATGTTTTTCCCTCACTCTTCGCAACCTCCACTCTGCTCTTTCTCTCTTTCCTCTGCAAAGTGTCCCTTTGCTCGTGAACCATGAACACCTGCAATGGAACAAGGTGATTTTTTTTCTCCACGCAGAACGGAAGAGAAACAGTGATGGGATATAGAGAAAGAGGAGAGAGGAGAGAGGGTTTGCTGTGGGTCCGGATTGACAGAGAGAAAGAGGAGAGAGGGTATGCAGTGCAGTAACTTCAGATTGTGGGCCAGATGAACACGTGTCCATCGCTGAATGGTGACTGCATTGTCCTACGTGGACTATTCTACTCACCCAATATTTGCTCCCCTGTCAGGACTCGTCCTGTCGTAGCTTTGAGCTCTAGGCCGAGAAAATATTAGGTCACGTTCCGTGGCAAATCGAAAGTGTCACAAATTTGCGACACTTGTCCTGGATGACCTTATATATCAGACTCCTCTCCTTCCTCCGAGAAAATATTAGGTAGGTGAGATATTCCACGTAGGCATGCAGCTCACCACTCAGAAAATGACACGTGGCGTCCACGTCGTCAGTGGGCCCCACATGCGGCCGAACCCATTTCTCCTCTCTCCTCTGCCGAACGTACGTCTTCTCTCTCCTCTGTCTCCTCTCTCCTCTCTCCTCTGTCTCCTCTGTCTCCTCTCTCCTCTCTACTCTGTCCTCTCTCTCCTCTGCAAAGGGGGAGAGAAGCCCGACCTCTGCTCCAGCGAGGGGAGGAACGCGACGGCGGGCACTCCGGCTCCACCACCGCCGCCGAGGCCACCCCCTCCGCCGATGCCGCTGCCCGCTCCTCCACATAATCCTCCACCAGCACCTCCGCCTTTGCCGAGCCCTCCACCAGCACTGAATCCACCTCCGCTACCCGCGCCACCGCCAAGACCTCCACCACCTCCCGCACCACCACCGAAGCCGCCTCCTGCACCACCACCAGCGCCTCCCCCTAGGCCTCCGCCAGCTCCACCGCCAAAGCCGCCACCTCCTCCAGCTCCTCCTCCGAGTCCTCCTCCTCCACCCACTCCACCACCGAAACCACCTCTGGCTCCAGCACCTCCACCAGCCCCACCTCCAAGACCCCCTCCACCTCCTAAACTGCCACCACCT
>CM026417.1:26369359-26383921 GCA_014858505.1 Corymbia citriodora subsp. variegata
TCAAGTTCTTGGTCCGGTGCCAGTTGAATGTGGACAGCTTGTCCGAGAACAATAGTATCCGGATCACCAGCAGTAGCTGCAAGTTCAGGCTTCGGCTATAATTCTTATCGCCTCCGCTTTTTTGCATTCTTTTTCTTGATTATTTTTCTTCGTCTTCAATAAGGGAGGTTGTTATTTTCTGATCGCTCCTCCGGATGGTATAGGTATTTCTAGCCGTATACACACACTTACACAGAGATCGATTGATTATACACTATTATACATGTAGGACCGGCCATTCGTACTATATACATCAGATGTTTTTTTTCTTCTCTTTCTGCTGCATTCTTGTTCTTGGAGTTACTATACATCGCTGATTCGCTTCCTTTCCCTTTCTTGCTCCTTCTAATTCATAACTGATCATAACTGTGCATGTCGAATCGAAACCCGTGTTCATCGAAATCTTTGGATGGCTTGGAAGAGGGGCATTAGGTACCAACTCGCTGTTGATGTCCATTCCAATCCACGCATGTTGAAATTACTGACGCGCAAAATGGGTTAGCTTGTCCTAGGAGGAAAGTGGCTAAGCATTTCTCAGCTAAGCAACCGCTAATTCGAAGAATTTGCGAGCTTCTTCGAAAGCTCTTGCTTTCACGGTATTCTATGTTTGTTCGAGTCAAGCATGGATAGTTTATTCGTTCTTCTTCGGCTCCTTGCAATTTCTCTCTCTTCCTTGTTCAAATGAACTTTAAATTTGATCGATTCACACTAACTACATCGTCATGATGGAGACAAATTGACTTTTAAATCCATGCCCCTTGATCACGGTAAGGTCATTCCTTATATTTCCACAGAAAAGAAATAAAAATTTATGATGTGTTTGTTTCACAAAAAAATAAATGATTTGAAAAATATTTTCATAATGATCACTAGAATCACTTACAATAAATTAATAAACGAAAAATATTTTAATCTTCCACAAAGTTATTTAGAGACAAATTGTTATCAATATTAAAAGTATTATTAATTGGCTAATTATTTTAAGCAATCATTTTTTAAATAATTCATTATTTGTGAAACAAATAGAGTTTTTAAGTAAAAAAACTCTATTGGAATAGTTGTATAGTTGAGGTGGGTAAATTCTGAGGAGTTAGTCTATTTAAAAATTTGGTAATTAACAAGGCAAATAAAAATTGTTAAACAGTGGTATTTTGAATTACAAACATATAAATATTGGTAATTCAAACGAAGGTTCGCAACCCAAAACTAGTCAATGAATTGATTAGGGGGAAATTGATAAGTAGCTCAAATAAAGTTTGCTAAGTATGATAGTTGGCAGATTTAAGTTGTAGTTAAGAATAGTAAATAAAAGTGAAAAAACATAATAGAGGCATCTTTTTTTCAGAGAAGAGATATTGTTAACGTAAAAAAATGTTGATGGCTAACTCAACTAAAAGTTGGTAATGTAAAATTAGTTGGTAATTTAAACGGAGAAAAATTGATCATTACTCTAATTGAGATTGGAAATTTCTAAAGAGAAGTTGGTAAATTTAAAAATCGATAATTTACATGACAAATAAAAGTTGTCAAAAAATAAGAAAAGTCGGTAAACTGAAAAAACATATAAACAGTAAAAGTAACAACACTAGTCAATAACTTAATCAAGGAGATTTTGATAATTGCCCAAATCAAGGTGGATAATTTCATATGATATGTGGTAAATTTACAACATCGGTAAAAAGAACACCTCAAAGTAGAAGAGATAGGAGGTGTTTTTTTGGGGTTAAGGATAATAAACTAACTGGTAGCATGAAATTAGTAGCTAATTTAATCAAAAAATGTAGATAATCACTCTATTTAAAGATTATAGTTTCTAAAAAGGAGTTTATGAATTAAAAAAATTATAATTAGTGTCAAATGAGAGTTTCTAAACAATAAGATTAATTGGTAAATTAATAAAAAACTGTTGGTAAGTAATTTAAATGAGAGTTGTTAGCTCAAAATTAGTAGGTTGGCTTGATATTGGAAAAATTAGTAAGTAATTCAAATAATAATTGTAATTACATATGATAATTTGAAAATTTAAGTCGTTGATAAGATAAACAAATGAAAGTAGAAACATATAGGATATATTTTTTTTAAAAGATATGAAAAATTGGTAATCCAAAAAAGAAAAGAAAAAAGAATATACATTAGTAACTAGGTCGAAAGAGTTTGTAAGGCATAATTAGTTGGTGATTTATTAGGAAAGTTGGTAGTTGCGCTAATTAAGACATATAGTTTTTTGAAGAGTTGATAAATTTAATTTATCGGTAAGTGATGCAAATAAAAGAGGATTTAATGGAGAAGTTCGTAAATTTTACAAAGAAGCTAAGTAAATGTTAATAAACAACCCAAATGAGAGAGTTGATAAACCTAAATCAATTGGTAATTCAACGGGAAAAATATTGATATTCCAAAAGCTTAGATTTTGCACGGTATTCTAAGAGCTTCCAATAGATAGGCCTCTGCACTTGTGTCCCTAGTTATCGGGAAACAAAAAAGCCGCTAAATTACACAATTAAAAGTCGCTAAATTTATGTAAGAATTAATAAATCTAAGACATATGGAAACAAGGCAAATGAAATCCATAACAAAAGTTGATTAATAAATAAAATTGAATAAATGTCGCTAAGTTGGCAATTCAAAATTAGTCATTAATTTAATCGTAAAAAAATTGACGAGCCATTCAAATAAAGATAGATGAACTTGTATATGAGTTGGTAAATTTAAAGCATTGTTGACAAAAAAGAAGAAGAGCAAATTAAAGCCGGTAAAAATATTTTTTTTTAAAGTTGATAATTTGTAATCTGTTATAGAAGTTGGTATTTTCATAAAAATGTCAATAAATGATCAACAAATTGAGAAAGTCGGTGAATGATAATTCTTTTCACTAAAATTTTTTTAAACACACACTCTTTAAGCAGTCAATCAACATGAAAAGACAGTTTTCGTTTTCCGTTTAAGGAACAGCATAATCTCTATCATAGGATCAAGCAACAAGATAAAACGGTTTATTTTTGGGAATGCAGATATAACAACTCATTTTCATCATGTTTTAATAGTGAATGACTATTATCATGTCATGGAGGAGCATTCCTTGTTATGAAATACTAAATTTTTCAATAACCCTTTTTTTCTTTTATGTATACTATCTTTACTTGGATGATAAAAGCAATAGAGATTTTGCCAATCTATGAATTGAAATAAACAACAACAATCTTAAGAATGGTATTCTATTCACAAATATCATTTGCATACCTTTAAACAAAACTCAATACGAAAACGTTGAATTGTCTCTCATTGGGAACTCAAAGAGCATGTTACTTAGGATTTTGGTGGTTTTTTGTCTTTAGTTAATTTGTGTTTTTAGTGGGATTGAATTTTCTTTTTTTATTTGGGGTGAGCAATTTTTGAAAGGAGAATGCCATTTTCTTGGGACACAAGAATATTGAAGTGGATGTGCAAATTGATCACCAAAGGTAAAATTCAGGTATATATTTAGTATTAAAAATAAATATATATATGTAAATCGTTATTGGGTGAAATTTAGGTATAGTTTAGTATTCTCCCTTGTCTATATTTTAAAGAAAAAGAAAGAAGTGGTCACCACCGTCGACCAACCATTCAATTAATTGTTGGAAGTTTCCGCTCTTTTTTTCTCATGGCTTCGCATCTTTTTAAATGCCATTCAAGTTCTAACTCATTATAGTCAATAATGGATAGCTTCTTGTTTTTAATTTTAATAACACAACATATCCACACCTTGCAGCAACTAGACTTGTCAAATGAGTAGACTGGATCGTATTTAGGTGGAGTCGAATATGATCTAATTTAAATAGACCCTCTTAACCTGTTAACCCATCTTCATGTAATGCAAATCTAGTTACCAATATCTAACTTGACCTGACTTATATTACTAAAACTTTTCCACATTCAATCCAATTTATGAAAACTCATAGCTAAATTGAGGTAAGAGCGCAGAGTGAGCAAGTGAGATCAAGAGAGAATGAGAAAAAAGTCATAGGGGAGGGTTTAAGTTTAAATAAGTTGTAAATTCATTTGTGACTTATTTACAACCCATTCACTTAATTTAAATAATCCATATAACAACTTGATCCATCATATATAGCTTAAAAAATAGGTCTATAACGCATTTTGATAGGTCTAGGCTTGACTAATTCCTTACGATACACATTGATTGCCTTGTTTACATGTATTGAGTAGTAGAATTCCATCCACAAGGTGGTGAGCACAAACCTCCATAGTTAATGTGAGTGAGAATCACTATGATTTGAATACGGAATTTGTTGATTCAAAATCAAAGCCTTAATGATTCCAACCAATCTCTTCAAGTTCAAAAATGGAGAGCGTTTATTCATTCTTCTACAAAATCTCCCCAATCCTCTCTGTTCCTTTCTTCTTTTTTATTTTTTTTCAAATCTCTTTACCTTTTTCAATGACCTTTGAATTTGACGTTTTTCTTTCCTGACCGCCTCCATATCTGATTGGAGACAGCGTCCTTCGCTTCAGCGCCGGATTATGGGTCGGACAGGTTGGGCCCGTGCCGAAGTTTTCGGGCCAGAGATTTTAGAGTCTAAATTTTGGGCTGACCTGAACCGTGAAAGTTCGGCCTGGATCCAATTGATTTGGGCCTATTCGATAGTAACTGGATTTTCAATTTTTTAAGGATTAATTGCTCAAAAATCCTCCTGAATTTTTGCATCGTTGCACAAGTTTCCTCATACTTTGAACAGTTAGAAAATTACCTTTCTCGACTTAGCCATCGCTGCACGATAGCCACGAACTTTGAAAAGCTATAAATTACCCCCGATTTTTTTGTTGTTGTTGCAATCACTAATTGTTTTGTCCACTCAGCCATTATATATTGTCTAAAAAATGAACAAACTCATTTTTTTGGACCAAAATAATATTACTAAATTTTCCAAACATCAACCATGCATTTCTTTTATTCTTTTAGATTCATTAACTATGCAATGGAGGTTAATTTGGTGAAAATTTAATTAATCTATTTTTAGGTAACACTTAAGCACTATGCCAACAAAAAAACGAGCGAAAACAATAAAAATCAAAGTGTGCAACAATGCTAACATTAAGGGGCTAATCTAGCAACTTTGAAAAAACAATTCTACTTGTTCATTTTGTGAAAATTGAATGCTCATCAGGCAAGCCATGGAAGTTAAAAGTCCAAAGTTGAAAGTTCTCTGCTTATTGGGCAAAACTGTATATAAATTGCCAGGAAATGTGATTATGAAGTTTTCTTTTTTGCTTCGGTTACCTCAACAAGCCCTTCTATAATTGGCTGAAGAAATTGCTTACATATGTTAATGTCATGTCTAGCGGCTTGAGTATACTTAAGCTCAGAGATTGGATGGGATATATCTTTCCTCTTATTGTAGAAACTTCTCCATCAAATCAACTGAAATCTGAGCTTTTCTATTTCGGATTTTGAAAGAATATGGGAAGAATGCAATGAAGACAAGGAAGAATTAGCACGAGAAGGAAAATGTAGAAGGATTTTCTGTATTTCTTCTATATATTGAACCATGTACAGAAGTAACAATATATAGTGAAAGGAAAAGACAATAAGAAGGAAAGATTATATACTCTATTCTATGTATATCAAATCTAATCCTAACTTGACTTAATTACAATTAGTATATTCTGAAGATATCTTCAGACATATCTTTCAACACTCCCCCTCAAGCTGATAGTTTGTATATGTCTAAGACACCAAGCTTGCTCAGAAGATATGTATGCTGCCTTTGACATAAAGGTTTGGTGAACATATCCGCTGGCTGTTCAGTGGTTCTGATTCCTTTTGTTTCAATTATACCTTCTTGGATCTTCTCTCTGATGAAATGGCAATCAACTTCTATGTGCTTCGTTCTTTCATGTAATACAGGATTCACTGCAAGCTTGAGCGCATAATTGTTGTCGCAAAACAATAAGGTTGATCCCTTAACTCGTATTCCAAGGTCCGAGAGTAATCCTCGTAGCCAAATTACTTCACAAACAGCTTTGGCCATGGATCGATATTCAGCTTCAGCGGACGATAAAGACACAGTAGACTGTTTCTTCGTTTTCCATGAAAGTAATGAATCTCCAAGTTTAATGCAGAAACCGGAGATAGATCTTTGACTCATGGGGCAAGTCGCATAATCTGAGTCGCAATAAGCTGTCATTTCCATATTGCATTTGCGAGAAAGTAGAATTCCAAGTCCTGGACGTTTCTTCAAATACTTCACAACCTTCAAGACTGCGTTCATATGGGACTGTTTGGGATTGTGCATGAATTGACTCGGTGTCTGAACTGCATAACAAATGTCTGGTCTGGTCATAGTGAGATAAATGAGCTTGCCAACTAATCGCTGATAAATTAATGGGTCCTTGAGCAACGGATCATCAATCTCGGATTTGAGCCCCTCATCATATTCAGCTGTAGTCAACTTCACATTTTGTTCAATGGGAATAACTGCTGGCTTACACCCTGACAGACTTGCTTCTGATATGATTTCCAGTACATATTTTCGCTGGCTAAGAGATATCCCTTGGTTTGAGCGAGCTATCTCAATTCCAAGAAAATATTTTGGTGACCCTAAGTCCTTAATGTGGAAAGTAGAATGCAAATATTCATTGAGTTTTCTCACAGCAGATTCATCATTTCCCATAATGAGTATGTCATCAACATATATCATCAAGTAAATAGATGACATACCTTTTGTCCATGTGAAGAGAGCATAGTCGTGTTTGGACTGTTTGAATCCTGTAGCAATGAGTGTATTGGTGAACTTGGCATACCATTGACGTGACGCCTGTTTGAGACCATATAAGGATTTACGGAGGCGACATACCTTAGACTCCCCCTGTCTCCGTAAATCCGGTGGAAGTTCCATATAGATTTCTTCATCTAAGTCACCATGTAGGAATGCATTGTTGACATTCATCTGGTGTAGAGACAAGTCACGACATGCTGCAATTGATAGAAAGGTGCAGACCGTGACATCCTTCGCGACTGGGGAAAATGTTTCATGATAATCGAAACCTTCTCGCTGAGTAAAACCTTTGGCCACTAATCGAGCTTTAAATCTCTCGATGGAGCCATCTGCCTTATATTTAATCTTGTACACCCACTTGCAACCAATTGGTTTACGATGAGAGGGTAATGGGACAATGTCCCATGTACGATTTTCCATCAGGGCATGAATTTCATTCTCCATAGCTTTCTGCCATCGCGGATCTTTTACTGCTTCATAATAATGGGATGGTTCCTGCTCCTCAGACACTCGACTAATGCAGCACATGTGGTCCGAAGACAACCGATGAAAAGATACATATGAAGAAATAGGATAACGAGTACCTGATGAATTTGAGGAAGCACATACATAATCTCTCGTCCATGTAGGTGGACGGCTAACACGCCCGGATTGTCGAGGTGCATCCTGTTGTGGAATGATAATGGATTCTTCATTTCTGGATGCATCCTCTGTGGTCGGAGGAACTGTCTTTGGAGAAAAATTGGAATTTTCCTCATTTATTGCAGATTCTAGCATATTTGATTCATCCATAGCTGTTGTTTGTGCAGAAGGCTTGTCAGATAATGATGTAACAGCTTCTTCTCGATGCTCGGTAGGTGCAATAATGTAGGATTGTCCAGGGGATAAGTCCTCTTCAGAAAGGAAACGATGATCATTTGTATTCTGATCCAATTTTTGAGAAGAGGATAATTCTTCATGAAAGGGGAATATATCTTCATAAAAAATAACATCCCTGTTTATAAAAAAATCCCCAGTGGATGGTTCATAGACCCGATATCCTTTCTTCAGGTTCGGATACCCCATGAATATACATTTACGAGCTCGGGGACTCATTTTATCCCGAGGCCCCACTGTAGTCACGTAGCACAAGCAACCGAAAACCCTCAAATTTTGAAGTTCGGGTTTTTTTCCATAGAGCATTTCAAAAGGTGTCTTCCCATCAAGAATACGACTTGGCATGCGATTGATTAGATAAGCAGCTGTGACCACACAATCTCCCCAAAAAATTTCAAAAATAGAAGCTTGAAATTTAAGAGCACGTGCTACTTCTAACAAATGACGGTGTTTGCGCTCTACGATTCCATTCTGTTGTGGGGTATAGACACATGAACTCTCATGTAGAATCCCATTGGAAGAAAATAAGGACATGCATTCACTACTGGAAAATTCTTTGCCATTATCAGTACAAATGCGTTGTACACTTTTTCCAAATTGATTTTTGGATAAAGTAATGAATGTTTTCAAATGGGATAGAACTTGACTTTTAGACTGCATGAGAAATACCCAAGTAGCACGTGAGAAGTCATCCACTATTGTGAGAAAAAAACGTGAGCCATCACGATGTGGTGTGTGATATGGCCCCCAAACATCGACATGGATCAAAGAAAAAGAGCTCGTAGCGCGGGAAGTGCTATTGGGAAAGGACGCACGAGTTTGTTTTGCTAAGGGATAGATAGGGCATTGAGGATAAGGAAAAGAAGCAGTATGACCCAATCTTTGATGATTAATGGAAATTTTATCATTGGCAGCAGTATTACACAATGATTTTTTATTCAATTCAACAGAGGATAATCTGAAATCACTAGGAAAATTGTTCAGAAATATAGCCCTTGCGAGACACTGCCCAAGCCCATCAGTTTCCCAGTCGAAAGGGCCTGAAAGAAGCAATTATCAGAATTGAATTGGATTTGACAAGAATTTTCCTCACAAGCTCGAGAAACTGATATGAGATTGAATTGGAAATTTGGAACATAGAACACATTTCAAAGTATAATGAGTGGACTAAGATCAACTGTGCCAATCATCATGACATGTGTTGTGTTTCCATTTGGAAGTTGCACTGAAATTGGAAAGTGCAATTTTTCGATTTTTGAAAAGAAATTTTTGTTGCAAACTATGTGGTCACTAGCTCCAGAATCTATTATCCATGCATCCTTAGAAATGGAATTCATCAAGCAATGTGAAGTACCTGTAAAACTCCCGCTTTTATCAGAGGTATCCAACCTCTTTAGGGCCTTCAGAAGTTATTGATACTGGTCATCATTAATTGTTGGACGTAATCTGTCCAGATTTTGACTTGTCACCTGCAAAACCGTCGAAAGATCCCTTTTTCCTTTTTCTCTGGGTTTGCCATGCAATTTCCAGCAATTATCGATCGTATGATGTGGACGGCGACAATAATCACAGTATAATTTTCTTTTTTCTTTAAAATTACCCCTTGATGACGTGGCAAAAGGAGGCCCATTGGATAATTTGAAGCCCGGTGCCATCGTGGCTCCATGCGGGCCGTCCGATCCCGCGGTTGATCGGACACCTCGAGCACCGTCCGATCTAGTTAGTGGGTGATATTGCCGCGAGCCGTCGGATCTCTTCATCAGATCAGGGCCGTCCATCCTCCTTCTTCTCTCTTCAGCGGAGACAAACCCTAGGGTTTCAATTTGTCTCTCTCCCAGCCCCTTTGTCGCAGCCCCTTTGTTTCCGCTCGAGTAGGCGGAGAGGGCCATCCCTTCTCTGGCGTTCGGTTGGTCGGAGGTGGCGAGGCGCTGGTTCTCTTCCTGGACGGCGAGCTGGTAGATCCGTCCGAGTGGAGGCATGGGTTCCATCGTCAGGATCTGTGACCGAAAACCTTGGTAAGATTCGTTCAGTATCAAGAGAAATCGGGTCACTTTTTCTCGATCCTTTATGTTTCGATACTGTTGTAAGGTTGATTCTGGCCCTTCTAGCTTCTCTTCGACTGCTTCCAGTTCGTTCCATAGAGCCGAAAGCTTGTTGAATGTTGCGATTATGCTCATGTTCCCCTGTTTCAGATTTGAGAGTTGCTGGGTTAATGAAAAAATCTTGACCCGATCTAATTTACCGTACATTTCTTTGATGTTTTCCCACATTTTTTTCGAATCCTCCGTCGGGGGTAGCCCGGCCGCGACTTCGGAAGTGATGCAATTTCCGATCCACGTTCGGACGAGTTGGTTGTATTTTCTCCACAGTCATGCCGCTCGCTCGTCGGATGGAAGAGGGATTGTTCCGTCGATAAACCCCTCTTTGTCTTTGGTGACCAGCGCTCGCCGGAACTCCCGCGACCAGTTTGAGTAGTTGTCGGCTCCGGTCAGTTGCTGTGCGATGATTCACAGTTCTGGTCCATCGGCCGTCGACGTGTAGAGCGGGTCGCCGGGCTCCGGGCGGCCGCTGGTTGCGGCAAACGGGTACGAGAAGTATCCAGGTTGAGGAACCGGGTAGGGATTCAGACCCGGTGCAGAATTACCCGATTCGCCCATGTGACCCGCATATGAAAAACCCGGCCCGGTGGATGGGCTTGCCTCACTTGCAGCTGGTGGGCTTCCATCGGGCTGGACATTGTATCCTTGGACCCCTGGCAATGATGCATTTGGGCTTGGCCCAAAGAATAATGGATATGGCATCCACTGGTAAGGTTGGCCCACCATGGGCTGGCCCATAGTGGGTTGCCCCAGATTAGACTGAGCCTGGGTAATCTGCGATTGGGCTTGTTGGGCTGTATTAGTTTGTTCCTAGGCCCGAACCTCTGAAGTCAGGTCCTGGATTTCTGGAGCTCTCGTGTCTTGGTCACCGGATGCAGGGAGAAAACTCTGTTGATTCTGCTCCATGGTGAGAGGTTCCTTTTTTCAATTGATCTCCTTTTTTTATAGATCTAATTCATGCACTAATAATAACCTTACTTTGCAGGTTAAATTCTCTTGTTGCAACAAGAATATAATGCAGGCAATCACAAGGCGGAAGCTGTATGAAGCTCTAATACCATAAAAGAATATGGGAAGAATGCAATGAAAACAAGGAAGAATTAGCACGAGAAGGAAAATGTAGAAGGATTTTCTGTATTTCTTCTATATATTGAACCATGTACAGAAGTAACAATATATAGTGAAAGGAAAAGACAATAAGAAGGAAAGATTATATACTCTATTCTATGTATATCAAATCTAATCCTAACTTGACTTAATTACAATTAGTATATTCTGAAGATATCTTCAAATATATCTTCCAACGGATTTCTCCTTTTGTTGGAGTTACAGGCCCTTGTGAAGGCCTCAGATGTACAGTTGTACACCTTAATGATACTGAAGCACCACCATGTGGAGTGGATGACATGACAAAGCTGGCTTATTTGCATGAGCTGGGAATTCTACAGATATTGTAATTTTCACTCATGGTTTAGCATGCTAACGTTAAGTGCATCTTATGATGGTTTCACCAATTGCTATAAACCCTTCTACGATATTGCGTCATATGGACAATAGCGATATGATGGCTCAATATGAAGGGATAGCTACTGGGAAGCTGAGTTTGCATCCTTTTGCTGTAGCTGATACCGCATGCAAGTATTGCTTAGTCTTACTATTTGTCTTTTTATGACCTTTTTAGTTCATATATAATGGGAGTGTTGTTGATATGCATAGACTCATGTAATAAATGAAGGAAAGAGTCAGTCCATCTTGGTTAGTGGTGAAAGTGGGGCTGGAAAAACTAAGAGCACAAAACTACATATTCATCATCTTGGTTATGTGGATGGGGGAGCTGCTGCAAAGTGGGGCAGCACTATCAGAGTAGAAAAGTCTTGATGGTAACTAAATGCGCAACTGTGAAATGGCTTACATGATAATGCTTTAAAGGCGCCTTAAGTACAATCTCCGATCTTGTGGATAGTGAGGATGCCTTCGGCATCATAATCCACTATTTTCGATGTGTTTTTTGGGGTGTCAGAAAAACCTAACCCAAAAATTAGAGTATTTGGGAGTTGGGTCTTAGTCTTCTTCAAGTAGGGATTTTTAGGTGTTGATATAGTTGGGGTTGAGCTAGGGCATGGTTATTTGACATCCTCAAAGCACAACCCAATCTCCCTCTCTTTTCCTTTCTCTCTCTGCATGTGCTCAACGAGGATGATATCATAGATTTGAGTATAGCTAATCAGCGCCAGCCTAACCTGACCCGATCACTTCTTTTAGGTTATATGATATTCGAGTATTGGGTCCGGTTAAGTGCACCCCATCAGATTTCAAGTCGGATATCATGAAAACCCGACCTGACCCATTGACACCCCTAGCTTTTACAATAACCCTTTTTTTTTTCTTTCTAGTGTATTATTTTACTTTGAGGGTAAAAGTGATAGCGATTTTGCCAATCTTTGGATTGAAATAAGCAACAACAATCTTAAGAATGGTATTTTATTCACAAATATGATTTCCATACCTCTAAACAAAACTCGAGTTTGAAAAGACTAAATGATCTCTCATTGCAGATTCATGTGAGCAAGTTACTTAGGATTTGGGTCGTTTTTGTCTTTAGTTTATCTGTGTTTTGGTGGGAATGAATTTTTTTTTTATACTTTATTTGGAGTGCAATTTTTGAAGAGAAAAGTGCCATTTTCTTGGGACACAAGAATACTTGATGTGGATGCGCAAATAGATCTTCAAAGGTAAAATTCAGGTATGTATTTAGTATTAAAAAATAAAATTGTTTAAATAGGTTTTTGTGTACAAAGATATGTAAATAGCTATTGAGTGAAATCTAAGGTATATTTTAATATTATTCCTTATTTATAATTTAAAGAAAAAGAAGAAGAAGTGGTCACCACTGTTGACCAACCATTCAATTAATTTTTGGAAGCTTCGGCTCTTGTTTTCTTGTGTTATTACATCTTTTTAAATGCCGTTCAAGGTCTAACTCATTATAGTCAATAATGGATAAATTCTTGTTTTTAATTTTTATAACACGGTGTATCCACACCTTGCGGTGACTAGACTCGCCAAATGGGTAGACCGGATCGTATTTAGGTTGAGTTGAATATGGTTTGACTTAAATAAACCTATTTAACCCGTTTTAACCCATGTTCATGTCTTGCAAATCTAATTACTAATACCTAACTCGACTTGAGTTATAATACTAAAAAATTTCTATATTTAATCCAATTTACGAAAACTCATAGCAAAACTGTGGTAAGAGTAGGGAGTGAGTGAACAAGATCAAGTGAGGGTAAGAAAAAATGAGAAAAAGTTATAGAGGATAGTTATGTTTAAATAAGTTATAAATCCATTCATGACTTATTTACAACTCATTCGCTTAATATAAATAATCCTTATAACAACTTGGCCCATAATACATAGGTTAAGAAACTAGTCTATAATACATTTTAATAGGTCTAGGCTTGACTAATCCCCGAAGACACACGCTGACCGCCTTGTCTACGTGTATTAAGTAGTAAAATTTCATCCACAAGGTGGCGAGCATAAACCTCCACAATTAATTTGAGCGAGTAATGCTGTGATTTGGATACAAAATTTGTTGGTTCCAAACCAAGCATCTAACGATTCCAATCAATTTCTTCATATTCAAAAATGGATAGTTTTATTCATTCTTCTACAACTCCTCCCCAATCCTCTCTCTTCCTTTTTTTTTTTGGGGTTCAAATCTCTCAACCTTGTTTCAATGACCTTTGAATTTGACGTTATTTTTTTTTTCCTGACCGCGTCCATATTTGATTGGGAGACAACGTCCTTCGCCACTGTGCTGGTTTATGGGTCGGACGGGTCGGGCCTGTGCCGATAAAATGGGCTCGTGTCAAAGTTTTCAGGCCAGAGATTTTGGAGCCTAAATTTTGGGCCAGACCTGAACTGCTAAAGTTCAGCCCGGACTCAACTGATCTGGGTCTACTCGATAGTAGCTTGATTTTCATTTTTTTTAAAGGATTAATAGCTAAAAAATCCTCCTGAATTTTTGCATTGTTGCACGCGTTCCCTCAAACTTTGAAAAGTTAAAAAATTACATTATCGACTTTGCCATCGTTGCACAATAGCCATGAACTTTGAAAAGCTATAAATTACCCGTGACTTTTTTTTTTTTTACAATCATTTATTGTTATGTTCAATCAACTGATAAATATTATTCAAAAAAGACAAACTCATTTTTCTCGACCAAAATAATAACTACTAAATTTTCAGAACATCAACCATGCATTCCTTTTATTCTTCTAAACTCATTAACTATGCTATAGAGGTTACTTTGGTGAAAAAATTATAAGGTCTATCTTTAGGTAACACTTAAACACTATGCCAACACAAAAAAGAAAGCGAAAACAATAAAAATCAAAGTGTGCAACAATGCTAAAATTAACGTATTGATCTAATAACTTTACCAAAAAAAATTCTGCTTGTTCATTTTGTGTAAATTCAATGCTCATCGGGCAAGTTGTGGAAGTTAAAGGTCTAGAGTTGAAAGTTCTATGCTCATAGGACAAGACTATATGAAAATTGCCAACAAATGTGATTCCGAAGGTTTCTTTTTTGCTTCAGTTACCTTGACAAGCCCTTTCATAATCTGTTGAAGAAATTGCCTACATATGTTAGTATACATAAGCTCAGAGAATAGATGGATATATCTTTCTTCTTATTGTAGAAACTTCTCCATCAAATCAACTGACATCTGAGCTTTTATGTTTCAGATTTCCCCATTTTTTGGA
>CM026417.1:27074325-27161963 GCA_014858505.1 Corymbia citriodora subsp. variegata
CCAAAACCTTGAGCGCTAACAAGGCCCATTCCTTCCATAACCAGTATCTGCATAACAAGGAAGGTTAGATATGAAAATGATGGAGAGTTTTGATTCAATAACTTTTCTTCTTTCCACTGACCAAAGCCGCTCATGCCGAATTTTCATGTAGACATTCCGATTTTTGAATCAGAAAGGCCTCTGATATACAGCCCTGAGGACATCGAGATCACTACTAGTAACTTCGATGAGACAAAGAAGATCGGGGAGGGTGGATATGGGAGTGTGTACCTTGGAGTCCTAGGTGAACAGGTACCCAGTCTATTTCCGCTCTCTCGCCTCTTATCGCGCCATTCAGAAGATTCTTTTTTCGAACAATTTCCATGAATATGTTGGTTTTGCAATAATTCAGGAGGTGGCCATAAAGAAGATGAGATCTAGCAAGTCCAAGGAGTTCTTTGCAGAGCTCAAAGTCTTGTGCAAGGTCCACCACATCAATGTGGTAAGCAAACGTTGAAAATTTTAATCCCCCTCCTAGAGTATGCGCCAACCTGCCGGGAGAATGACCCTCCACTGTTTTGCTTTCTAGGTGGAGTTGCTGGGATATGCCAGTGGAGAAGACCACCTCTACTTGGTTTATGAGTATGTTCGGAATGGGTCGCTCAGCGAATACCTGCACGATCCTTTGCTTAAAGGTACGGAAATTCAGTTCATTCTGTCTTTGAGCTTGACAGTTGCTATTTGTTGTCTTTAGTAGAATTTGATATATGCAGAGATATCATCTGAGGAAATTTAGTAGTCTAGCTTCTCTATATCCATTCTTCTTTACATTGTATAATTTCATGTCTTCTGCATCTTCTGAGAAATCTCCAAGGTCAGGTATATCATGTCAACTCGTTGCTGTGGATCGCCCAACTACATGTTAGGCAGAGATCTACCTTATAGTTCCCTGCACTTACTTTGAGCAATTTGATTATTGTCCATGAAATGGAGATTAAAACTACAGATTGAGAATCTGAACTCTACAGAAAAAAGGCAACGGATCAATTGTGGCATGCATAAGACCTAGCTAGTTGCGAAAATTTTACACTCAATTGTAGTATGGCAAAATAAGAATTCTACAGAAGAATATGAAAGCAGCATTATTACTAGCAAAAAACGCGAGTTTATAGCAACACCCTCACCAAATTCATTCCTGAACCAGGTAGGCAGCCCCTGTCTTGGACAGCAAGAACACAAATAGCATTGGATGCTGCAAAAGGGCTTGAGTACATTCACGACCACACAAAGGATTGTTATGTGCACCGTGACATAAAGACGAGCAACATTCTTCTTAATGAGGGGTTTCGAGCGAAGGTACTATTCAATTTCTAGCTTCACACAGCCATCATCCCAGTAAACATACGGAGACCCTGCATCATGTTTGTACCCAATATCATCACCTGCAATCACAAGTATTGTCCTTTCCTTTCATCATCTTGTAAGCTAGCTTAAACTTCAGAACCATGAGCCTAATGTTTTGAATTTGACTTCTGAAGTGCATTCTTCTTCATAAATTGATCAAAGGCCAGAAGACGCAGACTTTCTGCTCATGGGGCAGGAAGTTTAGAAAAGAAGCTTGATAACGAGTGTGCATGAATAGTGCAGTCCTACCGGTGCATTTTCATTGCTGTTCCTGCTCCTGGACAACCACAAAACCTACCTTGGATAGTCTTAAATTATGTCAAAATGACTTAATCCACTTCCCTGTTCAATAAGCTACCATGTTGAATAGGTAGCAGATTTCGGATTGGCAAAGCTTGTTGGTCGAAGCAATGAAGAGGATCTCATAGCTACACGGCTTGTAGGAACGCCGGGCTACCTTCCGCCTGAGTAAGCTGCTCGATCTTCTCTCCACTACACCAGCATGAAATTTACTTTCCTTCCTTTTTTCTGTTCATAACGATTTTCTGTTTACTTTGACTGAAATCTGCGCACACCACTTCTGATCTTGTTTACTTTCTTTACCCAAAATAAAATAAAATAAAATAAAACAGATCTGTGAAGGAGCTCCAGGTGACTCCAAAGGCTGACGTCTTTGCATTCGGAGTGGTTCTAGCAGAGCTAATAACCGGCCAACGGGCGCTTATCCGCGACAATCAAGAGCCCGCCAAATTGAAATCCTTAATCACAGTTGTCAGTTCATCTATACTTCAGTCTCTGATCAATCTTCCATAAGTGAATGGGACAATAAAAACATTAAAGTCAATTAAAAAAAATGAAAACATTTCCCACCAACCTGAATAAGCTTTCATTAAGGTTTGTTAAGACGTAAGTTAACTGAGATGGCTCCCAACTTTACTCAGCTAAAACCGCATCAAGTTTATTGTAAGTGCCTGGAATTTTGAAGTTAAGTGCAGAGTCATGCTTCAAGAGAACTAAGTGTTGTTTCCATAAACATGACAGATGAATAAAATTTTCCAACACAAAGATCCGCAAGCAGCACTAGAAGCCGTGGTGGATAGAAATCTTTGAGGTAGCTATCCGATGGAGGACATGTACAAGGTTCGTGTCCAGATCCGAATCAATCTCATCCATAAGTCTACTCCTGTCACACACTTTCTATGTCAATGATTGAAGATCTGTCTGCATTATGTAGATGGCAGAAATTGCAGAATGGTGCCTGAGTGAAGACGCAGTGGACAGGCCAGAAATGCGGGAGATTGTAGTGACACTGTCTCGAATCATGATGTCCTCAATAGAGTGGGAAGCATCCTTGGGAGGAAATAGCCAGGTTTTTAGCGGCATTTTCAATGGAAGATAACAACTAACCACTTCAGTCTTCTGTTCCCTTCCCCTTTCTTGGACAAGGTGTGATTCTGATTCACAGCACTCAAAATGGTGAATCCTGTACTACCAAGTATAACATGGAAATAGATTTCCCTTTAAATTCAGTACGTTTTCAAATCTGAAACTGGAAGTAAGCGATAATACCACAGCAGATATTTTCTGCGAAATGTCTTTCAACGATTGATTCAATAAACTAAATGAAGCAAAGTTAGATTCATGCTCATCTGCATTGAAAGCTAGAGACTCATGAAGAAATTGATTGGAGGGACTTTAATAGAATTCTTGCAAGGAAAGAAAGAAAAATATTATCTAGAGAAGATATAGAATAGTAGATAAGACATTAAGTAAGAATCATTATGCTTTTAATGGTCTAGATTTAAGTTGATTAGATTGACCGCAGAAGCGAAGACAAATTAGACAAACCCCAATTTGAAATCTGAATATTCCATACATGTGCAGTTCATGTGTCATGAGAAGCTGCACAGTTTTTGCTTATAGACTAACCAGTGTTGCAAAAGATAAAATCCATATTTGCAGAGTATATCTTGGCTTTGATTCTTGAAAAGTGATATCCGCAAGTTCAGTTGGAAGTAATTGACTTTAAATTAGTGAGCTGAAAGTTTATTAAGGCGGCTGACATGGATCTGAAGATACAATATTTGCCTGAAACACCAACGTTGTTAGAAGAGGCCATTCAAACCATCACCTTGGGGTTACACGTTTAGAAACTAGAGGCCGCAACAACATTTTCCATCTATATTGACTCAGAGCTTGTCACCTTTATTTTTTTAACTACGGTGCCCACTGTAGATCTAATTTATATGCGCTATCCCATTCCCATTGCAGATTCCAATCTTGATGGTGGATAGCCTCTCCAGGAAGAGGTTGAATTCTTCTTCCCTGCCCAGCATGCTAACCCTGACATACGTTGCATCTGCTCCAAAGCGATTCCCACTCCTAGTCAATATCTTGTGTCCTCTCAGCAAGCTTGCGCAGTCCTTCACTTTGTTGTTGGATTTCAGCCATGCAAATGCTGTACAGAATACTAATAAGGAACTTCGCTTCACTTAACTCTTTTTCTTTCGGCCATCAAATAGCTGAGTTGTCTAATAGAATAAATCCTTGCCTGACTTATGATATTTCTTTTCTTTTCTTTTTTTATTCCCTTCATCATTCCTTAAGTCCCATAGGTTTGTTCGGATTAAGACAGAGTATGGATGTATGCATACATAAGATTTGTGCCACTATATTTCGATGTTGTCAAACTGAGAAAATATTATATGGAGGAAAACAATTGTTCCCTAATTGATGCTTCACAATGAGCACAGAAAAGAATTCCGAGACTCAATTTGACAATGCTAGTATTGTTTTCGACTTCCGGAATAACCACCACAATGATTAACATGCAACTTAATACTTAAAACTGTGACTAATTGCGAATGGGTATGAAGGGTGGATGTTAGTGAATACCTGGACGAGTCTCGTAAAACCTGTCTGAGAAGAGGCAGTAATCTTTGGGGAACTTGGAGAGGCTGAAGGTCTCACTGCGCTTGACGACTTCATGCAGCTTGTCCCACCTCTCGGTCAAGAGGCGCTTTGAGTAATCGAAGAAGTTCTGTGACTTAGTGTTGGTGCTGAATGCTTGGCAGTCGTCACATATTATCCCTAATAACTTGGCAGCTCGAAGTTGGGATTCCCTGGACACGCCGATTGTGGTCACTTCCATGAACTTGGTCATCTTTGCAGCCACTTCTTTGTCCTTGACAATAGCCCAGCTTTTGAAGGAGCAAAACAACACGACCGATCACAAAATAGAAGGAAACAATCAGTGAAAGATCGATTCAGGTTTCCATGGACTTGACAAAAGCCGGTCAAAGCTGTATTTTTTGAAAGACTATCATGATGAGCTTAATAACTATGACTGCGGTCACAACCTAGTAATGGTTGAATTTTCACAAAATTCTCTCGTTTAGCAACACTTGGAGATTCATAATTCTTAGTACAACCTCAAATTCGTCAGGCTAGTGTTGCAGGGGAGGCTAGGCTTACCCAATTCGAGAACCGGCATGGCCGGTGCACTTTGAGATGGTGAACAGCATGATGTCATAGTCAGCTTGATGAGTAATCGGTGTGTAGTGCGGCCAATAGTAGGCCAGGTCGTATATGAGCCTCCCGTTTGGGCTGTTCACCACAGGCTTGCGGATCAAGCCATCAGGGTTGTTCGGCGAGGTGACGATCTCGATGAATGGGCCATCCTTGTTGAAGTTGTGCGCGTCGCCCTCCCATTTGTAGAGTTTGGATTGAAGGAGCTCTGCGATCTCTTTATAGCACTGCAACAAGTTCAAAGATTTACAAGCTCAAAGCCGAGTATATCCATATCTGTATTGAAGTAATTGGACATTTTCATACATTTCTGGTACGATTGTGCACCGTCGTGATTACTTGTACCAAATTCAATGCCGCTATTGTTGTTAGATCGCGTGAGGGGTCAAGATGGGAAGACATAAATCAAAACCAAGTGCCCCAATATTGAGTGCGCACTCCTACCTCCCGAGCCAACCCTTGTCTTAGCTAATAGTGAAATGTAAATAGAGTTTAGGTTCGAACTCCATAGATGACGATTAATGTTAAACACCAGAACACGCATGCACCTGAATCCCAACGGCGGACAAGAATATATTGGAGTTCGAGCAAAAAGAAAGTGCCTAATATTAATTCCAACAATGTGAAGAATTCCCTCTTCCCTCTAACTCTGAACTCTGATAGGACTCTCTTCTGCATTTCCAATGCAGAGGCCATCATTAAAAGACTGAGAGTTCATCGATTTAGGCCTAATCTTGACTTGATATTCTATCCTATCGGGGCTTGAAATGTCGAGAAAAGAGAGAGAAAATACTTGTGCTCTTAAACTACTCTCGTCCTTTTTTCTTGATAGATTAAAAGAGTTTCTACAGACCGCACCAATAAGCTAACGAAGCCTCTCTTTCCTGTCAGGTTTCATGGGTTACCATGGGGACCAAACCCCACGTGACCATGTTACCACACCACCATGAAATGAATGGGCTTGCCTAGGTTATGGCGTGTGCATGCATGTTTGTTCCTCTTGAAAGCATTGTTGGGTGCTGGTTTTGAGGAAAACATGTCTGTCCCCTTTGTCTAGCATGCGTTGTTTCTTGCCCCTCCTGTCCAGGCAGGCAATTAATTTTGAGATCTGGGTCTTCACTATCTCAGTCAAAGTCAAACATCTATTGAAGGAAGCAAAAAAAGACAGAAGAACTTTCATAATTCAAAGTGAAAAACACTGATCCTACTCAAACATTAGTTGCTCACCAGTGTTTCCTGTTCACGTTCACTTACTTATCTGTAGGTGTGGGTCATGGCCAAAGTTTGGTCACTAACCTGGTCTTCATTGGAAGGATCCTAAAACCATCAAGACCAAACATCGAACGGAGTATAAAAAAGGCAAAAAAACAACAGATCCGCCAAAGCAACTCCTGGCAAAGAGAAAGGCCAAATCGACCTGTCGATGTCAGTTGGATACAAACTTTGATCTAACTACAGCCGCGGCAGCACACGGGCCACCACCGGCACTGGCACTCGGTGGGAGAAGATCTCTGCTGGTCGTTTTCAATCACGACAATCATGGGCGTCTCGAAAAGATGGACCTTTTTCTCGTTTGCATTTTACCTCACACCTAAGTTGTGCGTGTCCCTACCACTACCTTCGATTCTCTCCCCCCATCCCCCTTCCCTTTCTCCTTACTTTCCAATTAATAACGGAGATTTTCGCCATCGATGATGTATCTTCCTCTTTTCTGCTGCATATACAGCCCATAATGACATCGACCGACCCCCCAAAAAATATGTAAAAAGTCAGAAAGGAAAAAAAAGAAGACGAAAAAAAACCAAGGAAAGGGAAAAGAGGAAGATGAAAAGGCAACAGCATCTAGGGCAACGGACCGCACTTAGAATCGGGGTTCGGGTAGTGGCCGAAGCTGACAAGGCGTAGTGGCCGAAGCTGACAAGCGTGCGGTGGCGAGTCCTCCGGCGACACCCCGAGACCGACCCACGAGCCGACTGAGCCATGCAACCGACACGCCACCACTGCGCAGTCGCTCGTGCTGACATATCCCCATGTTCAGTTGACTTTAAAAAAAAAAAAAACCAAAAAGAAATGACCGGAATAAAGAACGAAACTTTAAGATAAAAACGAGGAAATTGGAGAAAATGCAAAACTGGGTCGCCATCTTTCTCGCCTTTCCTTCGAATTTTCATAACGTGGCCCTCGGATTTTGAGGAGAAGAGCGCGAAATGGCGGGGGGATTTGTTGCTGTGTTTAACGAAGGAAACTGAATGAACAAGTTTTTTTTGGTCAAAAAATGAACAAGTTAAAAAGCCGCAAAGAAAAAGGAGGAAAAAGAAAAGGTGAAGGGCACAACGGAGGAACAAACAGTAAAAATGAAAAAAAAAGCGGGAAAATCATGTTCGATGTCGATGTAGTGATGTGTCAAATTGGAAATAAAAATCAAAAGTGGGGGCGACGGCGGCGATTCGGCGGCAGCTAATTCGCATTCGATTTATTCGCGTTAAGATCTCGATCGAGAAATCAAATTTGCGTGATGCGGTTAAATCTTGACCTTTCGATATCGCCAATACGGTACGGTTTGACCGCGCATAAGTGATTTACTATACATGGCACGAGATTGGCGACTATCGGAAAGGGGGAGAAGCCGGGGAAGGCGGACCGGCGATGCGACGCACGCGTGTCGATACAGCATAGGTGGGGGTTCGTCGAGGAGGGCCGCGGGGGTGGGGGGGTGGTGGCTTACCGAGTAGTAGGGCGCGGCGCACACCACGCTAGTGGGCTCGGGCTGGTCCGGCGGGCAGAGGGCGTAGAGTGCCGCCTGGAGGAGCTGCGACGAGCCTGTCCCGACCACCACGTGGTGGCCGTCCTCGGCGTCGGCGGCGGCGTTCCTGACGAGGCCGTGGATCCTCCGGATGGACTTCTCGAGCTTCGGCTCCAGGAACCAGCACGCGCCGCCCGGGCTGCCCCCCAGGTAGCTCATCACTTCACTCCCGGAGATCACCAGGGAGCACCTGTCTCCCATCCCTCTCCAGTATGCCTCGTACATTGTTGGATCGCCCCTGTCGCCCCAAAAAAAAACCAAAAAATAAATGAATAAAAGATGCAAAAAGAGAAAGAAATGTTAATCTCCGGAACGGATCATAGCCCCTGAATCTAGATGGATTTTCCTTCTCCATTCCTGTCAGCCTAGTCTCGAAGCGACGCGCGCTCAATGAGGGCGCAGGGAAGGTTCCGGGCCGGAATCCGGCGGCGAGATCGCCGTCGCCGTGGTTAGTACAGAAGAACGACTTACTGATCGAGGTTGATCACGGGGTCCGGCGACGGGGTCCCGTTGGGGACGGCAGGGCGTCTGGGGGCGAGGGTGGTGTTCTCTGTTCCGCACATTTTCGACGAGCCTCTCTTCTCTGTCTGTCGCCTGAAACTGAAACGAAAGAGATGGCTGTTTGCTGAGAGGTCTGGGTGACGGTTCTCACTGCCTAGGCGGTGCATGCGGGGGGGTATTTATGGGGACGCGGAGGAGGGAAAAGGAGAGGATACAATGGAGAGGATTGGTGAATTTGGTCAATCAAATCGGGAGTTCAGTAGTTTCTAGGAAAGGATAGGTGAATTTGCTGATTCCCCAAATATGGGAGTTCAGCACTTTCTCTGAAAGACGATACAATAAATGGATTTTAATTACCTCTTTTGAAGGACTAACAAAAAAATGGATTTAATTGCCTCTTTTTAAAAACTCATCTTCCCCACCTTTCGCTCTATCTTCATTTGGGTCTATCCAAAGTCATTAATGGGGGAGTTGTTAGGATTCCATATAGGACATTCCGCTGATTTCTTAGCCTTTTCATTTGCTGGCCTTTTAAAGACTATTGGCTCGACAGCGGAAAAATCAGAAGGTTGGCGCTGCTTCCTTCTTTCAAATGACTTTCGACCTGCCCTAGAATTTGAGTAGTCCAAAATAGATTTCGCTGAGACGGCAGAATTAATCAAAGCGATATCTTTAATGTAGATCGGTGAATTTAATGATTACCCAACTGAGAAGATTCAAGTACTTATTTACATCGACAAAAAAAATTACATTTATTTGCAATGTATCTTTAAAATTCAAATTGAAAGATTTAGTTTGATTTCGATTGAAAATTGCATCAAATTGAGACTATATGGGTAAGATGAAGACATTACCATAAGGTAATCATTAAATTCACCTTTTTTTTTCTTTTGGGTAAAGTAAATATGTATGGATTTTCACCAACAGAGCTATACAGCAAGAAGGAACTCGAAACCAACTTACATTCATCAAGACAACAAGTCGTATGAGTGAAAGGGTGCCAAGTTCAAAAGACAAAAATTACACAGCTATAACAAAGAAAGCCAGGATAAGCCATCAACGCCAAAAACCAAAATCAATTGCCATCATTACCAAAAATAGCCGGATCAAGGCCCCAACTTCGCTACACCCTTCTGTTTGATGGAGTATCCACCACATGGTTAAAAACCATGGTTTTGTTTTTGACTGCCTTGATAATATGGAGCTTCATAAGCGGGTTGTGGAGTGGTCTACCACGGAATATCACATTGTTACGAGTTTTCCAAATGACATAGCATAAGGCACCAAAGGAGAAACAAGCAATCTCCTGGTGAAACTAATTGCCTAGCAGGGATATGGTGGCCCACCCATCTAAATCTCTCCATGCTCTATCTTGCCAAGGAATATTACATTTACAAACCCAAAACATGGCAAGAGTTCTAAAGACATGGCACCCAAAAAATAGGTGATTAATAGTCTGGTTCCATATTACAAAATACACATGCTGCATCTGAAATTCTCCCATAAGTTAATAGAAAAATTTGCATTGGGAGACGGTTTTTGGTAATCAGCCAAAATAGAAATTGCTTTCGTGGAACCAGGGATCTATTCCAAATAAAGGAATACCGAGATAAGTACAGCGGGAGTGCCAAAACTTGGTACAAATGGACACTTAAGTGTCAAAAGTTACAAAATGTACACTTAAGTGCCAAAATCGGAGCAAAAATGATCACTTAAGTGCCAACGGCGAAAAATTCCAGCCAAATTGCCACGTGTCCATTTTCTGGTGACTTCATTTGCTGACGGAGTATTTTTTTTCAAAATAAAAAAACCACGTGGCAATTTTTTTAAAAAAAAATTATCCACGTCAAATTTTTGAAAAATTAAATTTAATAAAAAAAGAGAAAGAGAGGAGGGGATCGGCGAGGGCTGTGCAGCCCTCGCCGCCGCCGCCGTCACCGCCCCACCTCGCCGGGAAGGGCCGGCGACGGTGGGGGAGGGTCGGCCGGGGTCGCCGGCCACTGGCCGACGAGGGCTGCCCTCGCCGATCCCCTCCTCCCCCCCTTTTTAAATAAAAATGATTTTATAATAATATATTTTTAATTATTTAATATTATTTAATTAATAAATTTTAAATCCACGTCAGCCAAAACGACGTCGTTTTGGCTGATTTTTGGCCGATTCAGTTTCCGGCAAGCCACGTAGGCAAGAAAATTAATAAAAAATTGCCACGTAGAATTTCCAGTAGGGTTTCGGCGACTTGGCACTTAAATTATCCAATTTTTTTTTTTAAAAATGGCACTTAAGTGTACATTTTGTAACTTTTGGCACTTAAGTGTCCCTTCGTGCCAACTTTTGGCACTCCTGCTGTACTTATCTCAAGGAATACCATAGAACAAGTTGAGATTTATGCCGGATTGCAATCCATGCAAAGGCAATAGAAAACATACCCGAGGAATGCTCTAGCCAAATGAACTTATCCGGATTAGGGGTAAGTGCCGGGAGCAGAAATTGCATCCTCCGAAGTTCCTGTAAAACATCTTGGCCTGCTGGGGTGAAGAGATCCACCACTTTAGCATGTCGAGGTAGTCCCGAATGATAGATAAAATTATTGGAGAAAACTGCATTTAATGACCCTTGCTGGAGCCACGGATCAAAACAAAGAGTGTGATAGTCCATTCCCAGTTCTCCATCAAAAGAATCTTTGAGTATCCCTTCTAAGGCCCAATATTTTCCTCCACGTCCATGAGCAAAATGTGGGTTTTTTGGTATCCCAGAAGTTTTTCCTTTTGAGGTATGTCACATGAATCCACTTGCACCATAATGACTCATTATCCGTAAAGAGTAGCCAAAGGTGTTTCAACATTGCTACCTTGTTGCCATCTCAGAGTTTGTGCAAACCTAATCCACCTTCTTCCTTCGGAAGGCACACCTCATCCCACACCACTTTAGCCCCTCCTGCGCCTAGGCTAGGTCCCTCCAGAGAAATTAGCGGTAGATTTGTTCTATTTTTTTCAAAACTGAACTAGGCAGAATAAATTCACCTTATTTGTTACAAGGTAAGCAAATAAGTGAGCACGACATTCTTATTCATCCGAAAAATGCACACAACATCAATAGGCTAGACAAACAACATTAGGAATCTAAAATCCATTTATTAAGTGACTCTTTTTTTCTGGAAATTTATAGAAAAATGTTTGTATTTACTGAAAATTATACCAAGAACCGAGAAGGCCAAGGGATGAAAGGCCCTTGCCATCCTTGTCATGCTCCCGGTCCTTAATTCAATAACATGTGACATATCTTTAATTTTAAAAATATAAGAAATTTTTTGATACTTGGCATGCAATGATGTAACGACAACTGTTGAAGCTTGACATTTTTAGTATGCAAGTAAAAAATTCGCTTATTTTCACTTTCTACATTATTAAATATATATATTTGAGTTCATGATTTACATATCAAGAGCTCTGAAGTAGTTGAAGCTCAAATAGAATCCTGCCTAATCAGAAATAAATAAATAGAAAACTTAATGACAGCTTGGAACTTGGATGTCTAGCCATTGGTCACCTTGATTTAGGATGGTTTCTACGACCTCTTTGAATGGCACATGTTATTGTTCGTAAAGAGTAAATCAAGAGTTGTTGTTATAGGATATAAATATATAGCATCAATTTTGCATGATTCAAAACTTTTTGGTCTATCTCTTAGCATGTAATGATTGGGGATGGAGCTCGATATTTTTAGTATGAAATAAAGAATTCACTTATCTAGACTTATCTACATTACTAGAGATGGATAATCTACAACAATGGAGTTTGTGATTTGCAAATCAAGAACTACTACGTAGTTGAAGCTCAAACCAAATCTTGCCCTATTGGAAATAAACCATTAGAAAATTTTTACTTCTTTCTTTTCACTTTAATGACAACCTCAACTCAGACATCTGCCATTTGTCACCTTGATTTATGATAGTTTCTATGACCTCTCTAAATGGTGCGTGTTGCTATTCATAAGGAGCAAACACTATCTTGCATCAATTTTGCATCTTGCAAGTTTTTTTTTTTTTTTTTTTGTATATCTCTTAGAATGTAGTGATTGGGGATGGAGCTGCACATTTTTAGTATGAAGTGAAGAATTCACTTATTTGAACTTATTTACATCGCTAAAGATGGATGATCTATAATAATGGAGTTCATTATTTACATATCAAGAAGCCCTAGGTAGTTGAAGTTCAAACCAAATCTTGCCCTATTTGAAATAAACTGTTAGAAAAATTTTGCTTCTTTCTTTTCACATTAATGACAACTTGAAACTTAGATGCCCGACCATTTATCACCCTTATTATGACGGGTTTCTGCGACCTTTCTGAACACGTGTTACTGTTCATAAGGAGCAACCAAGAGTTATCGTTGCAGGATATAAATATATTACATCGATTTTGCATCTTGCAAAGCTTCTTTGTCTATCTCTTAGCACGTAATGATTGGGGATAGAGCTTGATATTTTTAGTATGAAGTGAAAGATTCACTTATTTTGACTTATCTTCACTTTTGTTGGCTTATCTACATTATTAAAAATGGATAATCTATAATAATCAAGTACATGATTTACTTATCAAGAACTCCTACATAGTAGAAGCTCAAACTGAGTCCTGCCTTATTGGAAATAAAGAGTTAGAAAATTTCACTTATTTTGTTTCACTTTAAGGACAACCTAAAACATGGATGCCTAGCCATTGGTCACCTTAATTTATGACAATTTTTGTGAGCTCTCTGAATGACAAGTGTTACTGTTTGTAAGGAGCAAACCAAGAGTTATTGTTATAGGATGTAAATGTATTGCATCAATTTTGCAACTTGCAAAGCTTTTTTGTCTATCTCTTAGCATGTAATGAACGGGCATGGAGGTCAATATTTTTAGTAAGAAGTGAAAAATTCACTTATTTAGACTTATCTACACTATTAAAAATAGATAATCTATAACAATCGAGTACATGATTTAAATATCAAGAACTCTTGGTAATTGAAGCTCCAACAGAATCTTGCCTTAATGGAAATAAATGATTAAAAATTTTCATTTCTTTCGTTTCACTTTAATGACAACCTGAAGCATGGACACCCAGCCAATGGTCACCTTGATTTATGACAGTTTCTACGATCTCACATGTTACCGTTCGTAAGGAGCAAACCAAGAGTTGTCGTTACAAAATATAAATATATTGCATCAATTTTGCATCTTGCGTCGCTTTTTTGTCTATCTCTTGGCATGTAATGATTGGGGATGGAGCTTGGCATTTTTAGTATGAAGTGAAAATTTTACTTATTTAGACTTATCTACATTATTAAAAATGGATAATCTATAACAATGGAGTTTATGATTTACATATCAAGAACTCCTCGGTAGTTGAAGCTCAAACTGAGTCCTACCCTATTGGAAATGAACTGATAGAAAAATTTCACTTCTTTTGTTTCACTTTAATGACAACCTAAAACTTGGATGCCTAGCCATTTTTCACCTTGATTTATGATGGTTTCTATGACCTCTCCAAATGGCACGTGTTACTATTTGTAAGGAGTAAACCAAGAGTTGTCATTGCTGGATATAAATATATTGTATCAATTTTGCATCTTGCAAAGTCTTTTTTGTCTATCTCTTAGCACGCAATGATTGGGAATGGAGCTCAACAATTTTAGTATGAAGTAAAGAATTCACTTATTTGGACTTATCTACATTACTAAATATGGATAATCTATAATAATGGAGTTCATAATTTACATATCAAGAACTCATAGGTAGTTGAAGCTCAAACCGAATCCTGCCTTATTGGAAATAAATAGTTAGAAAATTTCACTTCTTTCATTTCACTTTAATGACAACCTGAAACTTAGACGCTCAATCATTGGTCACCTTGATTTATGACAATTTCTATGACCTCCCTGAACAACACGTCTTATTGTCTGTAAAAGCAAATTAAGAGTTGCCATTATAGGATATAAATATATTGCATCAATTTTGCATCTTGCATCGTTATTTTGCCTATCTCTTAGAATGTAATGATTTAGGATGGAGCTCAACATTTTTAGTATGAAGTAAAAAATTCACATACTTGGGCTTATCTATATTATTAAAAATAGATAATCTACAACAATGGAGTATGTAATTTACATATCAACAACTCCTAGGTAGTCGAAGCTTAAATCGAGTCCTACCTTATTGGAAATAAACGGTTAGAAAATTTCACTTCTTTCATTTCACTTTAGTGACCAACTATAACTTGGTTGCCTAGCCATTGGTCAACTTGATTTATGATGGTTTCTATGAACTCTCTAAATAGCACGCGTTACTATTCGTAAGGAGCAAAACAGGAGTTGCCATTACTAGTTATAAATATATTGCATCAATTTTGCATCTTGCAAAGTTTTTCTGTCTATCTCTTAGCATCTAATGATTAGGAATGGAGCTCAATATTTTTAGTATGAAGTGAAAAACTTACTTATTTAGACTTATCTGCGTTATTAAAATGGATAATCTATAACAATGGAGTTCATGATATACATATTAAGAACTCCTTGGTAGTTGAAGCTCAAATTGAGTCCTACCCTATTGGAAATGAATCGATAGAAAAATTTCACTTCTTTCGTTTCACTTTAATGACAACCTGAAACTCAAACACCTGACCATTTGTCACCTTGATTTATGACAAATTCCGCAGCCTCTTTGAACGGCACGTGTTTCCTTTTGTAAGGAGCAAACCAAGAGTTGTTCAGAATATAAAAATATTTTATCAATTTTGCATCTTGAAAAACTTTTTGATCTATCTCTTAGCATGTAATGATTGGGGATGATGCTCAACATTTTTAGTATGAAGTGAAGAATTCGCTTATTTGGACTTATTTACATTACTAAAGATGGATAATCTATAACAACAGAGTTCATGATTTACAAATCAAGAACTTCTAGGTATTCGAAGCTAAAACCAAATCCTACTCTATTGGAAATAAACCATTAGAAAATTTTACTTCTTTTGCTTTAATTTAATGGCAATGTAAAACTCATTTGCCCGACCAATTGTCACCTTAGTTTATGACAGTTTTTACAATCTTTATGAATGGCATGTGTTACTGTCCGTAAGGAGTAAATCAAGAGTTGTCATGTGTGTGTATATATATTGCATCAATTTTGCATCTTAGAAAGCTTTTTTATCTATCTCTTAGGCGAAAAATGGTACTTTTATTTCATATTATCCGGCACCTACTTTCATTAAAAAAAAAAATCATAAACTTTAAGTCTAGTCTAAATTTTGTCCCTACTTTTCTTTTCTTTTGTCTAAAAAGCCCAAATTTTAGGTATAGTCCAAATCTGTCCTAAACTGTTCTTTGTCCAAAAAATTCCTCAATTTTAGGTTTAGTTTCAAATCTATCCATTTTTCTTTTTCTTTTTTTGCTAAGAGAAAAAACATCAACTTTTAGTCTCAAATCAGGCTCCATTAGCCCTCGTCTATCCAAAATTTGCCATTAGTCATCATTAATTTGCATACCCTAGAACAGTTTCATTTTTGCGATAATTTACTGATGTGGATTTGTTACCAACATCGAAATGCCACATCAAGTTGGGAATGGATCATGGGGGTAGATTTGAAAATAGATTGGAAGGTTGTGAATTTTTATAGACAAAAAAAAAATTCAAGGTAGATTTGGAATTAGATTTAAAGTTTGGAATTTTTTCTAAGGCAAAAAAGTTTGGGTTAGATTAGGAATTGACCAAAAGTTTAGGGTTTATTTCGAGGCAAAAAAAAAAGCTTGGGGAAGGATTAAGACTAAATCTAAAGTTGGAGGTTTTTTAAGAGAATAAAGCTTATTATTCAAACATAATATAAATTGCATATTTATATTGTCGTTTCATCTCTCTCTCTCTCTCTCTCTCTCTCTCTCTCTCTCTCTCTCTCTCTCTCTCTCTCTCTCACACACACACATTAGACCCACACCATATATGCTATACTTGTGTGTCTAGACGGATCTTTAAATTTTGGGTTAATATTACAAAGAACCCCAAATTGGTACATTTATGAATAATTTGCCTCAAACTAATTTTTGGGTTACTAAAAACCCTAAATTAATATATCTATGACAAATTTACCCCAAATTGATATGGATTTTCACGTGGCTTTGCCATGTCAATTGACTTATTGCCATGAGTCATCCCGCTTAGTAATTTCATAGTAAATTTAATCGAAATTAATGGAAGGTAAATTTATGATGAGTGTATCAATCTTGGGTTTTCAATGATCAAAAAATTAGTTTAGGGTAAAATTGTCGTAGATGTACCAATTTTGGGTTTTTGGTAGCCAAAAATTAGTTTGGCAATTTTGTCATAGATGTATCAGTTTAAGGTTTTTTCGTATACTACCTCCTAAACTTTTGAGATTTATTTCTAAAATATATTCAACATGTAATTGTCACTGGCTATTGTAAGAATTATATATATAATTAGGAAAATCGAGCCTTTCTTAAACATTGCAACCGAAGTCAAATTACACTCATTCCATTTTAATTTCTTCTTCCTTGAGAGTAACTCCAATTATGACTATTGAGCCATTTATAAGCCAAATGATGGGAAAAATATTAAAGATATCATAAATCTATTGCATCGGTATCAATTCAATTTTAAACATTTCAATTCGACAAATTTAGTCATCAATTTTTTGCATTTGTGCCGATTGAGTCTATCCAATTAATTTTGGTCAGAAAACATTGATATGAATGCTAATCATCCTATGTGGCATGGCTAGCATTAATGTGAACAATTTTAAATAATATTTTAATATATTTTAAAAATTTTATAACTTTTCTTTTCTTTTCTCTTTTCTTTTCTTTGTTTTTTTTTTTTTTATTAACTTTGGCTGGCAAGGTCATTAACCAACCTCATTTTCCATAGATGAAGGCCGCAACCCTCGCCTGTTGGCTAAACCAAGCAAGCGGCCCTTGCCCAAATCCAAGCGATGGCTATGACACCATCACCTGAATTAGGGCAAGGGCCCGACACCCTTGCTTGAAGTTGATCTAGGGCTTGAGGTCAACATGGGTATAGAGGCCCTCACCCAAACCTTGCCTGTGGTTGGCAACCCCATCGACCTGTAGTTGGGGACAAAAAAGAAAGGAAAGAAAAGAAAAAGGAAAAAGAAAGAATAAATAAATAAATAAATCAATTTAAAAAAAAAACTATCAACGTCAACGTTGGCCATGCCACGTAGAATGCCAATGTTTACATAAGAGATTTCCTGCCAAAGATTGACTCAATTGACACAAATGCAAAATGTTTAGAACTAAATTAGTCAATTGAAAGGTTTAAAACTGATTAGCACCAATACGATGGCTTTTTTGGTATCATGTCAAATGACTATTGACATTGAACATGCATTCATTATTTTGCCAATGACTTGTGAAATTTGCAACTACCTACGTAGATATGATGAGAGCAAGTGAACTCATTCAATGTAGAATATGATCATCTCTTACTTCTACAAATCCCCAAAATATCAAGACTTAATTACCTGAAAAGCCTCAATTTTAGGTTCAATATCAATTTTACCCCGAACTTCTTTTTGTCTAAAAAAATTCAAAAATTTAACTATAATCCCCAATTAATTTTTCAAAAATTGCCACGGATTTATTAAAATTATTAACATTAAAGGTTAGTTAGAGGTTCATTATGAGAACCAACGCCCTCATTTTCGTATAGAACAATAGTGGCCTATTAATATTAATAATTTTGAAAAAATCAGTTGTGTTTTTTGGACGCAGAATAGTTTTAGAATTATAGTGAAAGTTTGTGACTCCTTTAGACAAAAATATTCGAGGCTAAATTGAGATTAGACCTAAAATTGAAATTTTTTTAGGGATTTAGGTTTAAAAATTGAAGTAGAAAACTATGCAACATAAGGGTGGGTCATAATGGAAAACCATTAATAAAGGGTCTATGGGTATTTAAATTTGGTTATCTAAAGGTCCATAGAACATACGTAAGCTCCACGCAAAACTTAAGTACAACCTTTTGGCCTTTGCAGATGATCTAGATCTAAAGCAATCTGAAATCAATCAGTATTTTTTATGAGTGGGTTGTAAATATGCAGATTAGCCACTTATATTAAGAGTTAAATAAATAATGCCCAGCAACCAATCATAAGTATGGCTCGAGAAAAAAAAAAGAAATATCCCCATTTAAGATGAGATCCTCGATATGAGGACAAGAAAAAGAAATCCACTCGAAGCCCGAGGTGGATATGCTTCTCATTACCTGGTTACCCCATCACAGAGTCAAAACTACAGTGTTGACCAGAGGTATGAAAAGTCCCTGTCCGGCCCACGGCAGGGGACGAGAATGTCGATTAAAGCAGAGATCTTGGTCGAAATGAAAAAATTGGGAAGCTTCTCTCTTTTTCCATGGCTTTTACAACTTTATTAGCTGGTCCGTGCTCGAGTGGTTAATCATAAAAATCATTAATCTCCAGCGATACTTGTTCGCTTTTTCCATCTTCTTTTTGCCTTTTGTCCTCTCCTCATGGTTCTATGACGCCGTCGTTTCTTTAGTTTTCTTTTTCTATTTCTGACATTTCCACTTGCGCATCGGTTTGATCTATTCAGTGGTGGATGCAATACTATCTTGCTGCATTTGTCACGAAGCACTTTATGATTGAGTGGAACTCGACTTGGATCCCTAAAGGTTCGTTTAAATAAATTCAATCATTTCGGACCGTCGAGCTCTGGAACTCATAATGGCTGTGGGATCCTTATGATAATACTAAGAAGAGATTGCTAATGCTCATCTCCAAAGGGGAAAAAAATACTTTCAAATTCTCTGGAAAAATGCTCGTTTATCGAGAATGAACGTTAACATTACCTTTGTAGCGATGCGCTTGAACAACACACATCTTAATCTATAAAATGATTCTTACCTCATTTCTATTAACACTATCATGCTTACCTTCTCATTTAGATTGTGCTTGTTACACAAAAAACTCAATATTTGAAAAATATTCATCAAAAAATTATTATCATATTACTTAGAAAATTTAGCCAATGGAAATGTTTACATTATTCTATAAAATTCATGCCTAATTATTTTTGTGGATGATGAAAATATTTTTCATACATTCATTTTTTTTAAGCAATACAAACTACCATTTTTCAGAAAATGATTTCCAAATTTTGAGTTTTTCGCGAAAGTAAAGTACCTTTAGGCTCATTTTGTTTTGTGAAAAATGAATGTATCACTTGAAATAATTAGTCAATGAAAAATATTTTAATTATCAACAATAATTTATGTCTAAATATGTGAACGAAGAAATTTATCTTTATAAGCAATACAAATAATCTTTTTCAAGAAAAAATATTTTCCAAATTATTTATTTTTTGTGAATAAAACAGAGCATTAATCTTTATTTTACATTTTTTTTGTAGGTAAATATTGATGACATGTTCTATGACCGGTCAATGCGACGACATGTTGGTATGCTGAGGAGTTGCTCCCACGAGCAGAATGAGATGATCTGCCTTTTGCGCAAATTTGACTTTGGAAACACGAGCGAGACAGAAAACTTTATCAGTCGGCTGAGCACCTGCTAAGATTCTGGAACATCACGTATAATTACCATCACCACGTTCTGCATGCAAATGTTGTTCGATTCCTAACTTATAAAATACTCAATTCAGAATCGATACTTGCCATGGGATTGGCATATATTGTCCCGAGTGGGTTGACTTAGACTTGCTTCAAACTGCTCTTACTTCGGCATTAAGGATGAACCATTTTAAATTGGAGGACAAGAACTGCTGCTCTTTAAATCGACATATTTGGTCAAATTGGGAAGTAGCATATGGTCGGCATCTTTTTCAACTTCATTGTCCGAGCAATATGAATCTCACTTTTACAGAGACTTTTGCCGAGTAATTCCGAACGGGCATTAACTAAGAATTCTCTTCTTACTGTAAAATAAAGAGCTAAGAAATTTTTTGTTAACTTCAGTTTTGCCGAAAAGTGCCGACAAGAAACCTTTCAGGAATGTGGATCGATATGGAAATCCACAAAGGGTGTAAATCGTTTTTTAATTTTTGGACAAAAAACCCATTTGACGAGAAAAATGAGAGTGCACGTGACAATCATTCTGTTTTTCTATTTTTCTATTTTTAGGAATGGGTTTGGAAAGAAAAAATCTATTTGATAAATATTGCACCCAGAAATAGATGTGACATAAAAATGAAATGTAGAAATTTTCTATCTTTCTATTTCTTAAATAGAAACATAAATAAAAACTATTTTCATCTCTCACTCTCTATTTCTCGCTAGCATTCTCCCATCAGAAGACCATCATCCTCCTCCTCCTCCCCAAGACTTTGCCCATCCCACCCCCGCCTCCTCAGCCCTCTCCAACCCCTCCGCCTCCATCTCTTCCAGCAGCGGCTACTACACCTCCACCTCCATCCTCAAGCTCTCCTCCGACACCCACATCGGCATCAGTACGACCTCCCTATTCAGCAACACCTCCCTCTTCGGCTTCTGCCACTCCTTCCTAGACAATCCCATCATCTATGACTCATTTGATCTCCATTCTACCACTAAAAAGTTCCTCGCCAAGCCCCACTCCTCCTCCTCCTCCTCCTCCTGTCGTTGTTCCTCCCACGACAAGGACATCATCATCTTCCTACGCAAATTCAGGTGCAAGATCGAAATGGGCTGCCTCAAGGACCTCCTCAGGATGATCTATCGGAGCCACTTGGTTAGCGTCGCAAAGTTGGTCAGTGCTTCCATCTCCGGCGACAACATCTTCTTGATCTAGGAGTCTGTCCACAGTGCTAGCCTCTCCAAATGCTTGCGGTACCCTAAAATGCCCAATTTCACGGTCCTCGGGACCTAGATGTCGTGGATGCAGATTGTTGCCAATGTCGCGCAGGACCTTAATTACATCCGTAACAACACTGGCCTCGACATGATCCTTGTCCACAACCACATCAAGAGCAACAACATCATGGTGATAGAGCCATCGTTCAAAGCCAAGATCTGCTACTTCGGGACCACCTAGCTATGTAGCAAGGCAGACAGGAATGACATGCTTCGGGAGTGGGCAGGTCTAGCGGAGGGTGGCAGTGAGATCAAGGATGAGGGGGTCGGACATTTTATACCGTTATTAAATGGATTTTTGTTTAGAGAATAGAAATTCTGTGTCGTTATCAAACGTGGCAAGATGCTTAGAAACTCATTTGGGGAATAAACGTAGAAAAATCTATCTCTAGCCAAAAATTATTCCCAAGAAATATAATGGTTATTATTCACGTCTAAAAGTAAAAATCAAAGGCAATTGTTCAACTATGCAAAGGAGTACTAAAAATGTGAAGATAAAATGGAAGTAAAACTGAACGATTGGTGTTCATTGATTAAGTGGGCACCAATTTCAATTTTAATTTTTATAGCATTTATCAATAGTTAACAACGATTACAAAGAAACCAAATGCATCCTCCATAATTTCTAGAATTCGGTATCAAGTATTTACAAATGGTTAATTAGTGTGATAGCTTTCATACAACGCTCACATGAGAGTCATAACTTTTTTTTTGCTTATATGAATGCCATCAGCAATTTGCCTCTTCAAAAAATGCAATGTGGTATTAAAATAAATTAAACCATTCAAGTGGCGTGTCAGCAAGTTAAAGAAAATAATATGATGCCAAACCACGTTGTAGGACTCATTAAATTAAAGAATCATAGTCTTACTTCAACAAAAGGGGAAAAATCCAATTGTCATATTGAAGATCCCCAACCCTAACCTTACCAAAACCATGATTTCCAATTTTTCAAAGGGCAAATTATCTAATCAAGTTCACAATGGGGACGAACAAAGCCAAAATGAAAGTCAATATTTTTTTTATTGTGGGTTGCAAAGTCCAACAAGAACATCTTAGATGAGAGATAATCTCGGGAGAACCTTCCATGGATGCATCAGGTATAGAGAGGACTTCAATTGTGGATATTTTAGGTGGGTGGATGCAAAAAAATTTAATCGAGTAACGAAGGTGATCTTGGAGCTACTTCAAAGATGAAATGAACCTCCACTTGCATTGATAGATGAGTTAGATGATGTTGACTCAATGCAAGTAAAGATCAAGGGTATGGAATCTTTGGTGATCCATTTGAAGAAGAGAGTTTCAAGGATGACAACTCAAAGAGATATTTAGCAAGTGTTGCTTGTCTTGTTGTTGGATTTGGTTTGATTTGTGGTCATATGTAACCTTAGTATTGAGAAAAAGCTACCAAGTCTACCATACTTACAAGAATAATAAAATATGTTGTTGTATATGGAGCAATGAATGTTGATTGTTCAAATGTTTTAATGCTGGAATATAGTTACTTTGACAATTCTATGTATGTAGTTGAATGGCCTTTGTTTGTAATTACTCAACTGGGTTGAACGGCCATATATAATAGGTTTGGTGAAAATGGTGTTTTATGATGCAATTTGTACATTATTATTGGTTTATATAAAGGATAGATGGTTCGTAATTTGCACTGCAATTTATGCAGCAAGTGTTGGGGAAGCGAAAATAAAGTAGGGAAAAAAAAGAGGGCAAGCAGGAATTTTTACGTGGAAAACCCTTCCAAAATCAAGAAAGGAAAAACCACGGTGCCACACTAGGCAATCTCTTCGCTATCAGTATCACGTTACAAGCTCAGGGTTACAAAGTTTCAGCGTTTCAACTATAAAAGAAATTGCCCCTATTTATAACAAGAGTCTAGGGCATACATATTAAAGGAAATTACATATATGCTATTAGTAGTAATATAAACTCTATTTTCTTTAATATCTCAGGATGGGTGACCTACTGGGAAGTGCCTACCCACAATAATATTTTTCTCCATCAGACTCCACAATTCCATCAATCTCCCACTTGGAGGCCGATCTTCAAAAAACAGCAATAATCTTTTATAGTCTTCATCTTTTTAACCCAAATTGTTCTAGTGCGGCGACCACCCTCATCACTTACCATGGAGGCCAATTTAGGCAATGCACAACCTTAGTTTTTCAGTGGTGACAACCTTTGTTAACATATCTGCTGGATTTTCTGCACCAAGAATCTTCTTTAATGACAATGCCCCGTCATCTATTAACTGACGAATTTGATGATATTTTAACTCAATATGTTTTGTCCTTGAGTGAAATATCGGATTCTTTGCAAGACAAATAGCACTTTGACTATCATTGAAAAGAACATTATTATCTTGCTCTTTGCCTATCTCCTTCAGAAAATTTTTCAACCAAATCATCTATTTACCAGCTTCAAATATAGGCACATACTCTGCTTCAGTGGTTGAGAGAGATACACAAGTCTGAAGTCTAGACATCCAACTGATTGCAGTACCACCTAAGGTAAAAACATAACCCAAGGTGCTCTTCCTATGATCCAAGTCACCACCAAGATCTGCATCAACAAAGCCTTATAAAGTTGCACTATTTTTCATAAAACATAATGACATACCTGAAGTGCCTTTCAAGTATCTTAATAACCACTTTACAGCTTCCCAATGTTTTATTCCTAGATTTGCCATGTATCTGCTCACAACTCCCACTGCATGAGCTATGTCTGGTCTAGTACATACCATTGCGTACATTAAACTACCAACAGTTGATGCATAAGGCACTTTAGCCATATACTCCCGCTCTTCATTCGTCTTTGGTGACTGCTCCTTTGAGAGCTTGAAGTGACTTCCTAAATGAGTAATTCTGGACTTTGCATTCTGAACTCCGAATCTGTCAAGCACTTTTTCAATTTATTTTTCTTGAGATAACTTTAGAATTCCTTTAGATCTATCCCGTGTGATCCTCATCCCAAGAATCCGATTCGCTGCGCTCAAGTCCTTCATCTCAAACTCTTTTGACAATTGTTGCTTTAGTATGTTGATCTCTATCATGTTAAATCCTGCAATGAGTATATCATCCACATATAACAGCAAAATCATATAGCAGTCATCAAATTTTTTGAAATAACAACAGTGATCCATGTCACTTCTAATGAACCCATTACCACACATAAATATGTCAAATTTTTTATACCACTGTCAAGGAGCCTGTTTCAAGCCATACAGACTTTTATTCAATTTGCAGACATAATTTTTTTTCCAAGATCTTGAAAACCTTCCGGTTATACCATATAAATATCCTCCTCCAAATTATCATGGAGAAATACAGTCTTAACATCTAGCTACTCTAGATGTAAATTCTCTGCAGCAACAATACTCAATACTGACCTAACAGTAGTCAATTTCACAACTGGAGAAAAAATCTATGTATAGTCAATTCCTTCTTTTTGCTGAAACCCTTTTACTACTAACTTTGCTCTGTACCTCTTGCTACCATCAGGTTCTTCTTTGACTCGATACACCAACTTGTTCTGCATTGCCTTCTTCCCATCCGGTAAGCGAGTTAACACCCAAGTTTTATTTTTCTCAAGTGAATCTAACTCATCCTGCATTGCTAACTCCCACTTAACAGAATCTTCAACCTGCATTGCTTCCAAAAAATTTTATGGTTCCCCAGCGTCAGTCAAAAGCAAATAATGCAATGACAGAGAATATCTCTGTACAAGTTTATGTATTCTACTAGATCTTCTCAAAGTGGGATCAGGTGTACGTGACTCTTGTTGAGCAACAGTTTTAGGAATTTCAACCAGAACTCTTTTAGAATTCTCTTCCAATTCAATTTTTGTATTCTCCACTAAATTTTCCTTCACACTAGATTCTGCCACAAATTTGTCCTTATACAACATATTCTCATTGAACGTAACATCAATAGTTCTTATTGTTTTTCTATTTTGTTCATTCCATAACCGATAGCCAAAATAATCAAAACCATATCCGATGAAAAAACACTTTTTAACTTTTGCATCAAGTTTATCTCTATTTTCAGAATCTACGTGGACATAGGAAACACAACCAGACTTTCAGATGCAAGAGACTTACCTTCTTTCCACTCCATTCTTCTTCTGGTAACTTAAAATCAAGTGGAACTGAAAGTCCCATGTTAATTAGATATGCTACCGTATTAATTACATCTACCCAAAACATCTTGGGTAATCCTGCATGCAGCCTCATACTTCTTGCACGCTCATTCAGAGTTCTGTTCATCCTCTCAACAATTCCGTTTTGCTGCGATCTATTTGGAACAGTTCTTGTCATTCCGATTCCGTTCTCTGCACAAAATTGCTTGAATTCCTTGCTATCATATTCACCGCCATTATCAGACCTTAAACATTTAATTTTCAGGCCAGTTTCATTCTTCACTTCAGCTTTCCATCTTTTAAAAGTAGCAAACAAGTCAGATTTATTTTTTAGAAAATAAACCCATACCTTTCTGGTGGAGTCATCAATAAACGTGACATAATAGCGCGAGCCTCCAAGGGATTACACAGGAGCTGGGCCCCACACATCTGTATGCACCAACTCTAATTTTTCTTTCTTTGGTTCTTTTCCAATCTTCGAAAAACTAACACATTTATGCTTACCCATAACACAATCTTCACATAGACCAATATCTATGGACTTCAAATTAGGCAATTTTCCCTTAGATGCTAATATCTTCATTCCTTTTTCGCTCATATGTCCAAGCCTGCAGTGCTATAATTTAGAATTAATTTCCGATTCAACAATTGCTGCAGTTTCTCTATTGATTTTAGTCACGTAGAGTGTTCCTGACTTTGTTCCACGTGCTACAACCAGAGCACCTTTAATAATTTTCCAAGAGCCATTCCCAAAAATAGTCTTGTAACCTGTGCTGTCTAGTTGACTTATAGAAATCAGATTTCTCTTAAGTCCTGGAACATATCTGACATCATGCAACTTCCATTGATATCCGTTAGTAAATTTTATATAAATATCACAATTTCCCATAATATCCAAAGGTTCATCATCAGCAAGATAAACTTTTCCAAATTTTCCAGCAACAAAATTGTACATTAATTCTTTGCATGAAGTAGAGTGAAACGACGCACCTGAGTCAAGAATCCACGACTCAATTGGACTATCAATGCTCAAAATTAAGACATCACTATTTTGAGTCTCTTCAAAAGTTACATTCATAGATTTTTCTTCATCTTGATTTCAATCTCGATATTGAATTTTCTTCTTTGGGGCTCTACAATCTCGTTTCAGATGTCCCTTCTTTTCGCAATTCTAGCAAATAATTTTACCACGAGGTCTTGATTTGCTTCTCCCTCTAGACTTTGATCTACCATGGTACTGGTTTCGCCCCCATTGATTGCTTCTCCCTCTGCCTTCAATATTTAAGGCAGCACCCGAAAATTCACCCGATTCTCTTCTACAAATATCCTTGCTAAGAATCAAATCTCGGATTGCTTGAAGCTTCAACTTTTTCTTACCAGACGAACTGCTCACTACAGTCACAGTTGCACTCCAACTTTCAGGTAGAGAAGATAACAAAATTAAAGCCTTTACCTCGTCATCAAATTTGATATCCACCGAACTCAATTGAGTCGTAATCACGTTGAATTCGTTGATGTGATCTGTCACAGAAGCACCCTCATCCATCTTTAGATTGAAAAGACGACGCATCAAATATACCTTGTTTGATGCAGAAGGCTTCTCGTACATGTCAAACAACGCCACCATCAAATCCACCGTTGTCGCCTCATTGTTGAAAGCAACATTCCGCGCCAATGTAAGACAAATCAAACCTAGAGCTTGTTGATCTAACAATTCCCACTCTACTTGCTTCACGGATTCTAGTTTCTCTCCAGATAGAGGTTGATCCAAATTCTTCTGATACAGCATATTCTCGATCTGCATCTTCCAGAAACCAAAATCCTTGCCATCGAACCGATCAATCTTCACCTTTCCTTCGTCCATATTCACTCTCACTATTTCGCCAAAACCAGGCTCTAATACCAGTTGTTGGGGAAGCGAATATGCGACGAAAAATAAAGTAGGAAAGAAAAAGAGGGCAAGCAGGAATTTTTACGTGGAAAACCCTTCCAAAATCAAGAAGGGAAAAACCACGGTGCTGCACTAGGCAATCTCTTCACTATCAGTATTAGCGTTACAAGCTTAGGGTTACAAAGCTTCAGCGTTTCAATTATAAAAGAAATTGCCCCTATTTATAACAGAAGTCTAGGGCATACATATTAAAGGAAATTACATATATGCTATTAGCAATAATATAAACTATATTTCCTTTAATATCTCAGGATGAGTGACCTGCTGGGAAGTGCCTACCCATAATAATATTTTTCTCCATCAGACTCCACAATTCCATAATCAAGAACAAAAATGGTCCTGCATTTTGTTGTTGGTAATGGCTAGCTTGTGTATGGTGTTGAAGGGTGGTAAAAGTTCCAATCATTTTACAAATGATCGTTTGAGCGCCACATTTTTTAAGTAAGTACTAAGATTCATTGACATTTTAAAAGTTACAACTAAGGTTCATTGACTTTTTAATAAGTGTTGGTTTCACTTTCTTAAACACATCAGGTAATAGCTTAATCAAGATTCCCGTGTCTCATTCTTATCATCCTATAACAGCTTACAAGAAGTATTATTCCACAAATGCCATTGGCTTGGGTTGGCACCAAATAGCATTGCATTTGCACCAAATAGGAAAAATATCCTTGCTCCAACAAATCATATTCTCTTACATCAATAGCAATATGATGTTGTTACATTTAGACCGGACAACATTATTGCCAAACACAAAAGTAGACAAAATGCAACAATAATATCAAACACCTAACAACATTGCTATTAAACACATCACCGATCAAAATGCAGCAATAATAAAGCTTCACTTTGACCTAACAATAAAATCCTAAATAGACATTGTCACCTAACAATGGAAACATAAACAGATACCTCCTCCCGTCAGTCAAGTTGAACAATCTTGTCTCTTCCTTTTTTATTTTTTTCCGATGGAAATTTCATATAATTCATGATCCTTGCACTCTTCCAAATTGGAACTATAAGTACATTTTTTCACTCATTGCTTTATAACTGTTTTATCCCATGAAAGAGGCATTCTTTTGCTTGGAGCTTCACGCCTTCTAGTGTTGTCTCCTGTTGAACTTCCTATGGTTGATCTTGCCACTATGTCACTAGGTTAAGATTGATGTATAGTGGCATTTCCAGGATTATTTGATTGAGATGGAGCTGATGTTTGGATCTTTTTTTTGTGTGTATTTTCTACCCTTTTATTTCGAAGCAACCATTAGTTGCTTTTTGGATTGTGCTTAAGCTACCATTAGTTTTGTTGTGAAAGAAAGCAATCAAACAATAAAATAGATAAAATAAGAAAATAAATTACGCATCAAATTTACGTGGTTCAATTGTAGTGACCTGCGTCTGCAAAAAAAAACAGCAACAAATTCCACTACAAATCAAACAATATAATAGAGATTACAATTACACTTGAGTCACTCAAATATTCTTAATATTTCCCAAATCCCAATTACACCCAATAACTCATGCAGCGTTTAGTTCCACAATCCCTCACAAAATAATCTCTAAATCTCACAAAAGAATAAACAAATCTTACCACAAGATTTCTTGGCTTCAACACTAAAAGCTCTTGGTGTAATTTCATGAATGGTACCCATGAAAATAACCCATGCCAAGCACTTGATTAGAAACAATGCTTCAAGAATCTCAACATGTCAACAATGATGCTTCAACACTCTTGGATATCTTCATGGTGTAATTAACAAGCAAAAGCTCCATGTTTATGCTCTTCATAAGAAATCACACTTCTTATATATAAATAAGAGTTAGATAAAAAAAAATACAAAACCTATTTTTAGGAAACATTCTTCAACTAGGAAATCTATTTGAATTAGAAAACTTTCCTTTTCAGGTTCGACCTTGAGATGTATTTTAACAAGTTGTCTTATTAGTGGTTGCCCTTGCCTTTTTGTTCAACTGATTCTTGACTTGGTTCTCCTTGAAATATCAACACATCTAAACTTATCTCAAACTATAACCATATGACCTTGATTAGTTACCATGTCAATCAAATGACACACATTAAATGCATAACACATAAATAACTTACATTCAAAATCGTCATGCCGGTATTCATGTCTCTAAATAATCCCTAGGCATATTCCCTTATCCTTTTCCTAGTTGCACCGTGTGTATTTTCTGGTGCAAAACTATGAGTAATCACTTTACTGGCTCTTTTTGTAACCTGCAACATGATATAACAAAATGAAGTTAATGCACCAACAAGTACATACAATGGCAATAACCATAACAAACAACTTACTTGACATTTACCCCTTTGCTATATGACATTGAAGCCACATGAAAATCACGTGGATTTTGTTATGACAAATCTAACTCAAGTAAACAGAATTATAGTCACGCAGCTAACAATACTGGATTTTGTCCTTCCATTAAAAATCCCAGTACTACATTGAGTGGATTTTTTACATTTAAAATGCAAGATGGAAAAAAAAAAGGTTGAGGGGCCTATTGACATCTTTATTTTCTCCAAATTTTCATTTTACATAATTCTAAAAAAAAGTTTGAACTTAATTTCTCTCAAAAATAATTTTTTATTATAATGTTGTTTTATTGCATTATAAATTACTTAGACATTTAGGAGAGGCTCTAAAAAGTGGGATTAGGTTTTCTGGAATTTATTCCTAACAAAAAAAAAAAGAAGGAAAAAAAAGAGAAAAAGAGGATCATCATCATTCATGCAGCATGTTATTTACGCATTTTTAGGGGGGGAGGCGGGGGGGAGACATAGATTTACAACCAATGCCATCTCTAACAAGGTCGTGTGAAATGATTTCATGATTTTTAGGAAATCAAAATAGAAATGTCTATATTTTAGGAGGAAAATCCTGATGATCTTATTTTAATAGGTCAAAGCAGTCATCTATAAATATGACATGTGGTATAACCGGCCAATACCACGGCATGTTCTGCGAGAATAATCCAAACCACACTATCCTTAACATGGCTTGCAAAGGAGTTGTTCCCACGAGAAATGCCTTTTGCGCAAATTTGACTTGAAAACACGGTCGAGACAGAAAGCTTCATGAGTCGGCTGAGCAACTGCAAAGATTCTGGAACATATTAGCATCAGCACGTGTTGTATGCAAATGTTGTTTGATCCCTAACCTATAAAATACTCAATCAGAATCGATACTTGCCGTGGGATTGGCATATATTGTCCCCAATGGGTTGACTCGGACTTGTTTCAGCTGCTCTTACTTCGGCATTAAGGATGAGCTATTCTATGTGGAAAAATGATACAAATAATTCTTAAAATTTGCATCGATGTGCATTGCAATTCTTGAATCTTTAATTTGTTCAATATGATTTCTGAACTATTAATAAATGTTCAAATTAGTCCCTAAGTTATATGAAAGCGTTCAATATAATTTTTTCGTTAATTTGAATTCAAGGAACCTATTGATATGACTTCCAATCCATTAAAGCTTGAATGGTGGATAATAAAAAATTAACTAAGTATGAAATTCATCTCAAATCATAATATGATAATTCAGTCATTATCTACATGTTAACGCCCTAATTTTTTTCTTAGTCAAAATTAAATAGATAAAAAGATTGACACGTTGATTCATTATTTTAAAAATTCCAACTCGACATATAATGACCTGTGTCATCAAATAAATTCTAAGTTGTTGTTTGAGCAAACGGAAGGACTATATTAAACATTTATGAATAGTTCGGGAACTATATTGAATAAATTAAAAGTTCAGATACCATATCATACATTAGGCCAAAATAGATGGACTATTTTTGTTATTACCCATTTTAAATTGGAGGACAAGAACCCATCTCCAAATCGACTTATTATTTGTTCAAACTAAAAAGTTTCGCACAATACTGGTGTCAAGTAATTCCAAAAGTTAGGGAAATGCTGCAGATCCAGCGCAAAAGCGATCAAGCCCGACGCGCAAGTGGAGATATTAAAAAATACGACAAAAAGAAAACAGTTCAAAATCGACGATGTCATAGGACCACAAGGAGAGAGGACAAACTAAAGAAGGCAAAAACAAGATGGAAAGCAAGCAATAATGTTGCAGCAGATTTAACAATTTGAAACATGATTAACGACCCGAGCAAAGACCCACAGATAAAGTGGGAAAAGCCATGACAGAGAGAGAAGCTTCCTCATTTTTGCCATATCCAATGCATGTCCATTTCAACCGAGATCTGCTTTAATTGACAAGCATCTCCTTTCCTGGGCCAGACAGAATATTTGATAAATTGGTCAACTCTATAGGTTTGACCCCCTGATGTGGTAACCAGATCATAAGAAGCATCTCCGTCTAGTTTTACAACGACCTCGTTTTAAGAGCAAATAGTTGGGCATCATTCACTTATAAATTTAACTTATAAAAATGTGTATACGGACAACGTCCATATTTGGAACCCACAAATCAAAAGACCGATAAAATTCTCACAAATTACATGCCTGGACTATCTACACAGGCTAAAGACCTGGCTTTAATCGGTTCATGAGACTTGTGAGGTTTTCCATAAGCCTCTGGGCAATCAACTCTCCACAATCATGCCCCTAGATTGAAAAAAAGTATTCAATCTAAGAATGGAGAAAAACATCACACTATTGTGAAAATTGAGGTACGTGATCAATTAAAAGAAAAGGTTTAGGGACTGAATTGTAAAATGGACAAAAGTTGTGTTTATGGCCATTACCCCTACACACTAGAGATAACCTGCAACACATCAAAAAGTTTGATGGTTAAATTAAATGTGAGATCACCACTAACCGATAGGTGGTGATTGGGATGATTTTCAATAAACGGGTTATGTCAATTGGGAATTAATTCCAGGGTAACGAAATGGGTGGTCCTTGAACCATCAACTTCCTCATGTCCGTTCCATTCTGTTACTCTCCCCAGCAGCTGAAGTCTTAGAATGAAAGGCGTCCTCAGAAATGATTTGTGGTAATAGGTGGCATTGTCAAACTTTTGTGGATTTCTAATTCTTACCATCATACTGTCCTCAAATGAATATAATGCGTCCCACCACACATGCCAAAAAGATGTTTCACTGAAGTGTCGATGAAATACCTTTCAAAATGTGGATCCATCCATATGAACCATTGAAGATTGTGAAGGTTCCTTTATTGATTATTGGATAAGAAATATAAACGATGAGACAATTAAACCATCCATATGAACCATCGAAGATTGTGAAGGTTCCTTTATTGATTATTGGATAAGAAATATAACTGACGAGACAATTAAACGTATTAAGACTGGGAACAATGCCAGCCATGTAAAAGGTATTTGGATGTGTAAAGATAAACAGATAGTAAAGATGAACAATCGGGTGTCAATTGATTGTCAACTCCACTATTGGACAGTTTTTGGCAACCAAATTGTTGACTACAACACTCGGACATTTTTTGGTGTCGACAAAAAGCATTTGAATTTTAATCTTAGTCGATTTGAGCAATAACTTGATAAGATCATATACCAACTCAAATGAAGTCTTTATTTACAAATCAACCTCTGAAAGCCACCACGTTCGGAAAGCTAGTGAATAAAGACAAAGGACATCTAGTTCAAAGTTGATTGGTCCCTCCTCCATGTTGAATATTTTAAGGAATCCTAACCACCAAGATTCTTATTATCAAGACGACTTTTGGGTCATCAACGAGTTTGTCGTTTGAAGCTGTTACGGCCGTCATGGCTCCGCGCATCGAGTCACCTTGTCGCATCAGCCTAATCCACAAAGATTCTTATTATCAAGACGACTTTTGGGTCATCAACGAGTTCGTCGTTTGAAGCTGTTGCGGCCGTCATGGCTCCGCGCATCGAGTCACCATGTCGCATCAGCTCTCTGCCATGCCACGAGGTCTCCGTTGCGGTAGCTTGCTACCCCGTCCTCTCTTCTCTCCCTTTCAGGGCCCTTGCCTCATCGAATTGGAATCGAGTCGACGTCGCCAAGCTTTCCGTCGTAGAAATTCAATTGCTGTCCAGAACTAAAACACCACCATCCACCGTCCTCGTAGTTTGGTCCTCGTTTGCTGTCTTCTCTAGCAAGATCGTTTCCGGTGACGATCTATTTTGCTATGTCCGCTGAAGCTGATCGCCCATGTTGCTCCTTGTCTACACAATCTGGTACAGCTGCTCGCAGTGTTGTCGTCGCCTCAACCATTTAGTGACCAATGTTATAATCACTCTGTAGCTGAATTGATCCGAGTTGAATCGGACCAAGCCGTGTCGTCGCAATTGATTCTTCAAGCTGGCCGCATCTCACCACACCTATTCTTGTCAATGTAAAACCATCTATCGTTCCCCAAATCCACTAGAAATTGGTCCAGCTTATTATATTGGCGATCCACCCCATTAAACACATGCCTTAATTGGAGGTTTGTGTTGCGTGATGGAATTGAGAGATTAAGAAATTCGTTTTTCTATGATACAGTATGGTTAAGGCTTTTGGAAATGATTGATGCAAGGGTTTAAGATGGACGTTTATAAGCGGAAAAATGAAGTTGGGATAGATGAAGCTCACCAGTTGCAAATCATGTCACTAGCCAAGAATAAAGAGCTTAAGTTCACCACCTAGGCATAAGGGAATGTGCCACCAGCTAATGATGAAGAACTTTTGGCTCACCATCAAAGGATTTGGTTAAACAACCAAAATAACAAATGCGATCACTTCAAGTAAATTTCATGTATATTCAAAATGCAAGCTTGGTATGTTTGTAAAAATGAGATTGTGTCTCTATTTATAGAGGGACTTTGCTAAGCAAACAAAAATAACTCTTAGGATTCTAAATAACCAAATTGACTCTTGAACCACAAAATTATGGACAAGGCGGTTCACCTAATGCTTACAAACGAAAAAGTGTTTGTTTCTGATTAGGTATGGGCTACTAACAACACGCTTGAGACTCATAAAAACTAGGATTTAAAACTGAAATATAATTAAAATGCATGATAACTAGGACTTGACTGGCCAAATTCATCCTCCGACATTGGAATTTGGAAGATCCACAAATAATGATGGGAGGCAACCAACAATGACTTGGTAGTCGAGCAACAGCCTTGAAATCAACAACTAGTCTTGTGAGTCAGCATATAATCCCAAGGATTGATAACTTCAACCTTGGAACCATCAAATCATGTTGTGGACAAAAATTGACTTTGCTCGCGTGACTAATGATTGACAGCAAAACAAAAGTTTGTGGCAATATTGTGCAAGGGTTGAAAATTCAGAGGCGAGAGTGTGCTACCCTTAAAGTCTTGACTGGTTTTGTGTAGCTTCTCAAACAAGAATATGTAGTTCAAGCTTTGAATCTACAACAGATTTCTTGATTGAGCTCATCTATATATGTAAATAAAATAACCAGGAGGAATTCCTCGAGCTGTTAAAGAGATTACTCCTCTCTGTGTACTCTCCTGGTTTTTCTTCTATCTGCCATTTAAACCCAATCTTCAGATTTTCCATTTTCTTTTCCTCCTTGCATCTATACAATGTGCTCACTTTGCATGGTTTCTGTCCTCCGGACCATGACCATTTAACCATATATTTTACAGCATGCACTTTCACTCAATTCAAAGTTGCACTGTCGGCTGAACTGAATCTTTGAACGAGAGGAGGGACGTAGACAGGCAGAGAGGAGGAATGATGAGGGCATGTGACCGGGCACGTGGTGGGGAATCCGAGTTGGGGACTCCAGCGCGGAGTAATCATTAGCACGCAGTGCCGCCCCCAGATATCGTCGGGAGGAGACATCGACCAGACAAACAGTATTTATAATAACCACAGGAGGCCAATCGAAGAAACGTCAGCCAATCCAAACTCTATGTCCATGTCAGAATTCTCGTTTTTCCCACAACTTCTGCCTTACTTTTCCCTCTCTTTTTTTACAAAAAAAAAAAAATCAACTGGATTTTTAATTTAAAATTAGTCTACTCTTTGCCTATGTTCGTGAATTGCAATGGAATTTATCTGACATTTGTCTATGTTACCCCCAAATGGTGCACTTGTCCCAGCCCATACGATTGATTGAGTGATTAAGGAATGAATTTACATTTGAGCATCGATCAACCATCTTATTAAGCGCAAATTCTTTCATGTCTAGAACATCGGTTAGGGTTTCAACTCTTTGATCCAAGATACTGGTGGGTTGGTTCATACTTGACTTTAGAATCATAAAAACCTCTTGTACGTGTCATGTCTTTGTCCATAAATTTGAGGTTTGCCTGGTTTTGTAGCGAGTCGATGTCTAGTTAAATTTGGTGAAGCATGGCTCGTGGGCTCCCAAAAAAGACAAGGAGAAGCCCTACCCATAAGCTTGAGGTCTCATGTGACCATGAATACAGGCATAATCATCTGTTCGTTTAGGTCCATCTGCACAAAAAGCCTATATGGACCCAAATCTAGGATCACATGTAATTGCAGTCGTTTGATTTTTGCCAAATTCATGTAATTCACACAGTCAACAACTGTGATTAACCCGATCCATAAAGACTCAAGTGCAGACAAGTCTCACTCCCGAGTGAGCCCTGCCCACCTACCTTGATGATCTATCTTAACAATCTAGCCAGGAGCTTGGATCGAACCCAACTCGATCCAACCACTTTGCCTTCGATCTTTTCAATCCAAAATAATGCAAATGTCACTTTTCAGGCTCCCCCTTCCCCAAAATGAAGATATAACCACTAATTGAAAAAATTAATCACAAAGTGATGCGACAAATTTTAATTAAACATTTCAGTACCGGCAAGAATTGAGCACATCACCTTGAAAATAAACATTTACAAAATGTCTACATATTATAATTGTGACCTTGAAGCTTGTAACTATATTGTGAATTACCATACTAATGTTTTTACGGTACCTGTTTAAAGGTGATAGCACCTCAAAGTAAGGTGAGACCACATCTCATATATTGTTGGATGCGAGAATACAGCAGCTACAAAGAATTCGCCGAATACCATATAGAAACTACTACCCCCCTTTACGCAATTGTCGTTGGTGACAAAAACAGAAAAGTTTTATCAAACAAGCTCTTTTTGTTCCTTTTGCATCAACCAAAGAAGATAGCATGGATGTTCTAGTCCCAACCAATGATCCTCACATTGACTGATATGCTACTATAAAATTTGAGCTGATTGGGCTCTGCAAAGTGATGAAATGGGCCTTCTTATGACTCCAAAAGGATTATCTTCTCAACTCGGTGCACTTTCGAGAAAACTGGCCCAATTTGATACGGCCTGAGCTGGTCCAATGGGCCTGGACAGAGCGACAAGGCCTCGTGTAGGAACTGGAAGACTTCAAGAATTTAAATCCGGTTGGTGAGGCAAATGAAATTTTCACAGTTGAGAAGCATGAGATCTCGAGATCGACCTCGGCGAGCCATAACCTTTTCGAGTCGCGCAGAAAGCTTAACACCAAGTAAATGACAGATCGGTTTGTTTACGAAGGCTGCAATTTTCCGGCTAGGCAAAAAAGGGGCTAGAAATAAGTACTAGGACAACAGAGTCTGCATTTCTGTGAAAAAATGTGCAATATATCGGCGCGTGAAGCGCATTGGTCTCCTTGTACATTTCTAACCTCTTTGAATGTTTCTATGCTATTGATTGGCTTGATCGGGAAGTGTAGGTGGGTTTTTCCTGAAGACGTGCTTTCTGCAGCGTTCGAAGATGCTGTCGTACATGAGGTCGAATTGAACTCCAGCTCTCTCCCGGTTTATGATGAAAAAGATGTGATCTGCTTCCACAATCTTGTAGTACCTGCAGTAGCACAAACGGTGACAGAATCTGTATGATGAGAAGGGAAATGGTCAAAGCAAGGGAATTCAGACGTCTAGAAGATAAAAAACAGATAATAAATTCCTGGTTTCGTAGTTTCGCAGGGAATCCAATTCTAAAGTATCATAATTGGACACATTAAGACTTGCAAACAGTCATTTGAGGAATCAGCATTCAAGATTTGAATCTACCAAATGCTGAGCAGGTTCGGAGAAAAGATGGAATCCATTGAATAATCTTTCAGTACAGAATAGATATCCGAGCATACAACACATGAAAATCAAAGTTCACAACACACATTATAGATTAATGGCTTCCTTTAGGACGATGAGTAAATGATGGTGTGGGGAAGAAATACTAACCACATTCCAGGCTGCAGAGGTTGGCATTCAGAATCGCTCAGAACAAAACGACTCGGGTGTTCAACTGGGAAACGCGGGTGAGTCATAGATATGGTGTTCAACGCTCCATCATTGTCCCGCCAATCCTCATCCCTGAGCATATATGTTCAGAAGAAAATGAGTCATCCCCTTTGGCCATTGCAGATAAAGATGAATCTTACATTTTTATTACGGTGGCCTAATGGTTGCTTCAAATCAGAACAAAGCTCTCCATTATTATAAGCAGAAGCAGCAGAAAGAAACAGATATACTGGATAGAACATGAAAGCTCTGAAATTCAAGATTCCTTTTTTCAACAGCATGAAAATTCTCTTCATTTGTGCTTAAACAATTTTTTTTTTTGGGGGGGTCAAGTACAAAACCAGATTAGGCTGGCGACTAACAGGTGCTTTTCAGGACACATGGCTGCTTTTACCTTGTCAATTTGATGTGTCAATTTCAAGTTATTAGTATTGCCTAAACGGTTGTTTCAAATCAGCACAAAGATCTTAAGGATCATATGCAGGAACAGCCTAACAGGACAATGATTTGGGATAGGATGAGAAAACTAGGAAACTCACAATTTCTTTTTCCGACTACATAAAAGCTCTCTTCACCGTACTAAATATAATTCAGCAACCCATTAAATATGAGAGTTACAATGCTAAAAATGAGCATGCAACTCTGACCTCGATGGAAAAAGTACCTGTAACCTTTGTAAGGCGGAGAAACATCTGCAGGATGATGCCATTGGCTCATCTGCAACACCCTTATAAAAAGCAAAGGGTGGATCCCGAGTATGCTCGAGGGGACGATAACTCCCATGATCTTGCGAGTACGTTTGGTTGCGTAACTGAAGTAGTACGTGTCAGGAAAAGTATGCAGATGACTGTTGAGTTGTATTGACCCCTGGATTGTCAGGTCAGGGAGAATCCAATCCCCTGAAGCGAAAGGGCCTGCATTCCCCATTAGGCAGTCAACCAGACCCCATATGCCTGTTTTCTTCCACGACAAGTTGAAGTGATCGAATCCAAAATTGTAATAACATTTGAGCCAAGGAATGTCGAACCAATCATATATTATCACTCCAAGGCGGCAAAGCTGAAGCAGACAAATTGGTTTCATGGATCGTCCGTCCTCAGGTCTGCAGTAGGACAGCAAAATGACGATTTCATACGAAAAATTTCCAGAACTAGGTTAATCTAGATCCAGAGGCACTAAGAGAAAGTTAAAAGGACCTATTATACAAAAATAGACTCCTGTTTGATTATCTGATTTTGTACTCAAATTTAATGACATTCTGCATAAGTGACACTACTGAGCAAACCAAGTCATGAAAAGTAGTCACTCCTCACCATCAGGATAATAAATACCGAACTAACTTTTAGAACACAACTGGACAAGTTTACATCAGAAAGCAATATGATTTCAAGACTGCTTCAGCTCAAACTTACTGCATTCCATCCAAGTAGGTCCTAGTGGTCCCATTGAAAGCTCCAGACAATGAAGTGATGCTCAAAACCCAGTTCTCAGATGTGTTCTCATATCCCTCGAATGCCTGAAAGAATTACATCAAATTCACTACTTAACATTCCTACAAGCTATTAATTCATAATTTCAATACGAAGATTGCACAGTAAATTCAAAATAGGACCGACCTTATCTGCTAGCATCTGTTGCAAAACGCGAACAACCTGCGCTCCTGCTGAATGCCCAACAAAATGAATAGGATGATCTTCATCCCACTCGGGATAGTGCCCTGCATCATCCGATTCATGCACAATCCTCACAAACATAACTAGACAACTTAACTATGTAAGCACTTCAACACGATGGCCAAAGGAAAAGGAGTTCAAAACAAAAGAGAACCTTGTTCGTAAATCCGGCCGAACTGCGAGTGTCCGCAGGCTTTACTGTGTTCTTCGCCATAATCAACCTGCCCGCCTTTCAAATAATAGAAGAGTTCGCGGGCCCTGAAAAGTGCAATTCCTGATTTAGTTTCTCCACATAACAAAGATCCAGTAGCTCAAAACATATGCGAGCTCAAGAAATCTACTGGTCGCCATACACACCTATCGTAAATGCTGGTGAGAGACCCCAAATCAGGCACCAGAACTCTCTCAGCTTTCTTCTCCGCCCCAGCGAAATAGGACAAGCCTCCCAATTTCTTCGAAACCATGAACCAAAAAGCAAGAACAGCTCTTATAACTTCAAATTCGCCAGAAACAAAGGAAGCAAAGGAAGGCATAAAAGCGAAAGCTGCGCATACCCCTTTTCCAAATCCGAAAATTCCGTGAACCAGGACGATCGGAGGAAGACCATCGACATTGGTTGACGGCGACGGCGACGAGGTCTCTCTGGAAGTTTCTTGGGCGTTCACGTTATGCTTCAAGCCGAAGAAGAGGCAGTCGTACAGCGCCTGCGAGAGATCGCCGGCCACGGCCGAGCTGAATATGTAAAACCCGTACAGCAAATGCACCACCGAGCTCACGCACAGCTCCGACAGCTGCAGCGCCAGTATCCACGGCCTCGCCATCTTCTTCTTCCCCCGACTAAGGAAGCAAGACCCGACGACCCAGAAGAGGAAAAGAAAAAAGAAAAAAGAAAAAGCAAAAGAGGAGTCGCGAAGCAGAGCCTTTCTTCACCAAAAGGAAAAAGAAGGCTCTCTCTCCAAGGAGACCCCAAAGGTCGAAGCTTTCTGCAATGGCGGTCAAGAACGATAACAAGAACCGAAGCAGCTCCGCCCCAGGAACCGAGAACGGAAAATTCCGTTTCTGCTTTTCGTTCGTTTATTACGGTCCCTTCGAAATTCTCGTCCACCACGATATTCTCGTTCGCTCCTACCACGACAGCAGTCGCAGCCAATCGCCGAGTCACTGCAGATTCATTTCTTTCTTTTTCCAATTTCTCACTCCTTTTCAGGATTCTTTATAGTGTTTCAGAGGTCGTACTGGGCTGGCGCCACGTGTCCCATTCGTAACCTCTGGTCCTCGGGCGTGAAATGTTTTCGAACTTCTTGCTGTGGCGCCCGCCACGAAATTTTTTTTTTTTTTTACCTCGGGCGGAAACCCATCGCGTCGGTGGCTGTTCTTGCCTTGGGATCGGATTCCAAGGACACGAACGATGAGATCATATGAATCGCAAGTGAATGTCTTTTGCAGAATCCCACGGAATCAAATGATGGAAATAGCCATCTACCTGTCGAGATTGGGAAAGGAAAAGGCCTCCATTTCTCAATCGTCAAATTCCAATTGCTATCAAAATCAGAAATCTAAGATGTCTGATTATCGATCTATTTAAATTGAAAATTATCCCATGTGACGAGTAAATCAAAAAGGAAAAAGTCTTGATTCAATGTCTCGATCTTCTCAAATTCTCATGGCTATAGGAATTAGAGGTATAAGATGCTCAATCGCATAATTACTCGATCTATTTACACTGAAAATTATTGGGTAAATTAATAAATCATTCTGCATAAGCTAATTTGTGCATCCGGTGCTTGTGGATTTTCAAAAGTCGAACTCAAAATCAATTGAAATGCGTAACATTGAAATTAACCGATACATGGAAATAATTAAATAAATTTTATCCACAAAAGATTTTTTTTTCTTTTTTTGGTCATATATCCATAAAAGATTAGGCTCTATGCAAAATTATGGTTTTTGGGGGGTTTATCCTGGGATGGAGGCATCTTTGGGGTTGGCTTTTGGGTTTTTGAGGGGAGAATTTTCTAGGCGTTTCTAACCAAGAAGAAGACGTTTTGGAGATTGCTTCCTGGTGATGCGCTGGATCGATGCTGGAAGGTTCCATGAATTATCAATTACGTCCCCCCTACTTCCGCCTTGTCATTCATTATATGACGTGACGGACATCTTATATTGTCCTAAAGCAGCTTAGAAAGTCGTGTTCGATTCCGGCCTAACTCGACCCGTTTTAGGGCAAAAGACACGCTTATGTACAAAGCCCTTCCCAAGATTTCTCCCTTTTGCTACATCGATTGAACGTCAATGCATGCTATTGCAATACTTAATAAACGTTAAAATGAAAAAAGAAATGCGGTGGAAGGGTTTAGGTTAGCGGACAAAGTAATAAAATATAAGAAAATCAAATTACATCATATTCCAATCCCGACGATCATTTGACTTAGCTTCAGCCTTCTTGTTTGATTAGCATATTATATATCGTATCGTTTGGATATTTCGATTATGTTTTCTTGAAACAAAAGTTCAAGTTGCTCGCGCAAACAACATAATGACAAAAGTGTGCTAAGATTGCTAGATAAAAATATATATATATATATATTCTCTCTTTTTTGAATTAGAGAAAAGACAAAGGGAGATTATATTCAAGAATATATCAGACATTTCAAAGTACAATGTTATCAAAAAGCACTTATCGACAGGACACTAATTTTGTTCTTGATTTTGTCTACCATGCCTTTCACTCTCCAAAGGAATTAAGTGTGGTGAATTTTACAAGTGTTCGCTTGACCTTGCCGGTCCAAATATAGTACTTGAAAATCACATGGTCCCTAAGTAAAACAACATGTATCAATGGTATCCATTTGGACCTACACCAAGAGGAAGTTGCTCGTGCGTTGGCTGTGCTACCCCATGAAAAAATTTGGGTAAGGCCAGCTCATTTTGGAGTCGATATATGATCGATCGGGAATAGCAATAATTAAAAAAAAAAGAAAAGAAAAGAAAAAGCAATAAATTACGTACTGAGAATATTATGCAATAAATCACGCATGGTTTACCTACCATTTTGGCCTGGAATTAAATACAAAGGAATCTCTCTTTTTGGGAGTGAAGATAGGGACTTCCACGTTCACATGCATTGTGCCTCCACATGAAAAGTAAGAGAATATTAAATAATTTATAAATGTGTGCCTCCTCTATATTATGTAATTGATCAGCATGTTTAGCCACCTCAAAAGACTAATTAGATGGCTTATAAAACTACAAAAACTCCCGAACCGATATCCATTTGTCATATTTATCCCAAATAAATTTATGCGTTGCACATAAATCGGCACATCTATGTTATATTTACTCCAAATTAATTTTTATGTCACGAGAAATTTCAAACTGAAAAGCATTATATCCACTTCGAAACTAATTTTGATGTCATGGAAAATCCTAAATCACCGAAATTTTAGATCGCTCATGTTCTAAAATTCATTATTTTCTTATGAAGTACATGTTATGTGGACAGAGGTAGTGATTTAAGATTTTTGATGATATTGATTCTAATTTCAATTAACTGATCGACAGCATTTATTGACACATGCTTAGAACATTTTGATTTTATTAAAGTTGTGTGCAGTACGCGTGATGAATTTAAAGGGACAACGTGATTTTGATGAATCGCGTTTTGGCATCCTTTTCTTTTTCTTTTTCTTTTTTCTCTAGCCATTATGATATCTGTGTGCTCACGTTTTAGATAGAGGAAAGCGCGTGGGCATCTAGGGTGACTGGGCAATGGCAAGGCCTAACGAGCTATCCGGAAGATATATAAGTTGGTTCATGGGAGTGTAAATGATAATTATTTTTTTTATTTTCAACAATAAATTTGAAAAAAAAATCATTTGTAACATTTTTTTTTCAAAATCAATTTTTAGTCAAGAAATAGATTTAAAACAAAAAATGAGAAGAATTTTTCTATTTCTAAAATAAAAATGAGATATAAAAACCATTCTTATCGCTTGTTGTTGTCATTTATCCCTTGCCCCTCGTTGGTCACCCGGGAGGGGTTTTTTTAAAGAAGGTTTGTCAAACGAATTTCTTTTTGGAAACGGAAATTTTGTGTTGTTGTCAAACTTGTATTTTAACTTAGAAACTCATTAACAAAATAAAAATAGAATAATCTATTTCAGGCAGAAATGTGGCTTAGAAAGAAAATGGTTATTATCACGCGCCTTAATTGCTGAAATAGGCCGCAACTCTCGACACTGCACGACAATACGATTTGGAGGTGACAAAATATTAAGGGAAGAAGCTCAATCTCAATAAGACACAAATTAGCACTATATATATAACTACTGCACAAGGAGGACTCTCAACTTCAATCTTCTCTGCCACTAATAAGGTAGAACAAATGTTGCGTCCATACTTGTTAGGATATTGAATTTGCACATTGACAAATGTAGTAGATATAAGGCTCCGTTTGTTTCATGGAAAATAACTTCCAGGAAAATGTTTTCCGGATTTTCCGACGTTCGTTTCACGGAAAATAAATTCATTAGAAAAAACATTTTCCATGAAGGAAAAAAAAACTTCTAAAATGAGGGAAAATGTTTTCCACTTTTCAAAAGTGGAAAACATTTTCCACATTCACTTTCTCTTATCTTACACTCTCCATTAGTCCTCACTTATTTCTTTTATTTTTAGATTTTTTTTATTTTTTTCATAAATTCGAATTTTTTTGTTATTTTTTAATAAAATCGATTTTTTGTTATTTTTTAACAAAATCAATTTTTTTGTTATTTTTTTAATAAAATCGATTTTTTATTTTTTATTTTTCTTTATTTTTCTGTCTTTCTTTTTGCTATTTTTCTTTTTCGACCGGTCGTCAGCCACGGCAACGGCCGGTGACCGACAACAGGCGAGCTGAGCTTGCTAGATCGGTGACACCCAAGCATCACAAGACAGAAACTTATTTCCAAATTTACCCCTTTTTAAAATAAAAAATTGTAATCCTCTCTTCTCTCGCTTCACGAACCCAACGCCCCCGTGCTTGCCTCTCTTTGCTCCCTTCAAAATAATCAAATCCCTCCTTTTTAAAGTAGAACAAAGTCAATTGCTTGCCCTAATTGGTCAATCTCCCTCACTTAGCTTTTGCACGGCATTGTGCTTCTTCTTCCTCCTAATAGTTCAACTACTTTCCAAATTGAAACCGCATAACTCGCGAAGTCGATCTGCGAGGCTTGAGCCTCATTGCCTTGAGCTCACCTTGTCGGTGAGCTGATCATGCGAGCTTGCCAGAGGTAGGCGAGCCTTAAGCCTTGCTAGCAAGGTGAGCTTGAGGCATGGCTAGCGACTGGTCAAGGAAAGAAAGAACATAAAATAAATAAAAAAATAATTTAATAATCTATTTTAAAAAATAATAAATAATGATTTTAAAAAATAAAATAATAAAAAATTATTGAAAAAGAGTTTATAAAGGAAAATATTTTCCCAAGCGAACAGCGGAAAATATTTTCTATTTCAAAATCAAGTTTTATCTGAATACCGGAAAATAATTACGTTTTCCTGAAAAATAACTTCTTGAAAAATATTTTCCAAAAAAGTAACATTTTCCATGAAACAAACGGAACCTAACTCTACAGGTTTCATATCGCCACAAACTTGCAAAGAAAAGCAATTCAATTATGTACATGAGCTTCCAAAAATCAAACTCAAATTCGATTGAGATGAATATCACTGAAACCACATGGAAATAGTCAGACGAAATTTATCCACAAAAGATCACGCTCTATTCAAAATTATACTTTTTAGGTTTTGGGTTGGATTTCTTTCGGCTAGAAATCTTCGGATGAAAGGATCTTTGGGTTTGCTTTTGGGCGAATTTTCCAGGTGTTTCTATACAATAACACTTTTTGGAGTTGCTGCCTTGTGATGTGCCGGATCGACGCTGGAGGGTTCCCTCAGTTGTCAAATCTTCTCTAAATGACAAATTGGACTACTCGTGCTGATCATAAAGATGAAATCATACCTCGATTATTCTTTAGGTAAGATGACGGGCGGATAAGCCCTAAGTCACCCTATGACGAAGCTGGGATTGGAACTCTCGACCTTTTGTGAGAGGAAGCCTTGTGATGTGCCGGATCGACGCTGGAGGGTTCCCTCAGTTGTCAAATCTTCTCTAAATGATAAATTGGACTACTCGTGCCGATCATAAAGATGAAATCATACCTCGATTATTCTTTAGGTAAGATGACGGGCGGATAAGCCCTAAGCAGCCTTGGAATTCATGTTCGATTCTAACTAAAGATGACCGTTTTATGATAAAATATGCATATATAAGTCATATGATCTATCGTCTTCACACTATATAGGGCACAATTTAGCGGAAGGCTTGACGTTAGGGAACAATATAATAAACATAGTATACAAATTAATTGACTAACTACTTAAGAAAAGTTGCACATATGACCTATGATCCTAAAAATTTAAAATATAAGATGATCAAATCACAACAAATTCCAACCTTAGGAATCATCTGATTAGCATATTACATATTCATATTGTATGGATATTTTGATGTCTTTTCTTGAAACATGCGTCCAGTAACTCAGACAAACAACGTAGCGATGAAGTGTGCTGAGATTACTAGACAAAAAGTTTAAGTAATAGTTATCTTAGGGAATTGGAAGCTCCTTTTAAAATTCTTTGATGTGGAAATCATATTCAATATTTCAAAACGCCAAATGTTATGTAGGAATACTTGTTGATAAGACTCGATTTGTTGTTGATTTTGTCTACTTTGCCTTGTACTCTCACAAGGAATCAAGTGTGATAATTTTTTCAAGACGATAATGATAGACGATGGGTTTTTGATAGCCAAATGTGTAATGTAATATTGAATTTTCAATTTATTCAATATGAACCTTGCATTTTTTATGAATGTTCAAACTAGTTCCTAAATTTAATGAAAATAGCTAATGCTATTCTTTCATCAATTTAAGTTCAAGAATAACATTGAACATTTTCATATAGTCTAAGAATTAATTTGGACATATACAAAAAATTTAGGGACTATCGAACAAATTAAGAGTTTAGGATTGACATTGCCCATTAGACTAAAGTTCAAGATCATATTGAATAAAATTAAAAATTCATGGACCATATCACATGTTCCTTAAGTAAAACAACACTTGTCACATGCACTTATTTGGACCTTCGCCAAGAGAAAGTTGTGCAATCCATGAAAAATTTGGGTAAGGCTAGCTTATTTCGGAGCCAATATACAATTGGAAATTAAAATAAAAGACAGACTGACAATAAAATCATCCTCTGAGCTCATGCATGATTTGCCTACCATCACGGCTAGGAATTTATTAAAGTAGCTCTATCTTTTGAGTCAAGTCACATTCGTTGTGCCTCCACCTAAAAGTAAGGAGAATATAATGTATTTACAGATGTGCCCTTCCAAATTATGTTATTAATCAGCATGTTTAGCCATTGCAAGACTAATTAGATAGCTCAATTTTAAGAGTTAATATCACAAAAACTCTCAAACTAGTATAGTCAATGTAGCATTTACCTCTAGATTAATTTTCATGTTGCAGAAAACCTCAAACCGATGCGGTAGTACCGCATTTACCCACAAACTAATTTTAGCATCACAGAAAATCCCAAGTCACTAAAACCTTAAATCAGGAAAATTAGCTAATTTTTGTCCTGCGTATTCTTGAGTTTTGAAAATCTGCTAAAATCCATGACTTTTTATGATTCGAAATTACAAAAATTAGTTGAGAGTACATAAGTCATGGATATATCAATTTAAGATATTTTATGATACGAAGATTAATTTGGAACAAATGTGATATTAGTATACTAATTTAAGACTTTTGCCTGTATCAACCGTGATTTTAATTCATTGGTCAACAACATCATTCACGCATGCCTAAAACTTTTCGAATTTATCAAAAGTTAGCGTGCAACACGCGTGATTTAATCAAAAGGTAAAAGCATTATTTTGAAGGATGGGCATTTTGGCATCTTCCTTGTTGTCTTTTCTCTTGGTCATTTCCGACAATCTGTGCGCACATTTTACAGATGGGGAAGCAAGGTGGGGGCATCTTGGGTGACTTGAGCAAAGCGCCATGCCCACATCAAGATCTAGTCAAGGTAATACGGCCTAACAAGGGAGATGGAGGGATCGTGCTGGTGAGTCTTCCAATCACACCTTAACGTGCGATTCACTCGAGTTTCTCGTAAGGGGATCTTGCTGGTTGGCCTACCGATCCATACGGCAGATCACATGTGTCGGTAGTGCCAATCCCAGTGGCAACTCTTTGGACACTATACAAGAACACGGTTTGAACGAGAAAATATATTATGGAGAGAATCTTGATCTAGATAGGACACGGATTAGTACACTTGCATTTGTTTCTTCTTCTTCTTTTGTTTCTTTTTCTTTTGTTTTTTTCTTGTGATGTATCATGTAATCATGTTGAAATATTAAGATTAACCGACTCTCGACACCATATACAAGTACAGTTTGAACTTGGAAATATATTATAGAAAGAACCCTGATCTCGACAGGACATAGATTAGCATGCTTGCTTTTGTTTCTTTATTTGTTTTTTGTTTTTTTTCTTGTGATGCATCATGTAATCATGTTGAAATATTACGAGTAACGATGTAGAAATCATGTAATCATGTTGAAATATTACGAGTAACGATGTAGAATGACATGAGCAATATTGTTGTGGAAAAAATCGAACGAATAATAATAAATAAGAAAATATGAAATAAGTAGACCATCATATTTACATTGTTTGATTGTCTAGACCTACATCTACGGGAACAAAAGTAAGGAACTTTGCAGTATTATAAGCAATACAACAAGATTACGAACCATATTCAAATTGTTGTGATAAATTTGAAAGTATTAATTTCATCTAGCATAATTCATCAGATAATATGAAATTATTAATTTCTTCCTCGAATTGTTTAATTTCATTTTCTTAATCTAGCATAATTTAAGCTATCTACTTTTACTTGATAATTTGAATATCAATGTTGAAATGTGGCCTAGTTTCCTTAGAAAGCACCAACTTTAATTCAAATCCTAATTTAGGCCCGCTTTTTTTTCTTGTGAAAAAACACCAAATTTTGGGTCCTATTTTTGGCCAAAACTATTTATTGTCTCATAAAAAAAAGCACGAGTTCCAATTTTAGCCCCAATTTTTTTTTTCTCATGAACAAGCACTAGTTTTACCTTATGTTCCAATTGTGGCTTAAACTTTTTTTTTTCTCATAAAACAACATTAACTTTCAATCCCTCTCTCATATGGTCTGTCAAGTTTTTGCTAAGTACCCATAAAGTGACATGTCAAATCTTTAACGCCATGATTGGATGGAAACTTGATCAGCAAGATCGTTGGCCATCCCCTCATCATTGTCAACCCTTCTAGCGATATTGGGGCAGCGCTGGCAGCCCTCGACTGCTTTTTCCTTCCCTTTTTCTCGTATTTTTAAAATTTTGCTTATTTTTTAATGTAAGTTAAATCAAATTTATATTAAAAATCAAATTTGGGCCATAACGATATTGTTTTAGCTACAGCAATGTCACGTAAGATAAAGAAAAAAAGTCAAATTAGCATTTTCCTTTAATTAAATTGGATGAAATTAGCAAAATGATTTGATTGTGCTAATTTGACAAGTTTTAGAATTTAATTATCCTTTTTAAAAGTTTTAATATTCAATTATACTTTTGTGATAAATTTTATGACATTTAGTGCACTCGTCTCTTGAGTAAACAACAAGACTAACTTGATAAAAAGAAAATGAGTCCATGAACTTTTACCTTATAAATATTTGGAAAATGAGAATAAAAAAATTAAGCAACTCAAGTTGAATAAACTTTGATGCTTGATTGAAATTAGAAGCTTTGCTTGTTGTTTTGGAAGGAAAAAAAGAAATTGCATTTGAAGATAAGAAGATGACGTTGCACTTCCAAGAATGAGAAAGGCAAATGAATTTTTCTTCTTCCTTTACTTATTAGTTATTATAAAGAATAACTTCAACTCATGTTAATTAACAAGGGTTATAATTATAATATAAACTAATCTAAACATTATGACATTCATGATGTCATGCATTATGTAATTCAATAGGCTAAGTTTAGATATTCATATCTCTATTATTATCGCGTTCACTTTCTTAAGATTGCTTTCGTTATTATGATCACACAGTCTTATAAAAAATTCATAGTCTATCGTCTTTAAAATTTTTGAAATTTATGTCTACGCAAGAAGAGTTTTAAAATTCGAACCCGGTTATGTTTCAATCAATTCACCCCTCTCTTGCTTACTACATCCGAACCTGACAATTTCATACACGGCAATTATACTATTGTATATATTATTTTAGTATTGGCCAACAAGAATGAAAAATTGACCAGATTTCACCACTCCAATTGTGAAACTCCTACCACAAGAAAAAGCCCACGTGTCGCGGGTCCAGGTTGACTTTCTTTTTGGTCAAAAGGTCGACTTGATCCCACCATGAAGTGTCGATTCTAGGTAGGCTTGACCCGATTTCACGCGGGTTTGAAAAGAGTCCACCCATGACTTTTCCTTTGGTGCGGGTTTTGGGCAAGGATGTAGGGCGAAGCCTTGATTTTGTGAAAAATAAATAATTTTAAAATTATTTTTTTAAATATATTATTTACAATGAAATATACTTTTATTACCTATAAAAATATTTAGATGTAAATTATTATTGATACTAAAAGAATTTTCTATTGATTATTTTTTTGCGATACAAAATATATTTTTAAGAAAATGTTTAATAAATAATTAATTTTTCGCAAAACAAATGGGGCCTAGGTCTATTCTCTAGTGGGGAAATTTGTGGATTTACCCCATGTTTAGATGTGGTGATTAGGAAAAAGGGGAAAAGTCGATGCCAATCAAAGGAACACAAAATATACCTGTTTATGTATAATTCAAGCCAAAGTTGAGAGAATGTTTGATTCTCCACTAATAGGAGGCACTCCACTTTATCTTTTCGATTGTCACTTGGCGAGAGAGAGACACATGGAATGGTTTTGCTCTTGGCCTGCGTTCGACCCGAATTTAATTCACTTATTAAGTTTGAATTTAAGGAATGGATAAAGAAAATCATCTTCAAATTCATTCTTAAATAATATGATTTATTTCGAAATTTTAAGTGTACTATACAGTGAATAATCTTTGTATCCAAATGGTGCAGTTGAGATAACAATAAATATACAAAGTCCCCCCTCCCCCCAAAAAAAACAATGTACTTCTTTGAATTGAAAAGATTACACTGAATATACTTAAATGGGCCTTTGACACAAAAAACTTAAATGGGCCCATGACAAAACAATTCTCCACTTTCTCATCCAATGACTCGGCTCGGCCCGGCTCCGACCGGACTGGCCCAACCGATTTCTCCCACTCTAGACCAGACTGGGCGGTACCAGAGTGACGGCCTCTTCTCCACCGTCAGTGCAATCTCACCGCCGTCCCTAGGGTTTATGGTTTTTCCCCCTCGACCTTCCGCGACGACCACCGCCATTTCCACCGTGAAGTCCCGCCGTTGAGCCGCCGGAGATGGCCCTGCAGCCCTTTGGCCGGACGAAGAGCGTCTCGAAGCGGTCGAAGAAGTACCTGGAGGAAGCGCTCTACCGGAGGCTGTTCCGGGATGGCAGCTCGGAGGTCAGCGTCCGCCAGCAGCTCAACCAGGTCCTCAAGAGCTCCAAGCGGGTCTACAAGTGGGAGGTCGGCGACACTCTCAAGAAGCTCCGAGGTCGCGGCCTGTATTACCCCGCGTTCAAGGTGATCGCTTGTTCATTCGGTGCGTGCGTGCCAGGTGTTTGTTGTTATGCGTCAACGAATGCGGAGAATTGTAACGTGTCTTCATTTGTTTGGACCGGAATCGCTGCAATATCTTGCAATGCGCGCTCTGTAGAGGATGCATTAATGTGATATAACATGTGGAAACTTGGGATTTTTCCTTCTGATGTTTTCTTCTTCCTTCTCCTAGTGTTGCGCTACATTTTCGGTATTTCCTACTTAGTGAAAGTAAAGCGAGAATGCCGGAGTATTGGATGTTCCCGTTTCATTACAGGTAGTTGTGCACTTTGGCATGTCTTCTTGAAATCCAAGGTTTTGAGTTCGGTTGTTGGGAAATTCCTCCTGATTTATGTCATGATGTTGCTTGTACATTGATCATGGGGTTGAATTTGGATATAAAGGCAGGCATGGTGTGTTAAGGGTTGAGCACTTGAGATTGTAGAGAAGTATGCACAGCTCAATTCTCCTAATGCTCTCGAATTTCACATTGCTTTCAATTTGATTGTAGTTGTTTGTAGTGGTGTCTGGAAATTAACAGAGAGATTTTATCATCAGAGGCTTGCATTGATTGTTTAAGCAGAGATATCTTGCAAGCATTACTTGTAGGTCGGGGGTTTTGAAATGTTACTATGCATCTTTTTCGCATTGAGCAGCTGGCGATAGAACTGATTTTTAGTTTTTTTCCTATCAAGATACAAGATCTGTGGGCTGCTTGATAATTAGAGAATATGGGGTTCCAATACTTATATTGGCAGATTGATATATGTCAGAAATGACTAGCACTCATAAAGCAAAATGGAGAAAATAGAATATTGCATGCGTAATATGCTTCTGTCCATGCTGCTGCAAATTCTATTGATCTTTTGTCTGTTGATTCTCAACATATTTTCCTGTCTTTGTTCTTACTTCACCGATCTTTAAGACATAGACGATCCATGTGTATCTGTGCTTTTTTATAAAAAAAAAGTTGTTTGATAGAATTTTCTTGAATCTTAACGTCACAAGTTGTTTATCAACAGCTATCGGAGGCCATGGCTGATAGGGGCATGAACAGAACTGTGAGTGATCAAGCCATACATCTCGATTTGGTTGCGAAAGCTAAAGGAATTACAGCTGCAGAGAACTACTTCATAAATCTCCCTGAAGCATCAAAGAACCATCTTTCGTACGGTGCCCTTTTGAATTGCTATTGTAAGGAACTTATGGTTGAAGAAGCTGAAGGTTTACTTGAAAAGATGAAGGAACTAAACTTAGAGTTGAGCTCTATGCCTTACAACAGCATTATGACTCTTTATACTAAGACAGGTCAGCCTGAAAAGGTCCCTGCCATTATACAGGAGATGAAGTCTGGCCATATTATGCTAGATTCTTTTTCTTACAATATATGGATGAGGGCTCTTGCTGCTACGAGCGACATTTCAGGGGTTGAAAGGGTTGTCGAGGAGATGAAGCGGGATGGTCGAGTTGCTCCGGATTGGACAACATATAGCAACATAGCCTCGATCTATGTGGATGCAGGCTCGTTTGAGAAAGCTGAGAAGGCTCTTAAGGAATTGGAGAAGATAAATGCATGTAAAAATCTTTCAGCCTATCAGATCTTAATAACCTTGTATGGGAGAACGGGGAACCTGCTTGAAGTTTATCGAGTATGGCGTTCTTTGAGGCTGGCTTTCCCTAAAACTGCAAACATTAGCTATCTGAATATGATCCAAGCATTGGTCAAGTTGAAGGATTTACCAGGTGCTGAGAAGTGTTTCAAAGAATGGGAATCTGGTTGCACTACTTACGATATACGCATTGTGAATGCATTAATTGGTGCATATGCTAAAGAAGGTTCCCTAGAGAAGGCAAAAGATCTCAAGGACAGGGCCCATAGGAGAGGGGCCAAGCCTAATGCTAAAACATGGGAAATCTTTTTGGATTATTATTTGCAAAATAGGGATGTAAAATTAGCTGCGGAATGTGTCGATAATGCGATATCCACAGGCCGAGGAGATGGCAGAAAGTGGGTCCCATCACCTGAAACTGTCAGGACTATGATGAGGCATTTCGAGCAACAGAAGGATGTTGATGGTGCTGAAGGTTTTCTAGAAATTTTGAAGAAGACAGAAAATCCATTAGAAGTTGCAGTGTTTGAATCGTTGATTAGAACTTATGTTGCTGTTGGAAGGAAAGAACCCACGATGCGCCGGCGGTTAAAGATGGAAAATATGGAATTGAGTGAAGTGGCCACCAAGCTGCTGGATAAAATATGTGATGAGTGATTCAGATTATGTTGATGCATCTGGATGGTTGTTACCTCTTTCTTTTTGTTGTGACAAATAATTGTTCCCTTTCTGATTCGACTCAATTCGACTCAATTGGAAAATCCATCAAACAAAACTGTGCTAATGTTCTGCTTCGAATCATCACCAAAGAAACATTCAAACGGGCTATTTTAATTTATCCCAATGTTTAGATGATATGGGAGACAGAGCATTTTTCTGCCTCTAGATTCTGGAGCATGCTTGAAGTTGCAGAAATGTTTCTTTTTACCGAAGGGAGTTTTTAGTGCAGGAACTCTTGAGTTATCATGTACATTTAATCAGGTATGTTGGTTTTGCCTCCATGATGGTCACATTTTTTCAGTTTTTATGGCTGGCAATGTGTAATAGAGGAAGAGAGGAGGCAATTTCCTCATCTTACTTATTCTCTCTCTCTCTCTCTCTCTCTCGTTAACATGGGAATTTAAACTGATCTTGATAATGATGATACAATTAGGGAAGCATACTATGGAGAAAATAAATAAGGTTACCCAAGTTCATTGGAAGCTTCCTTTTTTGTGGTCCTCTCAGATTGGGTCATTCCCTCTATGTTATCCAGGTTATGTTTTGTGATCTATGTCCTGGTAATATCAATGTTAGAAAATATTTCTATAATGTGGGCTGACGTTAATTGTATAATAACTTGAATTTGTGAAAAACAGGTCGTTGTAAAGTAGATAAAATGTATGAAACAATGCATGAATGATAGCTCAAGTACAGTTACCCAATTAAATAATCAGTTTTGCACATCTCAGTTTAGTAATATTATGGTTGGATGATTGGTTTAGGTTGGTATTTATGATTATCTATGATTGATAGGCCTGTCAGTATACTTTCTTTATTGGCTATGATCCCCTCCATTTCTCATTTTGAAAGCTTACATTTTATCCATCAAAGGCATCTAAGGAAGAAGAAGAAGAGTAAGACTTAGTTGTGTGGTTACTTGTCTCGAAGTAATCAAACACTGTGAATCAACTAGCACGACTCAATAAGGTATGTGATTCAAAATAATGTTTTAGGTACTTTAGCTCTATGTACGGAACTTGGATTGTTGAGTTTCTTACCACGTATAAGAAAATAAAGCAAACCAAGATCCATATATAGATTTAGAACAAATTGATATTGACCTGCCTGGTTGAGTAGTGTTAGTCGATTCACTATCTTTGATTTGAATGGGATGAACAAACACTAAACTTGGTCTGCCTCACCATCATCTTCTTTGGACAGCTTTGATGGATAAATGGTATGTGTTTAGAATGAGGAATGAAGATTGGGCTACGGCATACTTATAAAATGTATTTTAATTGGCATATCCATTGTAGATAACTATTAGAATACAGGCCTACACTAACTGTTCCCAAATAAGATGTTTCGATCTCGTCAGCAAATTTAGGCTATCATGCATTATCTCATGTAGTTCGTGATACACATTTGTCTTACTATTTTTCTTCTGGCTTGTCATGTTGGGACTTGAAAATGGCTAGAAACATGTCTAATTTTCCAATCTGTGAGCAACGAATCTTGCAAGTCAGAGTATTGGAAGAACTCAAAACCTCATATATCTGAATTGTGGAGAGGTTTTCTTGACCAACTTTTACAAGATCTTTTGAAATTGTCTACAGAGGATTCATATAAATCGGGAGTACATATAGAGACTGAACTCAGAAATCTATAAACATTTCTTTTTACAAGATGTCAGATTCAATAAATCTTAGCTTCCAAACTTGTCCATGCACCGAAAATAATTGGAAAAATGAATTTTGACTGTCGAGTATTTTTACTGACCAAGTTTGAGATTTGACCATTTCAATAATTGTTTTCCATATTTCTTAGCAGTGTTCTTGAGGCTCATGTTGTGCCTTATTAAACATGTTATGAATGACAAAATGCACGTTGGTTAAGTCCTCATTGCTCCTGGACTTATTGTGCTTTCTTTGATGCATTTTTTTCCTTTTGATCAGTCCTCTGTTTCAACGGTAGGGGCTGTACTTGGTATTAAATGTCCATGAAAAATAGGATCCATCGACAATACATGTGTCTGCAGGTGCATGAACAGACCTTTTTGCAGACCCATTGACTCTATCATCCATGAATCTGCTTGGGAGCTATAAATCTTTGAGTGGTAACGAAAAAGAAAACGTGTTTAATGAAGTTAGTGCTTAGTAGTCTACGAATTGTTGGCAATGTCAGATCTGGGCAGGCTCCAAATTTCTGCGATGGTTGGTTGGTGTTTGGTAGGGCCTTAATTGAAAGTGCGGCGGAGGGCAAGCTGTGTGGATGCATGGCCAACTATTCTCAACTTTGAGTCTTCTGCTTCATGTTTTCTTTATCTATGGACGCAGTTTTTAGCTGCCATCAGAAACCATTCTTCGTAGTTTGGTTTGATCTTTTTAAGTTTGCCAAACCGAACATGCTCTCAGCTAGTTCAATCTGGATTGAGACCGAACCAAACTGAACCATGCTCCCCTAGACGTATGATGTTCTACTGATACATGGATTAGACAGACAAACGTCTAAAACATTGGTTCCAAATAGCTGTCCGCCGTATTTCGGAGAACTGAGCTTCTTTATACCCTTCTCTTTTCTGCTTGTGGAACTCAATGAAATGACGAGAATGATTCTTAGTTCTGATGCTCAACGGGCAAAATTAATGTCGATTTATCATATGACCGTCGTCAATTTAGCTGAAGAAGAAGCAAAACCAGTCCTTGGATGGAGAGGCCCTAGTGTGTTTTCATCCTTGCCGTTTCATCTTCAAGTGGAAAGATAAAAGTCCCTCCCGAACTTCACAGATGGAAATGTAAATGACACATTCATTATAGTTCTTGAAACAGAAAATCATCACGGCAACTCTTGTCATCCATTTGCCAAATGATTTCACATAAACAAAAGACTACATGACACGTCACATAATCAAAGGTCGGGTAGGTCTCGACGTATCTAACTTTGTATAGGCACTCCCTTGAAAAGTCCATGTCGGAGAATCGCACCTACCATCTCAACTCCTTAATCTGTCTCTTTTCTTCCAGGCCTCCGATCTATCATGACTGCATGATATATCTCCAAGGAACGGTTTTTCCAGACTAATATAGTCTCGGGACTATCCAACTTTTTTACAATCTGATATGATGCTATTCATTCAACTAATCATCATATTTTCGCTCCATTTGTTGAGAATCACACAAAGCACAAACGCACATAAAGAATACATACATTAGATAGAGCTCCATTGTCTCATAAGCTATCCTAACCAATGTCTTTCTTCATTTTCTCTAGGAGCAATCCTCGACTCTTGTGCATGCCATGCCATGACTTAAACATGCACGCATGCGCAATCGCAGGGTCATCTCTCTCTCTTCGGGCTTCGGACACCATCCAAAGTCTTGGAAACTCAAATGCTGCATTAATCGAATTTTGTGCACTTTGCATGGGCTAACGTCTCTCTACACCAATTTCTTGTTCCCTTCAAGAACTCCCATCTCCGTACGGAACACATCGTTAATCCAACGACGTAGTGCTGAAGCAAACTAGAGTTGTCAAACCACTCGTCAACTCAATAAATTCTCTCCACATGCATTTCAAAAAGAAATTGGGAAATTTGTCTTGGTGCACGGTTTGAGGAAAACTAAAGAAATCTTTATATCTTTATTTTAATTTTTGATCGTCTCAAGGTGAGACTAATCATGGTTGCCCCCCAAGACGTGCCTCTTCATGGATGATTCGCTGGGCCCCAGGCCATAATCATATTCTGCATTTTCATATATACTTTGACTTAGATTTATATTTTTTTTTCGTGAACATTTTCTTTGGTGCCAAGATGTAAAAATAATGCCCACAACCGTTGAAGTTGGCTAATTTTATACAGTTCGATTTTTATAGATTTTGAATTGGAATTTCGACAGTTTAGTTGCCCAGTATGTATTTTTAAGGATAATTTATGTCATTTTGTTTCTTCATCTATTCATGAAACATCACAAACCATGAAAAGATAGGGAGGGAAATCCTCACAAAACGACAATATATTCACTACTTTCTTTTTCAAATATACATCATCAGTCTCTTAAAGATGGTATAATTAGATGACTCGTTAGTCAAAATATCGAAATTTTAAGGTAAAGAACAGATCCCATTCATTTTAATGATCTCGAGACGAGAAACCAAACCACCCCCAATGAGAAAAAAAAATTATACATATATTTGAGGAAAAAATAGCTGAAATTACAAGCGAGAAAAGAAAAAAGAATTAATTCCCACCTTTTTTTTTCCCCTTTTTTCTTCTTTGTTTTTACCTACAACCCCAACTTTTTAGGGACACCTCACATTCCTTCCGGGTCCTCCATAGTAGAAATAGTTCCCCCAAACTCTATTGATCCCTCCTTGTATGTCGTAGCAATTCGGATGATCCGCCAAGACCCGGAGGTTTTGCAAAGGGATGAGGTTGTTGTCCCAATCCACCACTTGCAAATTGCGAAAATAGGAGGCTTTCCCGAACCCTTCGCCGGCGAAATGCCCGCTCCCCATCTGGGTGTTCGTGTGGAAGCCCGACGGCCTCGAGTTCACCACCTCCCCGCCGAACTGCACCATGCTCGCGTGGTCCCGGAGGTGGGTGAACAGGACCGACGGCCAGTACCCGACCAGGACGCCTGAACCGAACTCGAGCCACCAATTCCCGTGCTTCGGATCCTACACAGGGTAAGAAAGGACCGTGTGAGTACTTGATGTCTAAGGCAATCAAGCTCATGCTCACCAAACTCTCTTTTCATGGAGACATTTCAATGGATTGGGTGAAGACATCGTTATATAAAGTGGGTCTCATCAACTTTTTCGAAACCCACTAAATTTAACAACTGTGTAGAATTTTAGCGTTCGTGCTTGGTCCGCCTAATAATTTCTTCATTTCATGCGCCCTGTTGCATGCAAATGAATCAATGCACACAAATGGAAGTCCAAGTGCATTGTGGTCCATTGGATACTAAAGAAGAAGAATATAATAAAATCAAGAGTAATAAAGAAGGAGAATATAATAAAAGTAAAAAATCATTGCAATCACCCTAAAAATAAATCGTTTTTTTTCTCTATCCTCATATCCATTTGGTGAATGACAATACTATGTCCAACTTCCAAGATACTATTCGAAACACTTGCTTTCAGACTTGAACTTGTCGAATAAATTGTGAGAATCCCAAATGACAACACTCCATCACAAGTTGGAGAATAAAGTTGCATTTTCCTCAAAATTGATCCCGAAGAGACTTACAAAATTTGAAACTTGACTTAGAAGTTCTGAGAATTCCATTTTCCAAATTTGGTATCGAAGCAAGCAAAATTATTATTATTTTTTTTAAAGAGGAAAAAGTGGGGGAGAATCTTGGAGCACAAAGCAACGAGGCAATCACTGTACTTGTTCCAAGTTTCCAGTGCACGCGCGAATATACATTTCAAAGCTGTAGCTACAAGCATCTATAGGGTGATCATCAATTTTATTTTATTTTATTTTATTTTTTAATTTTAGAGGGTAATTTGTACTCTCTTTTTCTTTTTTACGTAAATTCAGGACCTTTTGGAGCCTCTAAAACGTTTTCTTTTCATGTCTGATTAAGGCAAGGCGTGTTGACATGAGATGGTCCAAGTTTTTTCTTAGCTTCGAGGACCGACAACTTCTGTCGATTCTCAGCCCTGAAGGTGGCCCCCCCATAAATCTCTGCCGTCAGATCATGGTGGGTTCCATTCCACGTTTAACAATGGAGACTCTTAGGTTGTCTTTTTGTTACAGACGGGTGATGCAAGCATTGCCAAATAACGGTAAAAACTGCCTGTAGGTTTAACAGTTCAAGCCCTCTCTGGCTCTGAAAAAAACATAGCCCTCACTTACTCTAAATTTAGTAATTACTTGGTTGTTTGTACAGTTCCCTTTTGAGTTGAGTTTATCATCACGAAAGCAAAAAAATATTGCCCTCAATATTGGTGTATTCCGATAATTGGTATTTTAGTGCATAATTAATAGGAGTAACAAATTGTTGCAATTTGACTGTGTGATTTCACATAAATAATCCGATGATCTAATGACATCAAAGATGCCGGTCTTGGGATCATCTTAGGTCAATATGAGTATTATGGCAATTCCAATTTTGTAAATAAAAATTAATTTTCATTTATTGTGAAGAGGAAAGTAGTATTTTCTCTACGGTGAAATTGATTGTTTTTATTCTACTTTTTGGGCAACAAGAATTACATCTTTTCCATTCAATTTTGAGCAGGTTTTGGATGATGGGTGATTCATAAAAGTAAAAAATGCGAACATGATGCATAGGCATGGACTTTGAATCAAATAATATCTTCTTTTCCTAATTAACCAGAAAAAGTAGAGCTCTAAATTAATTATTACCTTCCAAACCATCAAGCTTATGTCAAATTGACCACCACCGTAGGAGGATGTGGGAGAAATTGCTGCCCCAATTGCAATCCTAGTGTTGGTCTGGACAAATCCTGAGCATAGCAAGTTGTAACACCCTGTTGCTTGGTAGGCATCAGTCTGCATGCAATCAAAGTTTACAAAAAAACATTAATAATCTCATGATTTTTAGGGAAAATATTTACTTAGAGAAATAAATTCTATTTTATTTCATTTTCGTTACTTACGGTCCAATAAGTGAAGAACCTCGGATAGCTGTCCCCATACAATTCTGGACTGACCTGAAAGAAAATAAAAATTAAATTTAGCAACAATGTCAAGCCACCATTAATGAAATCAGCTGGGAAACTAAATTCGGTCTTCAATGTGTTTATATTATGTAAGTCAGTGACTTGCCAACTACACAATAATTGCCCGCCGGAAGAAATTGACCCGAGAAACATAAAGATTTTCAATGATTTTTGCTGAACATAGGGATGAATTTTTTGCTTCTTGGATTGGACCATCCAATTATGACAACCCTTTTGCTTTCCTTAATTTCCCCAACCTTGGCAGGGGCAGATAATATTCTACTTTCCATTTCAAGTTTTTGGCACTTTGTTGTAAAGCACCTTAGTATGTAATTTAGACTGATTAAAGAATATATGAACTTGGCACTATCCCCTACCAAAAAATAGAAAAGAACTTGATTAGAAAAACCCATGAAATTTTAATCAGTATAAAACCAACTTGTGGGGAAAAAAATTGATATCTTCCGACTCAAAATTAGCCAAACATTATGAGCAAATTCCCATTTATGAAAAGAAAAATAATTTCAAAATTTTCAATTGTTATCTCAGCATTTCTTAGCCAAGAGATGGGTTTGACCTGAAAAATAAACCACCCTCGTCCGTGACACAAGGAGGACCGACCATTCACAAATCGAGAAATGCATGTGGAAAATCCACTTGTTTTCCTTGACCTGTCGGACTTGTTGATTAAAACCCTAAATTTATTTTTGCAGCAGAAAGAGGGGAGTGGAGACCAAGAGGACTGGTCAAAGCTAATCATCTATTAGGAAATGCAGTAAAAAAAAAAAAAACTTTTATTTGGGAAAGAAAAGGGAGAAAAAGATGAAAGAGTACCTGCCAGCCAGCTTCAATGGTATTGAGGTCGTCGCCAAAAGAGCCAGAGATGACCCACAACTGGGAGAGGCTGAATTCATATTGATTAGCCACTTTTGGTGCCCACACATTTATGCTCGCTTTGGCTCCGTAGTATTGATCTCCACTCACATATCCTACCGCATGCTGAACCAAAGAAAAAGTATATAATAAATAAATAAAATCGACGTTATAGAAGAAAAACATAATTTATATTATAAATTTTATAAAAAAATATAAGGTGGCGGCTTTTTTTTTCATGATCCCAAATTGAAATCGAATTTCAATAACCGACTTACGACAAAAGTGTGTATAGTCCCGACTATACTTGCCAGTCGCCATCACACTAGAAGATTGGAACATAATGCTTTTTCTTCTTTTTTTCAAATGAAAAGAGATGAAAAGATGCTCTTGGTACCAAATGAATGAAAGTGTTTTTGCTTGCTTGATAATAAATAGCCCGCAAAAATTGGATAAAAGCGCAAGCAAACATAATGTCAAAATTAAAAGCCCCGGTCCGAAAGGTACAAGCCGAAAATAAAAAGCAGCTTCCTGTCTTCATGCTTCTTCTAACTTTATCTTGAAGCTAGATTTGACCAAACGAAAAAAATGAAAAAATGAAAAAAAAAAAAAAGTGGAGAAAGGAACAGGAACATATGGAAGAAGGGAACAAAGAGACAATTATGTCTGAATTTTCTCCTTTACTCTTGCGACAAAAACAATGCAAAGAGACTTATTTTCAGATATAAAATTCATTTAGACGTGGATGATAGTAATCTTTCAATTTGAAAAGAATTCATTATGATTTCTTTTAAATTACTTGGACGATAAGGAAAAATGCTTGAGATGCGCTATAATCTTTGCTCAACTTCAATGGCGAGGGTCCCTTCTGTTTACCTCATGTCCAGTGCTTGAAGTGTCTCTCCTGACATGTCTCTTCACTTTCTTCCCAAACCCCTGGACCGAAGAAGCCCTCAACACGTCCGCTTCCCTCGTCCTCCGTATCGGCACCGTCCCTTCCGGGCATGCCCCGCCCGACGTGCTCCACAGCTGGAATGTCTCCTCGGCCCCGGCGGCGGTTGAATGTTGTCCGTTCGGCCTCTCCGGCGGATCCTGCGAATTTCGCGGAAAAAAGGAAAAGGGTAAAAATCAGGGGCTCCACAAGTGTTGTGATTGATTTTCCTGTCAAAGTTCAAAGACCCTGGGGTGGTACCAATGGCTTTTGTCCCTTTAACAGAGGATGATCAAAGGCTGGTTGCTGGTGAGACAGGACACAGTCTATTATATCTCCATCAGGACTCTGCAAATAAGAGAAAATACAGAAACAGAGAGACAAGAATGGAGGGAAAAATCAGGGCCGGTCGGCAAAATAAAAAAAATTATAGTTTTGCAGATGAAATTAGTTAAGTGATTAGTGCAGCATGCGATTGATGGATTCAGGAGCGCCAGTCCGAGTCATTTTTCTTTTCTCATGACGATGTGGACGGTCGGTGTCCAAGGTCTCTAGAAAAAACAGAGCAAATGCAGGGGAATAAAGAAGCGGCTGCATTCTCTTTTTTCTTCAAAAGCAAAAGCAAAAGGGAAAGGTGAGTTTGCCTGAATCGTTTTCAGGGAAGGCTTGTTGATGTCCCTGAGACGAGCCCTTATCATCTTCAGCTTCTGCAGCTCCTCCCCGGGCCGGAAAGTCTGGCTAGTCCGATTCGCGGTGCGGAAGGCGGCGATATCCAACGAACGAGCGTGACACAAGAAGGGAGAAGAGACGAGGAGGAGGAAGAGCACAAGAATGGGAATGATTGGCGACGGCGAGAGGGAGATCTTGGAGGAGGAGGAGGAGGAGGAACGCCAAGGACAACAGCTACAGGAAGAGCCGCTCGTGCTACAATCCATGATGGCCTTTGAGAAGCTTCCTTTGCGGGAAGGGCCCTGTCGTTTCTCTCTTCGGCTACACCCGGTCGCGTTCGTCCGTATGCAGCAGCAACATCGGCCTTGTCCTCTTGCGCCCGCGCTGGTTTCTGCCAAGAGATTGCACGCCCCCCACCGTATTCGCCCAATACATCGCGACCCTTCTAAGGAACTTCGATTCAATTCACTCCCTCTCTCTCTCCATCGCCATTTCCGAGGCCTCGGAGGATCTGAGGGAATGATAAAATACGCAAGAGGGGGAGGAGGTGGGGAATTCTCTCTCTCTTCAGGGTCCGTGCACCTTCCGTTCCAATTCCCCCTCTCGGTTTTTAACGCCTGACACGCCTCGAACCTCCTCCAGGCACGAGGGGAGCTGCTGATTCCGCTTATTAAATTCCAAAAAGCCAACGAGGAACGAAAGACAGACAGGGATTAGAAAAGGAAATCTGAGTCGGGGCTTCTCAAAGCTCTGCCCATGTGGGCGTGGCGAGATAAACAAATCTGGGTATTGATGAAATCATGCCAAGACGTGCCAAATTATAAAAATTTCTGCATATAGAGAGAGAGATAGAGAGAGAGAGGGTGGTGGGTGTTTCCGGTTCTCAATACAGGCAGGGGGAGTGGAAGAAAACTTTACGAAGCTTTAAATGGCGTGGAGGGATCGCAGGGGCAAGGATGGGAAAAGGGTTTTGGTGTTGATATTCTTTACTTTGGTGGATCGAAGGACAGGATTGGAAGGAAGGATTTTGAGATGCAAAATGAATGATTCTAAGTGGGGGGAGTGCGGGGGTGTGTCTTCCAAGTTCTCTTTGCTTTGGGTGGGGGTTCTCTTTCTCACTTCCCTAGATGTTCTCTCCTCTCCTCTCCTCCTTTCCTTTTTTTTCCCTCTTCAGAAAGGAAATTGAGATTTGTGCTTCCTAAATATGCTATCCTTTTAATTAGAGTTAATATCACGAAAAACTCTAAACAAGTATAAATATGACAAATTTACCTCAAACTAATTTCTTTATTAATAAAAATTAAAAACTGGTATATTTGTGATAAATTTATCATTTTCAGTTTCCATTAAATTAGTTTAATAAATGAAAAATCACAAATTGATGTACTTGTGACAAATGGAGTATGAAACCTCAGACTGATGAACTTGTCAATAGTTTCATGCCATCCAACTCAACAATTTTGGTGGTAAAGTTTAAAGAAAACTAAAGATGGGTAAAAGTTATCACAGGTGTATCGGTTTAAGGTTTTCGGTGATAAAAAAATTAATTTAGGGTAAATTTGTCACAGACATACCAATTTGAGATTTTTCGTGACTTTAACCCTTTTAATTATATGTAGGAAGAAATGTTGCATAATAAATTTATAGAGAAGAACATTAGAAATGTTATAATTGTTGTATGGTGCTTTGCTTTGATACCCGAGTGAATTAAATAATTTTTGGTCGGTGCATGCACAAAATGAAAAGAGCAAGGAATTGGAAATTATTAACAAGGAATAATGGTCATACCCTATTGTGAAATTTAAGGGATAGATTAGAAGGTTTGTTTATTTATTTGTTAGGGGTTGGGGGTTGTTTCTTTTAGGACGAATTCCCTACCCTTGACGTAGTTTAATTAATGAATCTTTTGAACCTATTACAATAAGTTGTGAAGGCTCAAGGGGCGCGGCGCAACAACCCCTTCGTTACTCCTTGCTGGCTCCATGGCTAATTTTCAATGATACCGACTTTTCTCGCAACATAAATTTTGAAAATCGAACCTTCCTTCGTTAAATATGCTCGATGAGTACTGCCGAGGCACGAGGCACTCGTAAACTTGACCATAGAAAATGTTACTCATCTATTTTTTTTTACTATATTGTCCTTGCGGAAAGTGTCGGAATGCTTTGCTTGGTTATCTTACCATTTAACCAATCTCTCTGTCACGGTTCTATGAGAAAGCAAATTGCGTACCATCAAAGGCTTGCGAATTTCCGAACGTGCGACTGTTAAATCATGGAGTAGGTGCGTGCTCATGTCCAACCCCTCCAGCCATGCATCCATTTGGATCGTGGAGCGTTGCGCAGTGATTGCCGTCCATAATTAGAGTTTAAAAAGTCATTTATTGGTATATTAAACTGTGGCCAAACAAATTTGGTTGTGTAGAATAAAGATACCACGACTTTTCAAATGACCAGACAATTTCCACCGACTTTTTATTGAAGGGACAAAAACTCCTCGTTAAAATTTCCGTCCAAGCAAGATAATGTGGTGTATGATGTGAACGCAAATGACGCTTTAGAGAAACACTAGTAGGAAAACGAGCTCTATCAATATCAAGAAACGTACGTGAAGCAAATAAGTCCTAAAAAGGAGGAATAAGAAACGACGACGACGGTTTAGATGCACAATGTCTTTGGATTTTGCTGACATGTCGACAGCATCTTTTTTAGCTCATGCTAAGGTGTACTTTTGTACATATAAATCTCGTTAGCCACGTTATATACCACATCAACTGTATAAGTGGATATTGTCCATCAAATAAAAGTCTGTGTTTTTTTTTCTGGATTACTTGAAAAGTTAGGATATTGTTTTTTTTTTCCTCGGATGGAAGTTGGTGGCTTTTTCTTTTTTTTTCCAATTGTAAGCAACCTGTAAGATTTGATTAAACCGAAACATACAAATTATAACAATAATGAGTTCTGTACTAAACAATATTTGCCTTCGAAAGTCAGATTTTTGCCTGGAAATTTCGTAGAGTCAAATAGAATAATTGTTCCAGATATTGCCATTTCAAAATGTCTTTTGAGGAAAATTTGAGGCAAATGAACATCTGTCTCTAATCTTAGTAAGCACTGTGAAATGTCATTGCCTCTAATTATGATCATTAGCCATTATTTATGTGCCTCTAGAAAACATTTTCACGCATGTAAATTTGCCTCTACAACGTGCTTCGCTAATTGCGGAGTAAATTGTACTTTTCCCATGTTTGTTGAATGATTGATGTTTGGAGGTAAATGAATTTCACCAATTTCAACCTAATCAATTCAAATTTCTCATAGTCGTCCTCCACAATTAAACCTCTATCTTCTACATCGATTATTATCAACTTAATTTTTAAAATATGGACTCGTGGCTGTGGTGGTTGACGATAGCAGCGCCAAGGTGATGTGGATGCTATCGGTAGTGGCTAGAAGGTGGAAAACGCGCATAAATTAGGAGATTTAAAATTAGGGTTTTGGTGATGATGACGTGGAATTATGGTCTCAAAGAGGTGGATTAGAGAGATAAACTACGAGAACCTTAGATCTGGTTGAGATCAAGGTAATCTATTGTCAAAATCGAAAAGACTTATAATCAAAATTTATGACATGTTATATGGTCCAATATATTAAGGGGAATACACAAATTTCAAATAATCACATTATAAGCCAACCACACATAGTATGTGCTCTTATCCAAATCAATTATTTGATGTTTGTATTTCAAAAGTGCCATTATATCTTAGTGCCCTAGAAATATATACATATAAATAATGCATCTACAACGATGAAATGACGCCATAAAAAGATAATCATACATTGTATATTATTTATTAAATGAATCACATGATAGTAATACATGAATAAGCAAGCCAGTCATATATGAGAGTTCTCAAAATTCGAAAGCAAAGTTAGTCTCAACTCACATCACCTACAAAATTGAATGGTCGGTATGCACTAGAATATATTTTCAATCAATTCTTTTTCATCTTTCGAAATATATTTATGGAAGCAAGTGGTGAAAAAGAAGAAAAATACAATTATGATGTCGCCGCCACACAGAGGTGATGTCACCGATGACTGTGGATGCAATTCGATGACAGAGTCTCATAAGATTCCCATCAACCTATGACAAAGTACTAGCGATTCCACATACGTTTGTCGAGAAATTGTATTTGCTGTTGGAAACGATTCTATTCTAATCTGTCCCCTCGTCCTTCAGCCTTCATCTCTTGCACAGATAAAGAGACATGTGGGAATGAAAATGGAGTCCCCTTTTTGCGTGACTCTTTCAATTTCCCTATTTTTTTATTCTTTGTTTTCCCTGCATTCTCCTTCATTAAAAAATTCTTCCAATATTTTGGATAAAGGAATCATAAATATGTATATCATCCATGTGCATTTGCAGGCTCGATTAGGTTTATTTGCAGTGATTATTATTTTAGAATCATTTTCGTTTTGCAAATCTCATTGCTATTGCTGTTTGGCAATGGTTTCATTTGAAATATCTTAAATGTCTCCAAATATACATACGTTGATATGTGGAAATCATGTCTAGTTTTATTATAATTTTCTATTTGTTTTCCTTTTTGTACTAGTAAAGTCACAAATAAAAGCAATAAGTTCATTTTAATTGGCTTGTTAATAAGGTGGGAAGTATTGTATAGGGAAAAAAGGAGCATCAGAATTGACAACTCCATATCCTTGTTTTACGTACAATAAATTAAAGCCCCATTTATTGTGTGAAAAATAAATCATCGAAAAATATTTTCTTCATTTTTCGATATTCGAATTACTCATGCAAATAATTAACAAAAAAATCTTTTTGCAGTCAATGAAAATCCTACATTTAAGTTTGATAAGTGATTTCATTTGTTAAAAATCAGAAATCGTTATCTAGAATATAACTGGGTCTCCACCTTTGTGAATTTGTCTCGATTGCCTAGCTAGTGGTCCCAAAACCCTGACACCCAGACTTGAGTCCTTAGACCTAAGACTTGGAAACAAATTGTTATCAAAAATAGTTTTAAACAAAGTTTATTTTTCATGAAATAGAGGAGCTGCGTCCAATTTCTTTTTGATGGTGTCATTAGACACTTTGCAAGCGAAAGCTTTTCTTTTATTTTGCCTATCATAACAATTTTCATATGGTTGAATCTTAAGTCCTAATAAAGTATCGTGGCATATATGTCCAAGCTTGTGGTTGCTTTTTCCCCCTCTCTCCAGATTGCCCTATACGGTTCTCTTTCTAGGGTTCTGGGCAATGATGCCTGCGACAGCCCCAGCATCCACCCTAACTTTATTTTCTTATTGCTGCACCTCCTTTTTTATTCTTCTTATGTGGAAAGCATCGAGGACTCATTTGGCCCACAATGTGTCACTCTCATTACAATTCATATGGTAGACATAATTAGACATTCCTCAGTTTGTTTGGCACCCTCTTTTACTCTTGAATTTTGTTGAAATCTCAAGAAAATTTTGGGGTTTCTAGTATGATTAGAGAGTGAAAATACACTTAGTGAATATAAAGGTCTAGTTAGATACCAACCACTTTCTCATCTAACCCGAACTGTGGCTTTAAACAACCGAATCTTGCCATGCATGTTTTACTTTCACCTCTATTAATAAGGACCTAGGCATTAGTAGTTTTATAGGGTCATTAATAACAACTAATCAAGCTAACAATATTGAAGCCGACAATATATAGAGATTGGTCCCAAGTCTGGTGTAAACCCTGAAAGCAGCGGAACCCTAATTAACATTAATTTTGACAGATGCATTATTAAAGTAGAAAGAAGATGTTGGTGCTGAACAATGGACAGCTGCAAGTTCTTTTATGTCCATTGAGGTGAGAAAGTTGCCAAACTAGGATGCTAATTCCTTGAAAGCACGGCAAGTGTGGTTATTTGCATTGACATTTTACCCACCTTGATTCATGTTAGGAACATCAATTACTCCCCTCGTGCTTTTTCTCGTTAAAATAGCTTGGGTTGAGTGCCGCAACCCATTCAAAAAAATTGTATCTTTTTACGGGAACAAGCTGTGGGCACTGCTCTTTCCTAACATGTGATTAGCTTAGTCTAACGAATTGCATATACTACAACTTATGCTGAGAACTAGTATAAACACATGTCAAGTGTAAAATTGCGAGCATGCAACTTTGGCATTTGGAATTCACATTTCACTTATTTGTTAATAATTTTCTTTAGCTTTACTCTGTATTGATTATCTTAACATCTATCATATTTATCAATGACTCATCAAATGATTGTGCGCCTTGGTAAAACGATGTTATAAGTCAATTTTTTTAACCCTATGTAATTGGGTGTAATCTTTGGTAAATGAAATATGATAAAAGAAACCATGTGGAAGCTTGAGATCAGCATCTTCCGCACAGATTAGTATGCTACCTAACATGGTTGCAAATAAATAACATGAGCATGAGGGAGTGTTTAGCATAGGGAAGCTTGAGATCAGCATTTTCGGAATGATCTTGTTTAAAGTGACCACGTGGTGTCGTCTTCTTAATGAAACAATGTTTCACTTTTCACAGCCCGGAGTGCAATAAAGCTGAAAATCTCTGCTGTAATGCTCGCTATCTGACCCCCAACACAAACACTCAGTAAGCAGGATCGATCCCTTTGCATGCCATGCATGCCTTCCTACTGTGGGTGATGGAAAGAGATTATATATGTGTGTGTGTGTGTATAACTCCAGTTTCCATTAGCTACCTGCGAGCTCTTTTCCAAGGTGATCCTGACGGACTTCAGCAGTTTACTACAGCCTTGGATTGCGCATCTAATCACAAGCTCTAAATATTAAATCATTTATTTAACAAATTGAGGTTTTTAGTTTAACTGACGGTTGTCCAATGTAATTTAACATAGTAACAGAGGTCTATTTTTCGATTCCTTTCGATTATCAATTTCCCCGACTTTGCTCCTGAGCCAAATCCCAACCTATCCGCAAGGGGAATGTTACAAGTATTTAAAATGGTTTTGCTCTTTTTCTAATTTCTAATACATAACAAATCTTGTTATTGTTACTGCATGACAATAGAAAATTGTACAGTGCAACAAAGAAGGATTAGTAAAAAGCAATATCGTCTTTCACTCATGTTAATTTTGGAACCACATTTGTGTCTGTTTAGGTGGAGTCTTACTTGATATGCGTGGGCAGGTCGGTCTGCGTAACATGGGCAAAAGCAACACTGTCAAGCATTTTGATTCTCCCTCTGTGTCCACAGATAGAGCTCCAGCTTTGGTAACTGATCAAATTGACTAATAGAACATGTGTGCACATAGCGGGCTTACATGGAGGCAAAATGATTAAAGATCCAAAAGGAAGTTGACCGAAAGATCTCTCACTATGATGGCTTGGAAGAAGCAGGATGATTAAGCATCTTCTGAATGTGACTGATGAGTCAAGAACCAACGAAAGAAGTTCTTTAAGGTTCTGATCTCTTGGAAACCTTGAAAAAGATGAAATCATGCCATGCAATGTGAAAAGGGTTTCAGTTGTACTATATATATTGAGATTCGTCTATTGAATTAGTTTATCTAATGGTGTCATATCTAGTACTTGAGCCTTTAAAATTGGAATAATGATACACCCGTGACAAATTTACCTTTTGTTAGTTTCTGTTAAATTCGATTAATACCACGAAAAATCACAAATTGATATATCTATGACAAATGGAAAGTAAACCTTAAATTGATATATTTGTCAACTGCCATGTATTATCCAATTCAGTAATTTGATGATAAAATTTAATGGAAACTAATGGAAGGTAAAATTGTCATAGGTGTATCAATTTGAAGGTTTTGTGGCTAAAAAATTAATTTGGAAAAAATTTATTATATGTGTACTAGATTTGGGTTTGTCGTGGTATTAATCCTTAAAAATAAATGCTTTATATGCAATATTCGATGAAATTTTACCATATCACTTAATATATCAGTTTTGTACACCTATTTTATTGTACTTAGAATTATCAACAAAGGAAGGTGTGTATGGATAAACTCTTACTTCACTTAATCAAAATTCTGCCACGGCCTTTTTTGAATCTAAACACCTCAAACTTGCAAATCCCGGCATATAGATTAGCATATATCGTTTCATAAATCTGTGTACCTTTTTCTTTTTTTTTTGCTGGGAACTTGATTCTAAACAGGCTAGCCAGCTTTTGGGGTCAAGTCTAACGCCCCCATTATGTGGGCCGTGGGCTTTCAATTCATTCCTTCTACTGATGGGAATTTTGGGAGTTTGTAATGATGACATGGCTCCATACTTTGACTAAATTGGCTCAAAGCCGTTGATTATTTGGTCAGCCAAATCGGTGGGCTTTCCACTCCCAAAGAGTCAACATGCTTTATGTTCGGCATTGCTTTCTGATCCTTAGCCTAAGGAAGTGCCAAGAGATCTTTTCACTTATTCTTTCCCAACTTCTACTCACATGACCGGAGAAGAAGAATTTATTCCCATGGAAAGATAGTTATCAATGACTCATGATAAATGGGTAATTGGTGTAGTGACAAATAAGTCATCTATCTTTCACAAGATCATGAATTTAATTCACGTCGTGAATGGTGTGTTATTTAGCATCTTGATGGGGTTATAGTGACGGACTCACTAACTTATACAAAATCTTTATTTTTATTGTTAATATTTATGTCTCTTGTATTACAATTTGTGTGCTCTTTTGCTAGCTGTTGGAACTTCTCTAGAGCCAAAGTCATTCCCAAGACTCATCTTGATAGCGTAAATTTCAAGTGACTAAACAATATCCCTTGTCTAAAGTTGAATACTTGTCCTTGGCTATAGCTCTTTGGGCTTAAATCTTGGGAAAAAAAAAGGAGAAAAATCTAAATTTAATGCACCAAAAAATATCTCCATGAAATATAAAGGCAATTTGTGATATGAGAAACTCTCTTTTTTCTTCACCTTCTTTTTTTTGTTTTTTGGTAAGGTAAGAAACCTTCTTTTGTTTTTGTCCTCTTTTTCTCCAATTTGATACAAGAGGAACCTCCCTTGATTTTCCAAAGTCGGAAACAAATTAAACCAACCGTTAACCAAGCATTCCTAATTGACAAGACCAGAAAAGAATCTTCAAAAAAAAGTTTTTAAAAGTTGGCACATTACTAAAGCAAACATCCCCCACCATTAGACAACCTCAAAAGAAGAGACCAGAATCATGAGAAAGAATGGCTGTTATTAATAATAAATATGTATGAATAAAAAACAGGATTTAGAGCCACTGAAAGCCATCTATCCCCTTTCCAAAGACACTGTTCATCCACACTCTCTCAAAGGTATTGTGTCATTTTTTATTTTAATTAATAAGTTCTTTATCTGTTGTTTATTTTAATATGTGAATAAGCTCTTGAAAAGCGAAAAAGAGGCGTTTAAAGAACAGCTTTCTGAGCATGGAATGTCGGACTAGAACAATGATTTTGTCCCGGCGGGCGGTCAGCTTTCCTGGTGAAATCAATAGGAATAACTTCAGGAAATTCTATATGCTTTATCCAAAGCAAAATATGGGGGAAGTGGAGACCAGCCTAATTAATTAATTGATTAATCAATCAATAAATTAATTTTGGGGATAGATAGACCCAACCTCATTGTGATTCAGAAGGGCTGCAGTTGTCGAAAATGGGAAAATGTCTTTTCTCTAGTTTTCTTTTTCTTTTTTTCTTTTTTTTTTGGGGTTGTTTTTATATTGGCATGCCATAGGCACATCATGATGATGCATGCATGATGATGCTGGTCCAACCAAGTACACAATTTGAAACATCAGTCTCTTCTCACCTCCGGTTGCAATTGGGGGGGAGGACAGACATGGTGATGATGATTGTTAATTATTCAAGGCCTTTGGATGCACATGCCCTTTGATCATGTCAGTAGATTGAGACTTTATGATATTGTGGGACAAGAGGAGCATGATGTTGTGATGGTGTTGCTGATGCCATGTGTGAGTCAAGAATATTTCAGTATTGATATTGTCACCGGCTCATGCATGCATGAGCCGGTGACAATCAGTGTACTTTTAATCTAGGTCAGAAATGGGGAACAACAATAGAGGGTGCTTGAAAGATGTTTGAATTGGATGTACCATCGCACATGGCCTAAACAAAGAGTCTGAACATATATATATTTTAAATCTAATCATATATGATGTGCACCAAATAATTGATAGTTTCATACGCGTTGAAGTCTCCTATTATATTTGATCGATTACCAAACAAGCGAAATGATAGAGGAAACACAATCCTATCGCTTCTATGTGCCATGCAAATAATTCGAAACACCAAATGCAATCTAAGAGTAAATTCCATTGATAGTCGTTAGAGAAGGGTGAAATTTGCAATTAGGTCATTAAATTGCGATTTTAAAGTAAAGTAATTTCTGTTTATATTGGTAGAAGGCCGGTAACCCTCCATCGAATATGGTTGTGTCCTCACTGTCAAACTTCTTTCTCCCATTATTTTTCAAAATTTAGGGCAAATGTGTCATACAGCTAGACATTGCACCCATGCCATGTGGCCAACACATTAGCCTATCATAGGGAAAATGAGAATTTGGCAAATTGTATCATTTGTAGAAATCAAAATTTTAGTACATTAATTAAGTTTAGGGACCGCATTATAGATTTTACCAAAGTTTAGCAATCATGAATGAGATTCATGTATTCTCGAAATGTTCTAAATAGACTCTATGAAGTATCAAGGTTTCAATTAAACGAACAACAACACAAATATTTCTGAATTTTTAATATGTTTAATGTAGTATTAAATGTTCAATATAATTCTTCTGTTTGCTCAAATGGCAAATTAGATGCTAGTTGATGTTGTAGATAACTATATGCTAAATTAGATTTAAAAAATGACGAGTCAACATGTCCATCTACTTTTTGAAAGAAAAGAAATTAGGGTGTTAACATATTCATCATTATTTGATCATGTGGATTATTTTATTGTGATTTGTGACAAATATCTTAATTTGATAATCTATATGTAACTTTTTTTTATTGTCCACTATTCAAACTTAATCAAGTAGAAGCCACGTCAACAAATTCCATTGACTATAATTAACATAAAGATGACATTGAACATTTTTATGTAGTCTAGGAATCATATTGAACATTTGCTAATAGTTCAAGAATAACATTGAGCACATTAAATGTCTAGGGATAACATTACACATTAAAACAAAGTTTAGAGATCAATTGGGGAAAATTACCAAAAAAGTCTTAAACCTATTACAATTGTGCTAATTTAATCATAAATCTTTTGTATTTATGTCGGTTAAATCCATCTAGCAATCCCCAATCGGAAAAATTTGACCTAGAATCCTAGTCAGCGTCGGCCGGCCTTGCCGGCGCTAACATGGGCGTTGGAGACACAAATGGTGTTGTTTTGCTCATTAAAAAAAAAGTTTAAAGGCCGTTGTGACCTAATTTTTTTGAAAATAATATAGGTTTAGGGGTATTGTTAATTTTAGGCCGACGGCCCTTAATTAACTTGGGCTCTCCTAAGCCAATACCCCGTGTGATGTTGGGATATTCATGAAAGTTTTCAAATAGGGAGTTGTCACTAGTCTATTGAGGTCGACTAGAAACCAAGCGAGACATGAGAGCGTGCCTAATTTTCTATGCAACTAGAGGGTCTAAAGTCGGGATTATGTTAGTCATGCGACTAACGCCCTTTCAGTACTTAACTTGATCGTGTATTAATGAGATCTCGGCAATGTATTCGAGGAAACTAAGGCATGTCCTAACCGTTCTAAGGTAAGGAAATAATATCCAAAATATCATTGCAAAACCAAGTGCAGGAATAGCCTAATATCATAAACCAAGAAAACCAGTTGTAGAGCCCTAAAGACTTATTCAATTTTGGTCTTTTTTCTTTTTTAAGGGTTTTCTAATTTTTTGCAATTTTTTTTCTGATTTTCCTATTTTTCTGAATTTTTTTATACTTTAAATTTTAAAATATTTTAATACTTTCAAATTTTCCGAAATTAAAGAAAACAAGATTTCAAGATTTTTTTGATATTTTCTGACTTTTCTGAAAATTAAGAAAAACATTTATTAATTTTTTTTGGAATTTTTAATATTTTTTTCTATTTTTGGAATTTTCGGAATATTTTGGATTTTTTTTTGTATTTTTCAAATTTCTTTTAAAAAAAACTTTCAAAAATTTTCTGAATTAAAAAAACATTTTTTAAAATTTTATAGGATTTTCGAATTTTTTTTAGACTTTTTAAGATTTTTTGATTTTCTGAAATTTTTAAATATTTTTTTTATTTAAAAAAAGGGTAATTCCGACCGGGTCGGGAGACCTGGCCCTACTAAACCGACCCGGACCCTATCGGTCCGGGCTGGACATGCAACCGGGCTGGCCGAACGGCTCGGTGGAAAATATTTTAAAAAATTGCCCATCAGTAAAAGAAATTAAAAAGCCCATTTCCTATTTAAAAAACCCGGCCCAACTCTCAGCCTAGGCCCGTTCAGAAAATGCTCAGCCCAGCTCCTTTATTTAAACCTTCGGCCCCCCTTTTTTTATTTTTTTCTTTCTATTTTTTTTCATTTCGATTTTCTTTGTTTTTCCTTTTTTTAATTTTTTTTCTTCACTTTTTGTCTTTTCCTTGTTTTGTCTTCTTCTGCTGCAGATTCCTCCATGCAGCATCGTCTTCTTCAACCTCCCGAAAGTCGATTCCTTCATGCTTTTCACGCCTGACTCTTCACCGCAGCCGGAAACATCAACGCCACCTGTTTGGCCGTCGACCACCGCCACAGAAATCTCACCGACTGGCTGAAGCAAAGAGATATGGTCGACTCTTCTACAAATGATCTGGGCTTGTCTTTAAACCACTCGAAGCTAGCTTCAATGAGCTTTTGACGTTGTACAGAAAAGATTAGCAAGAGGCAACGATCGGCGTCGAAATCCAAGAATAACGGCTACCTCTCCCTCTCTTTTCCTTGCTGCCCGTTTTTCCTCCTGCCTTCCCCTTCGGTTTTCATCTCCTGTGTTTCCCTTCAGTTTTTCTGCGTTTTTCTGTGTTTTGATCTCTCTCCTTTTTTTCTTTTTCTTGCTTTTTTTTAAGGGATAAGTGCAATATAAGTCCTAAAAAAGTGGAAAAGAAAACCTAAAATTTTATTAAAAAACAATAACTTAAAAAAAAAAAAAACAGAGGGAGAAGGGCAGAGGCTTCAACCGCTATCGCCGCCCATCGCCGAAAGAGTTGGCGCGATGGCCCTGGGCGAGGGTGGCCGGCCCTTGCCCGGGCCCAAGTAAGGGTCGGCGACCCTCGCGGCGAGTGCGAGGACGCCTAGATCTGGGCACGCCGGCCCTCACGAGGGGCCGGCAACCCTCGTAGTGAGTGCGAGGGCGCCCAGATCTAGGCACGCCGGCCCTCATGGGGGACCGGCAACCATCGCCCCCCATGGGTGAGGCCTCGCCAGCCCCAGGTGAGGGCTGACAACCGTTGCCAGGCCCCCGACGAGGCTCGCCTAGGCTTGGCGACGGTCGCCGGCTCTCACTTGGGGCCTGCGATGCCTCGCCTGGGGGGCGGGCGATGGTCGCCGGCCCCCCATGAGCGCGAGGGCGCCCAGATCTGGGCACGCTAGCCCTCACGGGGGGTCGGCGACCATCGCCCGCCCCCCAGGCGAGGCGTCGCAGGCCCCAAGCGAGGGCTGGCGGCCGTCGCCAAGCCCAGGCGAGCCTCGTCGGGGGCCTGGCGACGGTTGTCGGCCCTTGCCCAGGGGGGGCGATGGTCGCCGGCCCCCCGTGAGGGCCGGCGTGCCCAGATCTGGGCGCCCTCGCGCTTGCCACGCCGGCCCTCACCTGGTGCCAGCGAGGACTCCTCCTCGCCGGGCGATGGTCGCTGCCCCCCACGAGGGCCGGCCCAGGCCCTTCCGGCGTGGGCAGCGACGGTGTTGAAATTTTTTTTTTTTAATATTTTTTTTAATTCCACCACTTTTTTTTCCAGTTTGTTTTCTAATAATTTTTTTGTTTTTTTTAATCTTATTTAAAAATAATTGAATAAAAAAGCCATGTGGAAAATAAAAATTACTTAAAAAATGCCACAATGGAAAATAAAAATAAAAATAAAATGCCACGTCAGCTTTTCCCGTTAATAAATTTGACGGTGTTAATTTTAGGACTCGATTGCATCAATTTGACAAGTTTTAAGACTCAATTGCATTTTTTGCAAGTTTTAGAACTCAATTGCACATTTATGACAAGTTTTAGAATTTGTATTGCACTTATCCATTTTTTTTTCTCTAAAATCCAGAAAACAGCCCTTCATCGTCTTCCAAAAACCCAGAAACCAGCCTCCATCTTTGCGTTTTTCTCCTCCAAAACCAGCAAAAACAGACTCCGTTCTTCTCCTGTGTTCTTCTTTCTTTTTTTCCTTTTTTCTACGTTTTTTTTCTTCAGTCCCAGCTCAAAATCCTCCCCAGAAAACCCAGAAAATGGGAAGAAGATGCCCTCTCTGCCCTCCTCGCTCTCGGATCCGTCTAGCCAGCAACCATTTTTCTTCCTCTCCGTTTCTGCATTTTTTTATTTATTTCTCCTCTGCTCAGTCACTCGAGCTCTCTCCCTCGCCAGAATCCTTCTCTGGTCAGCACTACGAGCTCTCCCTCTCGCCTGAACTCTCCAACTCTCTCCTCTGCCTTCTGCGTTTTCTTTTTGTATTTTTTTTCTTGGTTTCTCTTCCTCAGATCTGCTCCTCCTTGTCGATTTTNTAAACCTTCGGCCCCCCTTTTTTTGTTTTTTTCTTTCTATTTTTTTTCATTTCGATTTTCTTTGTTTTTCCTGTTTTTTAATTTTTTTTCTTCACTTTTTGTCTTTTCCTTGTTTTGTCTTCTTCTGCTGCAGATTCCTTCATGCAGCATCGTCTTCTTCAACCTCCCGAAAGTCGATTCCTTCATGCTTTTCACGCCTGACTCTTCACCGCAGCCGGAAACATCAATGCCACCCGTTTGGCCATCGACCACCGCCACAGAAATCTCACCGACTGGCTGAAGCAAAGAGATATGGTCGACTCTTCTACAAATGATCTGGGCTTGTCTTTAAACCACTCGAAGCTAGCTTCAATGAGCTTTTGACGTTGTACAGAAAAGATCAGCAAGAGGCAACGATCGGCGTCGAAATCCAAGAACAACAGCTACCTCTCCCTCTCTTTTCCTTGCTGCCCGTTTTTCCTCCTGCCTTCCCCTTCGGTTTTCATCTCCTGTGTTTCCCTTCAGTTTTTCTGCGTTTTTCTCAGAGGGGTTGCGTCTGAACGGGGTCCTCGGTTTTCTATTCCCCGTCCCTCAACGTGTAGTTGCTCGCCGCCGTACTCCTCTCGTTTCTTTCTCTGAAAATCCTCACCGCCGTGGGAGGGGGGTCGCTGGACAAGCGGTGTCGTCGAGCGTTGCTGCTGGCTTCTTTTTCAGATCGCTGTGCGTTGCCCTCCTTCTCTCCCTCCGTGCCTGCGGTGTCCTTTTTTCTGATCTCTGTGTCCCTCCGTTTTTTTTTTCTCTCTTTGTGCGCCGGCGAAAAAAGGGGAAAATTGAGGGTAAGAGGAGATGGGCTTGGCTGATCTCTAAACATAGGGAAGGTGGGCTGGGCCCAAAATTAAGAAAAAGGCTGCGAAAAAAAAAGTGTGGGCTGGGCCGAGCCAGCCCACCCAAACTTTTTTTTTTTCTAATTTTCTAATTTCTTTAATTTTTTTAATTTAATTTAATTTTTTCTAGAAATTAATATGTATTTATATAAGAAAAGTAAATGGGCATTTAAGACAAAATAAACAAAATTTCAAGTGTCAACAAAGGCTTCTCAGTAAATCGTTCTTCTCAGGTATTGCTCTTCTCAGCCACTTTCCCTAACCCTATTCTCACCCAAGTCTGATCTCACCCAAAATTTCGTGCAAATTTTCTCTAGATTTGATCTCTCTTGGAGATTTCTTTATGAGAAATTGTTCTTTTGGTAGTGGCATTTGAATCAAGTGCCTTTCGCCTAAAGTTTTTGTCCATCTGTGGCAATCCCAAACATGCTTGTCTTGTGAAAACCCGATTCGACCACAATTTAGCTGTGACTAGACTCAGGCATACCCAATTGCGCGACTTGACTCCCTCGTACCCAGTTGTGTAACTTGCTTGTCACAAACTGCAGCAAACATGAGGAAGAGTTGTGGTTCCATTTTAGTTTTGATGTCGGCAAGTGTTGAGTGTTGAGCAAATACGACAAAAGGTTTGTTGTGGTTTGTGGTGGTCCCAAACTTATTGCATTCTCCTTGTCTTATCTTATATTATCTATCTACGTTGATTCCTTGGTGTTTGTTGTTGTTGGTAGGAAAAAAAAAACTTTTGCATACTTCTTGGCATGACAATGAAGAACTAGCACACACCTTAGGATGCCTCATGGATCAATGAATGAGCATAATTGAAATTACAATACTTAGCCTTTGAGCCAATTGAGAATAGTCGAACAAGTTTTGTGAATTTTGTTGCCAAACACCGAAGAAGATGTTCATGAAATAGTATTTAGCGAGATAATAGTTGAACAAGGAAACCTCACAAATCATGAGTTGGTCTACTAAGAGTTTAGTTGCCTATCATCTATTGTCCTTTGAGGTATTGGACAACATGAAATAAGTATCTCAATTGAATAACTTAGTTTGTAGAGTAAATCCTAGCCTTTCTCATATGGATTCATTAAATGAGAATATATGATAAAATGTATTACCGTGATGATTTAGAAGTTATGCTCAAGTCAAAATCTCCATTATGTGGCTATTTTTGTATATACATTATGTAGGGTTGAGATGAGCAATAAGTTAGCTTGGGTGTGCCTTTTCCATGGTGGAAATTTTTGCTGTTGACTGATGCTTGAATATGTTGGGGGCAACACTGATTTAGTAAAAGTTAATATTAGTTCATTGAGCTATGAAAGCTTCATTAGAGATATCGAGACAACGGTAAATAGTAAATTTGAAAAGTTTTATTTTAAATTTCCTTAAAAGCCTCTAGAAGATGGGTAGCGATATATATGGGATGAGAACAATGTTGTCAAGGTGCCCATGTGGGTGAGGGTGAGAGTGCTAACCAAAGTGAGTGTGTCACTCAGGGGGTCACTCAAGGGGTCGGTGAGGGTGTTCTTGATGATATTGGTTTAACTAATGAGATAGTCTTTGAGCATGTGGGTAGTTAGGATCTTGATAACTTAGTTGATGAAGGTGACTATAAAGGATGATATTGTGAATGATGACGATGATGACAAGATAGACTTTCTTGGTGATATAAGATTCTTCACTGATAATGATTATGATAATGAGGAATTTTTGGAAGTAAAGAAGAACATGATGGAGTTTCGTGGAAGGGCTATGAGGGAGATTATTATGGGAGAACCATATGAAACATTGGTGCTATCTCAACCATTAGATGTGGATAATGTGATCAATGCTGAAACTAGTTATGAGACTTAATATTATGAAATAGATACAAATGAGAGTTTGGGGTTTGATGCAAAAAGAAAAGATGATGATTTCATTAGGAAGAGTAAGTTTCCAAGATATGATCCTAATTGTGTTATACCTGTGTTTATTGTGGCTATAACATTTGATAGTAATCGACAATTCAAAAATGCTTTAGTAAAGTACTTAGTAGCAGAGTATAGATAGACAAAATTTATAAAGAATTATAAAAAGTTTGTTAGAGCAAAATGTGTTAATGCGAGTTGTCTTTAGAAAATTTCTGAATCCGTTGATGCTTGTAGTGAATCATTTCATGTGAAGATCTACCATTTAGAGTATACTTATAGCATTAACTTCAAAAATAGGAGAGTAACAAGTTCTTGGTTGGCAAAATTATTATTTTTCTATAATAAGAGTAATGTAAACTATTACAACTATTACTTTCAAAAAGCTAATCAAGGAACAATTTGACTTAAATGTTAGTATAATTTAGTGTACGAAGGCTAATTTGCATGCTTTTAAAGTGTTGATGGGGAGTTATAGAAAGGAATATGCAAAGTTGTGAGATTATATAAAAGAGCTTAGGGAGAGAAATCCAGGGAGTACAATTATATTGAAGGTTGAAAATCCTGATATGTAATCTAAGGCATTGTTTGAAATAATGTACATTTATTTTATTGCTTGTAAGAAAGGATTCCTTAATGGATGTAGAAAAGTTGTGGGGTTAGATGGTTGCTTCTTGAAGGGAATTTGTGAAGATCAGATTTTGTGCGTTGTTAGAAGGGATGCAAACGGTCAGATATTTCTAATTGCTTGGGCAATTGTCAAGGTTGAAAGCAGCGATACCTAGACATGATTCTTAACAAACTTGATTTATGATCTCAACATTTCAAATACGTATAGACGAGCTTGGATCGTAATTAATGACAAACAAAAGATAAGTTTATTATTTAATTTTTATTTGCTATGCCTTATAAATAGTTGTGCTTATAACATATGATTTACATTGTACTCATTTTTTGCAAGGACTTTTAAAGCTACGATTACGTTGTTACTTGTGGCTAAGCATATGATGTGTGCTAGATACATTTATGCCAATTGGAGGAAAATGTATAAGGGAATACAAATGCAAATGCTATTATGGCAATGTACTAAAAGTATTACTATGTCGGAGTATGATGAACACTCTCAAGTCTTGAAGAAAATTAATTTTACTGCATATCATTACTTAGTTCAAACATAGCCAAAGCACTGGTCTAGGGCTTTCTTCACTACTAATGTGAAATATGATATCGTTGACAACAATTTATGCGAAGCATTCAATGTAAGAATTATACATGCTAGATATAAGTCTATTTATAGTATGTTAAAGAAAATGCAAATAATGATAATGACAATGATACATACACAAAGGGATGCATGTGCTCAATGGATAAATGACCGTGGTCCAAGAATCTTAAGAAAGTTAAAAGAAAATAAAGTTAGTGCGATATACTATTATGTGATATGGAACGGTAATATTGAATATGAGGTGATGGATAAAGATGATAAGTATATGATGAATGTATTGAAGATAGACTACTTTTGTAGAAGATGGCAACTCATTGGCATCCCTTGTCCACATGCTATTTCTGCATTAAATCGAAGATAAGATGATGCGTATGACTATATTTATGAGTGTTATAAGAAAACCAAGTTCTTAAATACATATGAGAATATGATGATGCCAATTTGAGGAGAGAAATTTTGAAAAAAAGACTAATAGGGAACCACCTGAACCACTTCTGGTCAAGATGAAGCTTGGTAGATGTAAATAGAAAGATTAAGGAAGGAAGGTGAAATGGTAAGTTGAACTAAAATGTCAATAATAGTAACAAAGATGATATGTCGAACTCACTCAAAGATGGGATATAATAGTTCAACATGTCTTATTAAGAAGACTGGGTCTACCTCATCGGAAAGACAATTTTCAAGGAATTTTTTTTTGATTAGTGCTTCTATTATGTCATGCTTCCGCTTCCATTGTTAACATTTTTCAGTAAGCATTTAATACTTAATTTCATGCACTAACAATAAATTTCGATAGTGCTTCCATTTGCGTGTGAAAACAATGATACCTCACTTATACTCAAATTATTCGAAATTTGTTTCCTAACAATACCATTTTTAGAAGTCCTTTTCACTCAAGATAGGGACTAAGTAACGTTGATATATTTTTGTTGTGATAATTGAAGATACCTGATAATACATGAGTTAATAAAGTAGTATATAGTTTATTTCAAAATTGAAAATAATCAATAGTAGGAGGGATTGCTTAATATACAAGATTGTCGATGCCATCTTGATTCTGTGAGGCAATAGAATAATATTATTCAAATCATGGAAGAAACTAAATCACATAAAAATAACTTAGTCGTTAACACATTTGGGAAAATATAATGATACATGCTTACAATGATATTACTTCATAGTCTCTATTTATCTTCAAATTTATGTTTTTTTAGTTTATTAAGTCACGTAATGCTTGTAGATTCAGAGATACATTGCAAGTGGCAATGGTAGCTCTACTAATGTGAATCATTCTATTGATGGGATGGTAAGCAATATTTCTTAAAAACCCACTTTATATTAGCGAATTTTTCATAAACATAAAATGAATACACTTTGCAAGTTCAACAACGTACACACAAATGTGCAAGTAGTATTGGTAGCAATCTTGTCAGTATGAATCCTCTTGTTCATGGGACGAGAAGTAAAAGTGCCACAAGTTCCTCGAATAGCCACAAGTGATAGTATGTGGGTTTAGTGATGACACATCATGGCTGTTTTCTTTATTTTGTTTTTGTGGAGATCGGTTTGGTGAAGTGGTGTTGCTCCATTTTGTTGTTTTTAATCCATGATGAGATCAGTGAAGTATATTTATGGATATATTTTGTTGGTTTGTCATAATGGTAGTCTTTATAGAGTTGGGATTAGTGATGTATTATGCTTATGAATCATTTCTTATTGTAATACAATGTGTTTGTGGATCTATTATTTGTTTATTCACTATGTTGTGATTATTTATCCATAAAATATTGAGATCGTGTTGCTTTTTTAAAGTATATTTGGATAATAATTTTTAATATCTCCTAACAAGTCATGAAAGCAAAATTTGACGTGTCTTTGATGTTGAGGTTTAGAAACATATTGCAAATAACTTGCACTTCATTCATATTCATACTTTATGTTGAAAAATATAAACCACATTACAAACAGTTACTAAAATAGTTAACATAACACAATCACTATTAACATATCCTATGGCAAGCTTAGTACATCATTCGTTTTTAAATCTCCAAATAATATGCTTCATATAATTACAAAAAAAACATACGATGCAATCAATATTGTTTTCAATGTCAAATTTTGTTTATTTAGCTTTATCGCATCTTGTTCGACACGATTTAACTGTTCTTTGGGGGCTTTGACTTCAACGTCTATCGAATTGCCATCATCTTCATTATGTGTTAACACTGGTTTTTTTTTCAAACATTACTCCGATGAAAATTTTGTGACACACTTCTTGCTGATTGACTAGTTTTTGCATCAACCCAAATAAAAAAACCACAACTTGCCCCAATTTTGTATTTCGGGTACTCATGATATCTTCTTCCTCAATTTTTCTTCGTTTTTGCTATTTGTAGAGGACATTTCAAGCTACAATAACAAAACACATACGTATCGTTGTTGTTTGAATGGACTAATGTCATCGATTGTGATATATTTGTTGATGTCTTCATCAGTTGTGACAATTGTAGCGGAACTTTATTTATGTTTTTAAAACAACCCCAATTTGAACATTTCTAACTTGAAACATATAGTATATTTCAAGCTTAATAGTAAAGTTCAACAGCAGCTATATAATTATGTGATAAAATGAAGTTCAACAGTAGCCGTATATTCATGCAATATGATGAAGCTCAACAGTATAGTTCAACAACAACTATATATTTATTACAAAGTTCAATAGCAAATTTGATAGCGGCAACAAGCAATAATATCTACATTGCTTAACCTAAAGACTCTAAAGCAAATCGTAAATTGTAGAAAACATCAACTATATCCAAAATTATTGTAATAGAGTAGTAATGTCATCATAAATATAAATATATTATCGTATATATTGCACAAAGCTTATAATACAATACAACAATAGTACCTATATTGTCATATCTCACATTAAGATTTTGTAAGGGAAATATCGATGGTAACAGCAAGTAGTATATATATTGCCTAATCTATCTTTATATACTGCACTCTATATTCTCTACGTCAACACATTTATATTGCTAGACCATTAGACTTTAAAGCAAATCATAAGTTGCGTAAAATAACAATTATATCTAAAGCTATTGTAATAGAGTAATATAATTCATCATAAATGTCAATGTATTATTGTATCTATTACATAAAGATTTCATAGTATTCAAATCTGTCTATTATGTAGATCAATGTACCCTTTCTCTATAGTCACATGAAGCTCACAATGCAGTGCATCAATAATATCTACATTACCATATCTCATATTAAGATTTTATAGGGGAAAGTTCAATAGCCACAGCAAGCAGTATCCATATTCCTAATCTATCATTCTCTAATGCACTCTATACTCTCTATGTTAATGCATTTACATTGCCAAACCATTCGATTTTTGTGGAGAAATTAAATAGACTTCAAAGTAAATCACAAAACTGCATAAATGTCATACCTATGCAAATCATAGATTGCATAAAATCAACAACTATATCCAACAACTATATCCAAAACAATTGTAATAGAGTTGTACCTACGCAATTGTTAGTAGAAGTGATTTGGGTGAGCGTTGACCAAACTTTAGGCGAATTTGGGCAAACATGTAGCAAAAGTGTAGAGTGAGTGAGAGTGTATGCAAATCTGGGTGGAGTGTAGGGCAAATGTGAATCTGACCAAACCTCTAGGGAGAGCGCAAGATGAATATTGAGTGTAGGGCAAGCCTCTAGTCGAAGCGCAGGGCGAGCAACAAATTTGTACAAACGTTTAACGGGATTGCAGAGCATAGAGTGAGTAGTGAATCTAGGTGAGTGTCCAGCGAGACTTTAGAGTGTTGAAATGCAGGGTGAGCAGCGAATTTGGGTGAGCGTCCAACAAGACTATAGAGCATTGAAATGTAGGGTGAGCAGCGAATCTGGGCAAGCGTCCAGTGGGACTGTAGAGCATTGAAGTGCAGGGTAAGCAATGAATCTAGGCGAGCGTCCACTGAGACTGCAAAGTGTCGAAGTGCAGGGCGAACAATGAATCTAAGCAAGTGTCGAGTATGAGCGTAAGGCAAGTGTTGAGTGAGAGCACAGGGCGTGCAATAGCATCTGGTGAATCAGGGTGAACATCGAGTGAGAGAGCAGGGCAATTGTCAAGCAAGAGCGTAGGGTAAGCGAAGGTGTTGGACGAGGGCAAAGGCATCGGGCAAGGTTGCATGAGTGTTGGAGAAAGCATCAGTTGAGCATCATCTGATATAGGGCAAAATTTTTGACATCAAATGAAGAAACAATGCTCAATTTTCAATTTGGGAAGATTGCAAATTAGGGTTTCTCACATCAATTTGGGGAAAGTGGCTGAGAAGAACAATGCCTGAGAAGAACGATTTGCTAATAAGCCGTTAAATTTATTTATTTTTAATGAGCAAAATGATACCATTTGTGTCTTCGATGCCCATGTTAGTACCAGCGTTGACTAGGATTCCAAGTAAGATTTTTCCGATTATGGATTGCCAGATAGACTTAATTGACACAAATATAAAATGTTTAGGACTGAATTGACACAATTACAAATGGGCAAAAGTACAGCGGGAGTGCCATAACTTGGCACAAAGGGACACTTAAGTGCCAAAAGTTACAAACGGTACACTTAAGTGCCACTTTTTAAAAAAAGTGGATCACTTAAGTGCCAAGTCGCCGGAGTTCTGCCGGAAATTCTACGTGGCAATTTTTTATTAATTTTTTTGTCTACGTGGCTCGCCGGAAAGTGAAACGACGAAAATCAGCGCAAAACGACGTCGTTTTTGCGCTGACGTGGATTCTAAAATTTATTAATTAAATAATTAAAAATATATATTATTATAAAATCGATTTTATTTATTTAAAAAAAGAAGAAGAAGAAGAAGAAGAAGAAGAAGAAGAAGAAGAAGAAGTAGGAGGAGGGGATCGGCGAGGGCTGCACAGCCCTCACCGATCCCTCTTCCCTTTTTTTTTTTTAAATAAAATCTATTTTAATTTTTTAAAAATCTGACGTGGACAATTTTTTTTAAAAAAAATTTGCCACGTAGATTTTTTTTATTTTGAAAAAATTCCATGTGGATTTTTTATTTTAAAAAAATGCTACGTCAGCAAATTAACTCGTCGGAAAATGGACACGTGGCAATTTGGCCGGAATTTTTCGCCGTTGGCACTTAAGTGATCCCTTTTGCTCCGATTTTGGCACTTAAGTGTACCATTTGTAAGTTTTGGCACCAAAGTGCTCCTTTGTGCCAAGTTGTGGCACTCCAGGGGTCCGCACCTCATTACAAATGTAACAAATGTACCACTTTGGGGTTTTTCATGCTATTGACCCCTTTTTTTTAGATAAAACAAAATTCGGGATAGATTTGGGACAAAATTAAAGTTTAGGGTTTTTTCTAAGACAAAAGAAAAGTTTAAGATAGATTTGGGATTGAATCTAAAATTTGGGGTTTTTTTTAGATAAAAAAAAGTTCATGGTAGATTTGGGATTGAACCTAAAGTTTGGGTTTTTTTTTTTTTTTTGGAATTGACCCCATAAATGAAGCTTTTCGAAATTTGATTCTTATTTACAAAAATACCTTCTTCATTATTCAAAGTCATTTACACATTAGATCAAGCTTCTAACATAAAATCATTTCCTTATTTTTTTTTCATAATTTTTATCCCTATTTTCAAACATTATTGCAATCATCAGATTTTCTTCTTTTTTTTCCCACAATCTATTGTATACTTCTTGACAGATAGGTTAATCCTAACCTCTTGTTTTCGTGACTTCTATTTTAGTACCGCCCATTTGAAGTTACCCTGATGAGACATAAGTGCTGTATTTCATGTAGAAGTATTGATAAAATGGATAGATCGATTGGGATAGAGTTTAGGCGGGCTTCACACTTGGCTTCCTAAGGTGACCTTGTTTTGGGACCTTAGTCCCACTGAGGATCTCGCACAATTTTGAATATGGTTTGGGATGTACACCACGCTTGCTAGACCCTAAGTTACACATTTTGACCAGACTTTTAGAAGTCACTTAGCAAAGATAATGACATCCCCCTCCCCCCCCAAAAAAAAGAAAATATTTGAGGCCCATTTAGAACTTCTCTTAGGCCACCCATCAAAATGGGCCAACTCAATTTGTAGGCCTATATTTGATTGTGTTGGGTTACTCCGGGGCTTGGAAACCACCCATCAAAATGGGCCAACTCAATTTGTAGGCCTATATTTGATTGTGTTGGGTTACTCTGGGGCTTGGAAACAAAAATTTATAAATTCAACCTCGATATTTTGAGACTTATAAGTGATGCATGCCATTTAACTCTAAGACCATATATATTCATATTTTATTTACTTTGTAGATTACATGATTACTCTTCTTATTTATTTCATAAATTTGTGTAAGTTATGGTTACTGAAATTTTTACCTACAAAGGAATTAACTTC
>CM026417.1:27162063-27278875 GCA_014858505.1 Corymbia citriodora subsp. variegata
GGGGGGGGGGGGGGGGGGGGGGGGGGGGGGGGGGGGGGGGGGGTCCCTTGTCATTAGTTTCTTTGAAAATCCTTCACCCTTTGATTGTCATCACCATGGTCGTTGCCTGATTCATGCTGCAGCCTAGTTGCACGCCACCAACACCCGCGTGGTGCTTACTCTAGTGACACTTCATCGTTCAAGCGTTACTATTTTTTGAGGTTTGTTGACAAGTAGTGTTGAAGAACAAAAGAAAAGAACGTGGAGAGAAGAAGAAGAGAACGTGAATTTTTAGATTTTTAATTTTAGAGTTTTGGCTTTTTTTAATTCAATTTTTTTTTGACAAATTGTCCTTGTTCTGGTCACTAGAAATATCACATCTTCATCAGCTGGCAAATATTTGACTAGTCGGTAAGCTTAGATCTTTATCTGAAACAAAATTAACTCTGGGCCTTTTTTGAGAAAATGAGCACAACCTTGCTTGCAATTGGCAAGGAAGTCACAATCCATGCTAGTGACCAATGAGGGCCTAGTGACCCTTGCTAGCCACAATATAAAAAATAAAGAAGGAAAAAGGGAAATTAAATAAAAATATTAATATTATTTAAAATATTAAAATATTATTAAAAATTGTCCATGTTAATGCAGGCTGTGCCACGTAGAATAGACAATGTCCACTCAGCAAATTCTGGCCAAAATTGGTTAGATGGGCTCAATTGGCAAAATGTAAAAATGTTTAGAATTCAATTAACAAAATTGAAAAGTTTAAAATTGAATTAATAAAAGTACAATAAGTTTAGGATTGTTCAGATAATTTTTCCCATCTTATTTGCTTATCCTCTTTTAAACTTAAAAAGGAAATATATGGTTTTTATCTTTGGACCTCTCTGTTGATGTAATTTGGGCATTTTAATTTAAAAAGCACATTGATTGCATAATTTCCTCCATCTTTTGATTACTGGAGTCAACTTAAACAATTTAGAAAGTAAAAAAGAATAATAGGGTCAATTCTACAAGGAGACATCCATGCATATTTTTCCTTCATCTTTTGATTAGTAGGTAAAGAACATGAACGTCACCAATCGGTTCTTCGTTAAGTTTGCATGGAGGAAACACATCCCTATTAAAAGATCTTACTAAAATTAATTTAGGAAAATAAAGAAAAGGTGTTACTAAAACTTTTTAAGTAACATAATAATGTTGTATTGGGTGTGTTAACAAGCTAATACTAAAACTATTCAAGCAACAAAAAAGGATTTTACCAAAACATTTTAAGTAATATAATCATCCAAATGTTTTACCTATGTAATCACTTCCTAGCAGATTAAGTATTGTTCCTCGAATTGAATATTTTAGGGCTAGCGACTATAGGACTCTTATTATAATCCACATAATTTTTTATTTTTTGAAATCTTCTTGGGAGATTAAATTATAATGACTAAAATTCTATATTCCATGACAAGGTGGAACACTTGTAAATTTAGGTTGCAGTGCTCGTCGCACATTCCAATTTTTTAACTCTTAAAAGATAGATTAATCCCACAAAAAATCTAAAACTGATACATTTGTGCATTCTTTTTTGGGCCTTTTCTAGCTATGTGTCTAACAGAGAGGTTGTTTTAAGGAGGCCGAGAAGGTCCAATAGTGCCCACCTTTGTTGTCAAAAATAGCAGAATGGCCTCGGGCCTTATGGCCCATGGGCCACGACGACGTTAGTTACGATTTCCTCTTCACCCGTTCGGATGAAAAGAAGAACGGCCCACGTGAGTTACTCAGCAAGCCCTTTACAAAGCCACCTGTAGGTACAATAGGAAGAAACCGAAACTGTTAAAATTAAGAGGCCCGAGAACGAAATTGATTATTGCATTAATTGCAACTGATTTATAATTCAGGTGTTTTCTTATTATTGGCAAGATGGGCACTAAGGGACCACTAGGGTAGAAGCGCTACTGCTGTAGTTCTATAGCCACGGCAAGAATGTTCGGTTTGGGCAACAGTTTCTGCTCAATTTATGCAAGCTTGTTACTGCTGCACTACCATAAGACTAATTGAGTTAAAACCGGAGTTATCATATGCTTGATATACAATTCTAATCTACGCCATAGACGAATCAGGGTTTCTTGATTTAGGAGTTATAGAGAGAATGGAACTTGTGACCAAAAAGGTTTTAAACCACATGAGAGTGAGTCTTATCCCACTCAACCATCTCGTTGGTATCAAGGAAGGTGCCCGGAATAGCTTTTAAGAATGCGTTGTTGACTTGTTCAGATGTGAATCTTTTGAGGTACCTGTTAATAGCATATGCAAATCTATCCCAGAAGATGCCAAACACGTTCAATGATCAAAACATGATTTTCCATTCTAAGATAAGGAAAATCGCTTCATTGACAAAGAGAAGACCTCTTGAGGAAGCGAAGGTTTTGAAACTAAATGATTCTAACAACAGGTTTTGTACCTAGATAGTGGGAATTGTGATTGCAGGCAAAGTCCAAAGTTGCTTCTACTTCTTTATTTGCTTATCCTTATTTAAATTTAAAAGGAAAAATAGGGTTTCCATCGTTGGGCCTCTTTGTTAATGTAATTTGGGCTTTTAAGGTTAAAATAGAGTCACATTGATTGCATATTTTCCTCCATTTTTTTATTATTGGAGTCAACTTAAACAATTTAGAAAATAAAATAAAAAAAGACTAATGGGGTCAATTCCAGAAGGAGACATCGATGCATATTTCTCTCCACCTTTTGAGTAGTGGGCAAAGAACATGAATGTCACCAATTTGTTCTTTGTTAAGTCTGCATGGAGGAAACACATCCCTATTAAAAGATCTTACTAAAACTGTTTTAGCAACAAAAGAAAAAAAGAAATATCGCACTAAAACTTTTTAAGTAATATAATAATGTTCTATTGAGTGTGTGTTAACAAGCTAATCATTAATAAAACCGTTCAGGCAACACAAAAAGATCTCACTAAAACTTTTTAAGTAATATAATCTTCCATATGTTTTACCTACGTCCTATCAGATTAAGTATTATTACTTGAATTGTCTATCTTAGGGCTAGCGAGTATGGGACTCTTATTATAATCCAAATAACCTTTTTACCTTTTTGTTAAATTTTCCTGGGAGATTAAATTATAATGACTAAAATCTTATAGTCCGTGACGCGGTGAAACTCTTGTAATTTGAGGTTGTAATGCCGGTTGCACAATCCATCTTTTTAACTCCTAAAAGATAAGTCAATACCATAAAAAATTTCAAACTTGTACATCTATACTACATTTATCCCAAATTAATTTTCATATCACAAAAAATCTCAAAACGCTATGCATAACCCCAAGAAATTTTCGCATCACAAAATCCCAAATTACTATTCCAATGACAAATTTGCCAGAATTTTAGGGTAATATTGGGATAAATATAATAGGACCATACCACATTAAAACTTGTTGTGACTCAAAATTAATTTATGGTAATTTGATATAAGTGCACAAATTTGAGATATTTTTTCTAATATCAAAACTAATTTGAAGTGAATACGAAATGGATTCATCCATTGAAATTATATTTCGGTATTGACCCAAGACAAGGAAACGTCAATCTTGAACTTCTGCTGGACAAACAAACGGCGGGACCCCTCCTCGCGTTGGGTAGTCATGATTGGGGGGTTGACTCTTGACCCGTGACGTGAGGTGACGAGCATGCCGACGTCTCCGTGGGAGAGCTCGAGAAAGTCAAACAGATAGTCGAACCCAAACTTTGGCTTTGACTCGTAGGCCTCAAGCCACCGTATTATTTTTGTAAATAATAAGCGTTTTCACCCACAGAAATCAACCGTGGGATTACTTAGATCCCACGTAGTTCTAGCCCAATCCAGAACGTTCCGCCCACCCCTTGGAATTAATGCCAACACGTGGGCAGCACTTCTACACTTGATTATTTTAATGTGGAGAACTTACAATCGACCTTCGTAATTGCACGACAAATTCTAACATTCGTCAATTTCGTATAGTTAAGTTAGAAAGCTTTCGTTTCAATTTTTCCATAAAGGGAATGAAATGCGGAAAGTGCATTGAAATCGCAAGTTCTAAAACTTAAATGAATAAAAACAAGCATTTTAGAACTTAATTGCATGAAAGTTGACTAGTTTGAAGACTTGCCTTGTAATTATCCTTCATCAAACAAACAAAAATTTACGGGTTTCGGTACATTACTTTTTTCAGTCTCATGGGTAGTTATTGCTTTGAAAATTAAAACTTTTTAATTAGACAGGTTTGATGAAATTAATGCTTCAAGGATTCTTGTTAATGATACCTTCTCATACTTTGCATGACTTTCTATGTTAAGTATAAGTTTCTTTTCCCTAGGACGAGGACGAAGCTGATTTTGTATTCCTTAAATGCAAAATCCACATTGTAGAAGCGTTAGTGTTATTTATTTATTTATTGATAAAAGGGTGGGAAGGGTGACAAGTGCAGATAGGGGTGAGTATATTTCCAAGGTAAAACTTGAAATCTAAGAATCCATCGGTCCGATTTCAACTTCTAGAATATACAAGGTAGGTTCCAAGTATTAAAAATTGAAAAATCTATCTCAATAGGTATGTTCTAAGTGAAACAAGTTTTTGTATCTTTCTTATTTTATATTTTCATGTGATCCTACGACATTTCATAGCCCTTAATAATTAATGCGTAATTTAAAACCACTGGCTTGAACTTCCAATTTCAGTAAATTCACGACTGAGATTTTTATTTTGTTAATATTTCATAATCTTTGTATGCTTAAATATGAGTTATGATTATTAAAGGTGATAATTCATTGCAATTGTTCAATTAAGAGTACAAGTGGAACTTGAACAAATCTTGAAACTTGTAATAACGTTAGGCTTCAAGTTCTTAGATATGTAGAATAAATTCCAAGTTTCCAAAATTAGAGAACCAATTTCAATAAATAGGTTTCAAGTTCTAATTGGTACCTAGAATCACTTACCCCTAAGTAGCTAGTCTCTTAAGGCACCTCACATACATTACAGAATATTCGGTTTGAGCAATAACTATTTAATCTATTCCTAGGTATGCAAGCATGATATCGTAGTTCCATTGACGTGTTAGAAGTTCGGAAGTTTCTTCACGTGATGAAGTAAATGCCTAAGACACAAGTTGGTTAGAATGGTTAGCTCATGATGTGGCTCAAATTTGTAGCCATACGGAAGACAGTGGGACCTCCTTTGCTGCTGGAGTACGGTGGGACCTCCTTTACCGCTGGAGTACCACGCTTCATGGTAGTGAAAGCACAAATTAAAGATCAAGTAAACAGCTCAAAACTTAGAGAATTTGCACTAGTTGAAATTAAAGTTGATCATATTTCTAACACATATCAGTAGATAAAATCGCCCCATCAGCTTTAAAAAGTAGATAAAATCGTTTTTTATTCACAAATTAACCACGTTCTCGAGCACAAAGTTATGTCCACGGTCCAAGTCTCATTCACTTTTTCTTTTTTTATCATTCTTTCCCTCCCCATTTCAGTACAAATTTCGGGGCTGCATTTGATTAGTAGCTCAGTCAAGGTACCAAGCCAAACCCTACTCCGCTTCTTCACATGTCTGCTCCGGGCACTGTCCAGTCGATGTTGCTTCTCTTGGCTAAGTTCATTGCTTGTTACTAATTTCTTTAGCTTCAAAGATAAAATAAAGAAAGTTGTTGCTTTGAGACTTTGAGGACTTAAAGCATGAGTTGTCAAGAAACACTCCAAACACTCTTCAAATATACCTGATAAGGAGATATTCCATTCTCAAAATTAATCAGATATATCACAGAAAGAAATTCGAATGGTTCATTATTTAGTTGCTTCTTTCACTAAACATGTGGATAGAGAGCCTTTTGGATAATTACTCAATCAATCCTAAAAAAATTATACAGATGCTAATCTAATTTTAGATTTCTCCATTTTGCCAATGAAATCTTAAATTTTTGTGTGAAATTTCAACGAATTATTTCCAGCTAATTGCCCTAAAAAATGGCTAACGTGTCATCTAGTCATTGCTATGCCGTCATACATGACATGCTGATGTGGACAATCTTACTCACGCCACATCAACTATTTTTAGAGTAATTAGTTTGAAGTACTAAATTGAAATTTTAGGGAAGTTTGTCCAAAAAGTCGTAAACTTGTTGCACTTTTGTCAATTCAGTAATAAATTTATTAATTATGCCAATGTAGTTTTAAACATTTTCACATTTTGCCAATTAAGTTCATCTGGCCATTTTGGCCAAAATTCTGACATGCCACGGCTGGTGCTAACATAGATCATTTTTAATAATATTTTTTTTCAAATATTTTGTTTTTTATTTTTCCTTTTCTTTTCTTTTCTTTTTTTTTCTTCTTCTTTCTTTTTCCCTTAGCCGACCACCACTAGGCCTTGTTGAGGCCCAGTGGAGGTCACTAGCCTCAAGTGAGGCCACCCTCATTGAATCCAAAATGAGAAGGCCAACGTTGACTCTGGAGGAGGGAAAAGGGGAAAATGAAAAAAAAGAACAAAAAAGAAAAATAAAAAAGAGAAAAGGGAAAAAAAATAAAAAAAAATTCTAAATTTATTTTGAATATTATTAAAAATTAGTCATTATTCATATCAATATCGCTCATGTCACATAAGACAGCCAATTGATATCCACGTTAGCAATTTTCGGCTAAAATTAGTTGAATGGACTCAATTGACAAAACGTAAAAAAATCTATGACTCAATTGGTAAAACTAAAAAGTTTATGAAATCGCAAAAGTATACTAGATTTATGACTTTTTGGATAATCTTTCTTGAAAATTTATTTAAATGTTTAAAATTACGTTGACAAAATTGAAAAGTTTAGAATTGAATTGGTTATTTTCCCAAGCCTCTTTTATAACCCTTAATTGCTTCTTTCATGGCTTTAACTATTAAAACTATCCTAAATGACTGATATACCCTCATTATTTCTTCCACCTTCCCGCATGCCCTTGTTGCCATTCTTATTGTTCGACTATACGTTCGTTGAAATCTTTTTTGTGCCTCTGCTCGGTCCAGCACTCTCTAAACTTGTCATGCCGCGCTCTAAGTGCGAGAGGAACGACGGAAAATGAGACAGGAGAGCTACGGACTGACAGAGGGACTTGAGAGGCGAGAATGAGAGCGACAAAGCGATGGAGGGTCCATGAGAGAGTCTGAGAGCTAAGAGGCCAGAGCTAGAGATGGAGGAGAGAGAGATTGATGCTATGATCAACTTAGGGTTTTTCTGGTCAAACTAGTATGCTTTACTAGAGTCTAGAAGGAAAAAAATATTAAAGAAAGCGAGGCATATGCTGGTCCAATTCTGATATCCGGTTCCACACAGGGAACCGAGAACAGATTCGATTATTGCTGGTTTCAAATTTGTGGAGCCGGGATGCAAATCAATTCTCACAAAAACCACCTAAAATTAACTAGTTCAGTTCTCGAATTGGATTAGGACTGATGCACACTTATACTTGCAATGACCAGTTTAGTTTTGGAATTTGACCAAGTATATCCACATTATAAACCCACTAAGAAGAGTTTTAGTAAATTTATTTTATTTTGAGACAAACGCTTGATTATCGATTAATATTACCAAAGCTGGAAAATGTCAACATTATGTGAGAGATATTAATGTGGTTCTAATTATTTTCTAACGTTTTTTTTATAGTGAAATCTTCTATTACTCTTCTTGAGGATGTCACTTACTCCAACTAAATCACGTAATTCAGTTGTTTTTTTCTCTACTCCTCTGCTAATTTGCATACAAACGATCATTTAAAAAAAATGGCTAAGCCCCCACGTGCAAACACGCAAGGGTCAACAATAAAGTTTTAGTTCTCCTCTTTTCTTTTGCCATAAAAATGCTACCAAATCGAATAGCAAAAAGCAGTAAAATTAGCAATTGCTTTTAGCAACATGAATCTAGAACCCTAAAGTTGGAGGCAACTCTGGGAGAGTAACCATGAATCATCTTTCTCTTTCTCATGTGAACTACAAATTCTAACGTGCATGATTTGGCGTTGCAGTCAAAACACCTAATTGAATTGAACTGGAATGATTGCAAAATCATCCCACTTTTTGCAGCCATATCAACTTGCATCATTACTTTTCAAGTCCTACCATTTGTATCTGGAAACAAAAAATCCAGTTAAAAAGACCCATTTGCCCTTGTGCATACCCAACCTCCAAGTCCTCCCCTATTCCCTCTCTCCCCTTACCATTCTCTACTCCTCTGCTCCACCTCTTTGTCCACTCTTCCTCCACCGTGGTCAGGTGCCACTTCTGTTGCCTCAGGCAGTCATCGCCGCCGCTCCTCCTCTCCATCTTCAGCATGGATGAGAGGGTGGTTGAGAAAGCAAGCATGCATGGGTGACGGATGAAACTTGTAATAAAGAATTAAATCAGGGTGCAGATTATAAATTTCTCAAATTGAGGATGCCGATAGAAATGGGGTGCCAAAAGTGGGGATGGTGTTTGCAATTTTGCCAATTCAATCTCACTTAGAAATTTAAGCCACTAAGTTATAAACTAATGACATGTGTTAAGGGCTTTTGTTTGGTACATCGGCGGTGCAAGAAAATATCATTACACGAGCAAGATTCAACCACCGTAATGGATACAATTTTTATATTGGTACATGAATTCATCTAGATAAGAGTTTTCATTTCATGATTAATTACATCGGAACTGGTACGTAACAAATGTTTCCATTAACGCGTGAGCCTGCTGTTCGGCCCAATTCCCTCGCGATCCAAGCTCAGAAACTTTACTAATTAGTTCCATATCTTTCCTAACACATTTACCGACAAAACCTACGTGGAAAGAAAAGGCAAAAGTTCCTTCCCGGAGTGTCCTAGTTCACCGCATCGTCCATATAAGAATCTTCCCAACCTATTTTTAAGATTGTTCCACCCAATTCCTAAGTACATATTTACATGGCACGGATTTCCTTCGACAGAGAAAAAGAAGCCCATTGCGTATTTTGTCTTGGGTTACAATCTATTGTCTGGTCAACGTTCACACCACTATCCCGCAGGACGTAACTTTCGGGAGATCTGTTCGGCGATTAGAAACAGGACCCTAGTCTTACGAAACCTCGAGAGGTCACATAAATTCGAAATTTTAGTAAATTGGACAAGAAAAGATTAAAGACACCGCTTAATGTTTTTATTTTTCAGTATATGGAGACCACCAGATAAAATATTCTGATTCATAATATTTGTGGGACCTCGCGTTGCTTTATGGTGATATGGATTGCGATTGTCGAAGCGGAAAAAACGCGAAGGAAGCTTCTGTCCGCGTTCTCTTTGCCATAATTTAACGGGAATATGTTATCACCCCACGACCACGTCAAAAAGCCAGGCGCAAAGATGTGAATTCGGACGACGCGATCTATATGATTCGAGAATTCTAATCCCGAGAGACAAGGTGAAAAGGGTAAAAAAAGGATTCCGACCGGGGCTTGCCAAATGCCTCCGTGCCATTAAACTTCGAATGGGGGTTAACACGAGAATTTCGCTTTGAATTATAAGATTCTTCATAATAATGGTCGAACAAACGAATTTTTAATTTGCCATTGGAAAGAACCTGCCGAGAAGGGCAAGACGATGCAGCAGGGTTCCTAGTCTCTCTCTCTCTCTCTCTCTCTCTCCCCCCTTCGTTTTCATTTGATTATTACCGAAAGCCCCAGCTTAGTCAAACGCAAGTTGGTCAGGACTAAATTTAATATTAAACCCGTCGAGGCTCACGCATCAGATATAAGGTTAGCACAGACAAATTCTGAAACCTATATATATCCCCCACAGATGAAGATGAAACATAATCATCTCCCTCCAAACCCCAAATTTCAATTTACTCTCCAGAGTCGTAGACCTTCATTCGCACAATGGAAGACGAGCGCAACAAAGGGAAGAATCAGCAAGAGAAAGAGCAAGACGAGGTGCGGTACCGTGGAGTGAGGAGGAGGCCGTGGGGGAAGTACGCAGCTGAGATCCGAGACCCGAATAGGAGCGGAGCAAGGTCGTGGCTTGGGACGTTCGACACTGCGGAGGAAGCGGCCCGGGCTTACGATAGGGCGGCTTTCAGCATGAGGGGCCACATGGCGATCCTGAATTTCCCTCACGAGTATTATCCGAAAATCATGGGGTCGCCTCCATACCCACCTGGGATCGCGGCTTCAATGGCTGGCTCTTCGGGGTCGTCATCTTCGGGAAGTAATACGAAGGAGAGGGGGAAACAGAAGGAGGTTTTCGAGTTCGAGTACTTGGATGATAGGATATTGGAGGAGCTTCTTGAGCAAGAAGAAGAGCGCAAGAAGAAATGACGATCGATCGTAGACGTTTTGAGTTTTGTATGTGCTGTCCTTCCGTCTATCTTTATTTGCATAAAAAGGTCTTTCATGGTTTGCCAAGCAGAAGCTGGGTACTTAGGGTTTTGCTATGAACTACCAAAATTTTAAATTATTTATGTATTTACGTCCAGAAATTAATTTTGGACGGAGTGCCAATAATGTGATCTGGTAAAGCCATGCTTTACTTGATCAAAGAATAAAGTTGTTCGAGGATTTCAAATTTTGACGAACTATTACAAATACTTTTATTAATATAATTATTGACTTTTCTTTCTGTTCTTGTATGCGGTTTACTTCTTTTGGGCGAAAGGGTTTATTCCGTAGATTTTGAAGATTTTGGACAAATGACAAAGGGAATATCTAACGAGACAATGCATTCTGTTTCAGATAGAGATCAATTATTCCCGAGCGACCGAAAGGGAGTCGTGACGCAAGAAGATGAAGGCTCAAAGACTAACTTGAGCCAGTGATTGGAGCATCTAAAGACTATTCGACCATCAACATTGCTTAGAATCACTAACCACTCTATAATTTGAAAGAATATGTCACTTGGATGAAATTATTATGTATCAAAGAATATGTCTCTCCAAAGCTACTGCTGACTTGTGTCTCTTCCTAGTCGGAACACATTTGAAATTATTTCAGCTCGAGAGGCATGTACTCATAATAATTCTTGGAGCTTCTTTTTTCGGGGAAGGGTGCAAAAAACCTATTTTCACACTGATGAGTTGCGGTCGTAATCATAAAAATCTCTAAACTTAGCTTCGATAATCAAAACCTCATTCTAAAGATGATAATTTTAGATCCAATCATATTACTGAACTTTTTATAAAATTATTCATCGTAAATTTTCGATGTGAAATTTCACTAGTTATCCCAAGGCAAACTATTAACTTAGATGTGATTTTGCAAGACGTGACATCGACGTCTCTGAAAAAGGTCACCATCGCGCGCCTTCTACATCTCCGCCCACGGCTATGAAAAAGAGAGCCATCGTCGCCCTCGTCGTCCACTCTCTCTCAGTCACCATCGTCGCCTACTCTCTCTCTCTCTCTCTCTCTCTCTCTTTCTCTCTCTAACTGCACGCGTGTGCGAGAGAGGTGGCAATCTTGAATAGAAGATCTTTGGGTGAAGAACACAAAATCTCTAGGGAGAGGTTGTGACCTCGGATCTTAAGATAAACAAAAGTTCATCCGTACGAGAGGTTTTGTTTAAAAGGAAACGCATGTATATTCTTCCAACTTGTTCTCAATTATTAGTAGCCATATATTCCCTCCTGAAGAGGTAAGCGCACAATCATCTGAAGATCACCAAGTGATCAGAACCTTATCGTTCGAGATTATGTTCGTATTAGAGTTGAAGCAATCGACCCTAACTTGGAAGATTCTTCTCATCTGTTGCGCCACTCCAAGTTAATACCTTATATCTATATCTTATAGGGTCGAGTGCGAAATCATTTATTCTAAGGGAAATCCTCGATGACTTAAGACGATTAGACTCATCCTACTTCATAACGAGCTAAGACGATTTATCAAGTAAAACCATGAAAAATTTGTAAAAGGGTTGTCATGGAGAGAGCGTAATGGCTGCTGAAAATGGAGAGAATACGACGATGGCTGCGAAATGCCTAGGCTTGTTGACACGATTAGATTGATGCTAAACTCCCGCGACGGACGCCTAAGACGACAAAGATTGGAGGTGGAAAAGACGGAATTTCTGGCCACAGAAATTTTTGTGGCTAGGAATTGGCGAGAGGGCTCTCTCAATTTTCTTCTGACTGTGGCCAAAACTGGGCTTTGAATCCATTGAATGGAATCTGAAGGCGACTCTGTCCTTCTCTTTTCCGAGGTTCGTCGTGCCTTTTTCTTCGTGATTTTGGCCAGAAAGATATCATCCGGAGTTGGTCATCGTTGCCCCATGCCACGCGACAAGACCCCCCTCTTACGTTCTGGGATGGCTTCTTTTGTTTTTGTCTCAGTCTTCAGAGCACCTTAGTCTTCGTAATGTCTTTATAAGCTGATAAGTCTTTTGTCATCTCGATGATATATTGACTCAAGAATTGATTGGCCAAAAGCTTTTATTTGAGAAATATTTAACAAAGGCTAATGAAACAAATTTATTAAAAAAATGCACTAATTCCATCAAAGTTCCCATGCATTGATGCCACATTTACCCGAAGCCAATTTTTATGTCATAATAAGTCCCAAATTAGTATATGCATGTCACATCTATTCCATATTGATATACCCGTGCCACATTTACCCTATATTCTAGTAATTCTTGGATTTTTTTAGGGTAAATGTAATATAGGTGTATCAATTTGAGGTACATGTGGCACATATGTACCAATTAAGGACTTTTACGACATAAAAAACTGTTTGGGGGTATTGTGGCATTGGTGCACTAGTCCAAAGTAAATGTGGCATGGATAGTGGGGATAAATGTAATATGGACATATTAGTTTAGGATTTTTGTGGTATAAATCCCAAAAATATGATCAGGAAAGTCCGTGTACATGCGCCATTTGTCGTTGGACCTCTAACTAGAACCACATAGGCCAGGTACATAACTACCGCATAAAGTCTGCTTTCAACGATTCATCAGTTTCCACTTTAATAGCGTGTCGGTGGTCCAATCTAAACCATCGCTTCTTGTATCCTCTCACAGGTCTGTACTCCGGCGAGACATTTAATCGACGATGGGGAAAATTACAAAATCAATCCTAAACTTATGATAAGAATTAGGGATGTTGACGGGATGGGTCGAGTCGGGTCTTGATGTTACTCTACCTGACCCAAACAATAAGGGAATAAGGGTCATGTCATTTGACTCGAACCGACCCGACCCAAAATGCATAAAACATAAAGCAAAAGAAAACGGGTCAGTTCGAGTCGGGTCGGGTCAGGTTTCAAGTTTTTTATTAAAAAATATTACAAAAGGAATTCAAAATGCTCTTACGTGACGCCACGAAACCTCGTCTAACCTATCCGTGAACCGTGATGCCGTGAAGTCTCGTCCAATCTGTCCGTAAATATCTCCACATATAAATAATTTTTTAATAAAAAATATGACAAAGGAAATTTGAAATGTTCTACGTGACGTTGTGAGGCCTCATCCAACCCATCCGTAAATATCTCCGCAAACAGATAATTTTTTAATAAAAAATATGACAAAGAGAATTCGAAATGCTTTTACGTGACGTCGTGAGATTTCGTCCAACTCGTCCGTGAACATCTCCGCAGACAAATAATACTCACTCCTCTAAAGTTTTGCGTCAGCCGCGAAAAAGAAGCAAATCATATGGAAGATGGGGAGAGAGAGAGAGGGGGGGAGAGGGAGAGAGATTGATGGGGGCCGACCTGAGGTGCAATGACGACGAACCTGTGAGATGAGACATGCTGGATGATTTGCGAGTAAAAGGAGTCGTAGAAGAGATAGCTTGAGTGGGTGTGTTTGGGTTGAAGCCTTTAATATGTGTTCCGACCCTAACTTGATCCAAAACATGTATTTCATTTATGTTTATAATTGTTACCTAAATAGTATTAAGACCCGAAACATGTACTATATTTATTTCGTATTTGGGTCGTGTTTGGGTCATGTCCAGATTGGGTTGGATAGGTTTTTTTGACACCCCTAATAAGAATGTTACTTCAATGTTGTCAATATAGTTTTAAATCTTTGTGCGAAATTTCAATATAACCCTTCTTGCATCAATCTAGGCAATTGCTACAAAAAATTGATGATATGGCATCCAATCATTGTCAATTGTCCTACATGGCATGGTAATATAGACAACTTTACTCAAAATGATGTCATACATGAATTGCCAAAAATTGCCGACATAGCTTTTGATCATCGTTAGTTGTCCCAATGGCAAGATGACATGGACAACTTTACTCAAAATGACATACTACATGGATCGCCACATTAGTGATTTATGGTGACAGTTGGTTGAAAGGATCACATTGAAATTTCACGCAAAGATTTATGACTATATTGACAAAATTGGAAATTATAAGACTAAATTGGCATTTGTACATTAGATTTAGGACTGAATTTGTAGTTGATGAGCTGTGGCCGAGGACTCCATGCCAGGCATCTCTGATGCTCCCATGCAATAACATCTTCATTGTCTTGCAAGAAACTGATAATTTGTGTAGGCAAGGTCGATGGCAGGTTTGTCCCAATTTGTTTGTCCTTTCAAGGATAATACCGTCAGCTCTCTTAGAGTAGAGTGATTGTAGACAAACATATCTTTGGCATCTGTCCCCCTACCGTCATAGGGGAAGGACATTATAAGTGTCATAAATTATGTATGACACTCATTTTAATGCCAAAAGTTTTTTTTTTTTTCAGATCACTTAAGTGCTACATTTTTAAAAAAAATGCACTTAAGTGCTAACTCTGATCTAGGTCGTTAGCAATCTGATGTTGTCATATTTTATTAATTTCTCAATTTTATGTGATACACCCCCAGTTGGCATATGATCCCGAAATGACATTGTGTTGCAAGTTAAAAAAATGATCACTTTAGTATTGGTCATTGTAAAAAAATTATCATTTTAGTGCCAGTCATTGTTAAAAATTAATCACTTCTATAAACTTTATAATTATAAAAGTCACGTAATTTCTCTAATTGGAATTTCTTGTTGGAAGCACTTAAATTATCATTTTTTCTTGGATTTTGACACTTAAGTGAGCTAGTGAAAATTTTTGACACTAAAGTGAGCACCATACACAATTTATGACACTTTTGATGTTCTTCTCCCTATCATCATAGTATGGTCGGCATCTTCGCCTTAATTGCCGCCATGTAAAATTGGCGAGCTTAGTCACATACACCTCTCCTACACCATTATTTATTTTAAATTCCAAGTAAAAGGCGACTAGTCGTGACAACACAAATAGCACCAAGCGTGGGTTGACCACTGACACCGTTGTCCGCTGACGGGCCAATAAGAAATCAGTCCGTAGGCGGACTTGCCTTGGAGTTGACCCGATAACAATCAGAGGGCGCACTAATCCCTCCACCCTAACTGCGTCACTAGAGAATCCTAGTGTTCACTTATCTTTTTGAAGGCATTGAGATAAAAGAGCATTCGTGGGACTATGCCGAACCTCGCCCTCAGCTACTAAAACGCTAATCACAAGAAAATCGTGACGAGGGACTTGCGTATACTTTAGATCTTCGTCAATTAACACAATTTCCAAGGATTTGTCTGGCATTCCAGCTCTGAGAAAACATACAACCATGAACGCAGGTTAGATTGTCTGAGCTCTTATAAGGATTGGCCCCTCCCATACTCAAAATCAGAAACAGGTTTTAATGAGAGTCAAGGATTCCAAAACCTGTTTTTTCTCAACTTCTAGATAGAGAGTTCTACAATTTAACTGTCGGGTTAATCTCGATAAATGGTCATCAAGCTATGATAAGTATCGCCGGTTGCGACAAATAGCAATACATGGTGATAAGTGTGATATGTCATGTCATAGCAGTCAAACCGTCACAGAGTCAATGAGTATTTGGTCTTTGAGGTAGGGACCTTACTGTTCTCTCTTCTAATAGAATGACTCATGAGTGGTGGTTTTCTCAATGTGTTCCACGACTGGTTGACCTACCGCAACCCATTAATTTAAGTCATAAGCTTTTTCAGTCATCCTCCCATGGGTTTAAGATACATTCATTTGGACAAGTGTCCAACACCTAGTGGTTTTACCAAATTCGTCGAACTTTTCCTTCACTCTGATCACTACCTCCATATTCATGAAGCGCAATACCACTTTTTACACGCCCAGCCACCATAACTATGCCACCGTCGGCATCATTGGAACGTTTGTCACCAATTGCTCACAGTGACAGACACGTAATGTGTCAATCCAAGTCTCGCATCAAATATTTAAGTCCTTGTGGTACCCACAAGTATGATTCACCCAAAAATACTCAACACCTTATAAAGTTATTCAAACTACTCTTTTTAGTGGTTTGAATTCTCAGGAATTTGTCTAATCCGCCTCTGAGAAAACTTACAACGGCAAACATAAGGTAGGGTGTCCGAGTTCCTAAAGGGAATGGGCCTCCTATACTTAAATTAGAAATTGGGGATAGGAGTTAATAGATTCCAAACCTATTTCTCAGCTTCTAAATAGCTATTTACAGAGTTTTCCACATCATCTTATTGGAGTAGTGTTGACAAATACTCAGTGAATTATAACAAGTGTCGGCTTGTTATGACTAATGGAAATACATCGTGACAAGTATGATATATCATGACATGAAGTGGTCAATCAGTCAACAGAGTCAATGTTATTTTATCTTTCAAGCATTGACCTCACCATTTACTTCTCCAATAGAATGACTTATAAGTCGTGGCCTTGTCAACATGTTCCCTAGCGAGTAGACCCGTCGCAACCCAGCAATTGAACTCAAAAACGTAATTGAGTTCGGCTGCGATCAATAAGTTGACTTCTAAGTGGCTCATAAGTAATTTGATCTAAATACACTAGAAAATTAATGAGCCGTATAAACTACATCATTCATTATACGAAGAACTCCTTGTTCAAGTTCACTTCTATTAAATTATGTTTCGACTTTGACTCCGAAAAAGAAACTTTTGTTATTTAAATAGGTTCGTTAGTATTGAGACTGAAATTATTGTATATTTTTATTAAGTTTAGGTGGTACCCAATAATACATTATATAAGATTTACTTGCAAGAAAAATATATATAAAATAGAAAAAATTTCAATTTAGTCATAAACTTTTTATTGGAAGTTAATTCAATCATAAACCTTTTACAATTGTGCCAATTCAATCCATTCGGCTTATTGTGACTAGCCTGTGCTGATGTGGATGCCACCATCTGGTCGACACTGACATGACCAATATTTTAATAATATTTTTATTTTTTAAAATTTTTTTATTAAAATTTCTTTTCTTTCCTTCTCTATCTCTTCCCCTTCTTCCTCTTCCCTTTGGCCGCCAACGATCAGTGAAAGGATGGGTCGACAAGGGACCTTGCTGGCTTCAAGGAAGCTTGGCCATGGCTAGGTAGCCTTGCCTAGGCCGCCCACTAGGCTAGCGAGGTTCGCACTCACTAAATCTGATGAGGATCGAGCCTTGCTGGCCATATTGGCTAGGCCCAACCTTGCCAGAGGCCACAACCTCTAGTGAGGGCCACCAGTAGCCAGGCGAAGCTTGCCCTCCCAGATCCGACAAGGGTCGACCTCGCCGAACATGGGCAAGGGTTCTCGGAATGAAATTTCTCTAACTAGAGATGTAACATCTTCAACTCCAATTGTGTGAGGAACAGTCGTAAGGTTTGGAACAGACTGATCATGGATCATGGAATTGATTAATTTGACCAGTGAGAAATCAAGGATCAATCATAGTTTGACCGATTGACCAACCATGAATTGGTTGAGGGATCGGCTATGAATCGACCATTGATTGTAGAAGTAGGATCGGATCACTAGCTCATAAGATGACTTTTGGATCATATGATAATTGATCACGCGATGATCATGGACTGTCACGGATTGGTGGACGGTCGTGGATTGATCACAACCGGTTATGCTCAGCAGCAAGCGATTCCCCTCAACCATGCTTTGGTACACAGACGATCCAACTCAACCAGATGCAATTGTGTTCCAACCAAAAATGCATCATTCCCTATTTAATTCTTAGTGATCGATAGGGAACCATGAATTAGATGAGTTTGATTATAGATGGGTCACGGATCAGCTATGGACCCATGCAATAGATTGGGGACCAATTGGAATGAGTCCCAAGAATTGACTCGATGATTCCATCATGAATTTTAAGGTTTGTGAGTGCCTTGACTTAGTGCTAAGTTATGGATAGCCTTGGAACCATCCTTGAATGGATCTGTGAACCATGGATCGAGCAACGGATTCGATCGCGGGTGGGCCCTGCAATAGGCTCAGGGATTAGCTCAAGGGCTAGTCCCGAACCTGAACAAACATGACCATGTTGCCCAAGGGCTAGCCATGGTACTGACCTTGGTGCCAACCCACTAGGCCAACTGACCACCCAAAGGAGTGGGTTTGGCTCACAAGGGGCATGATGGCTCGAACCTCAGGCACATGAGAAATGGTTATTCGGGACGTACTTTATGATCCCTCTCTCGGCCTCAAAAGCAACTCAAACAAATACTTTCTTGGATTAGCCATCTTCATGAAGAAATAGACAAAATAGAGAATTCTAGAGAATCCTCATTAAATGATCATGGTGAGTCATCCCATGAAGTGTCTCATTTGAAGATTTAATTACAATGGCTTGGGATTTTACTTGAGTACCAAGACGGTGAGTTGATGCACAAGTGGACCAATTATAGTGCGATTCTAGAGACTTCTATTAAAAGCTTATAAGAATAGGCATCACTTTAGTCTATATAGGTGTCACCTCTTCAAGAAGCCTTAAATGACATTTAATGAGGCAAGTTTAGATGCCCAATAAAGAAGGAACAAGTAAACTTCTAGAGAACTCATTTGAGCCCTAGACTGCCACTTAGATAATTCCGTATGCCACCTTGCAAAGAATAGCCTTGCTTACTTAAGCAAAGTAGGCATGCCACCCCTTGAATTATGATTGGTCCATTTAGTAGAGCAATGATGGGAATTTAGGTTATAAATAGGAGGAGCTCTCCTTCCTCCTCACCATTTTGCTCACCTTGCTCCTCACTCACCTTGGACACCATCTTTTCTCTCTCCTCTTCAGCAAAGTTAAGCCACCCCTCTCCCTCAAGTTAATTTCTTTAGTTTCTTGAGGTTCATCCAAGTAAATATTGTCTCTTACCTCTCCCTGGTAGCAACCACATCATCGTTAAAGCTAGACAATTCTCTCTTGACAAGCCGTGGACAGGTTGATAAATTTTGTGCATGGTCTTATGCTTAAGAATCTTGTTCATATGCTTGAGTCTTTACATAATTATAACAAAGCCATGATTAATTGCTTATGTTCAATACAAGTCAAGGTTTGCCCAAAGTCATAAGATGTGATTTGATATTGAGGCGTACCAAGTCCACATCTTGGATTAGTGTGGGGTTTCTTTATACTTGATATTTGAGCTGACCCTTGGGCTTAGTTCTATTCATGGTGCCGTTGCTAAGGAATTCATGGCACATACATAATGCTTGAGTACACCCTCATGAAGGGTATGAGTGCTTAAGTAAATTAAGAAAAGATAAGAACTAGGTTCAAGTCCTGGAGAAAAGATAAGAACTAGGTTCGAGTCCTGGAAACTTGGCAAACTTGAGTTCAAGTCCCAAGTATAATATTTAGGTTTGAGTCATAGAAGCTAGCACAAAGCTAGAAGCTGAGATAAATCCTGAATTGAATTAGGTTCGAATCCCAAGATAGCTCCGAGAAGACTTGGATTCGAGTCCCAAGTATAAGAATAAATTGACGTATACATGGTGCATATGAGTTAGGGCATGAATGCTGATTTTGCATATGCTCATTGCATAATTCGTGCATTAACTGATGATCCCAAGGATTGATGTTTACATGCGATTAAGGTATGGCATGCATCATTGCTACTGATTTGCCTTTGACATTATTTGCATGAGATGTCTTGGCTAGCTTTAAGGATGAGGTAATTTGCTAGTCAATGGAAAGAAGCTACGCTTACTGAGTTTCAAAGACTCACTCTTTTATTTTTTAGGGGTAATTAGGCATGGCCACGGTACATTATGGATATCTTGTAAAAATAGAGGTGTCTATTACAGATAACATAGATGAAGATACAAAGATCATCTATTGCAAACTCATGTTTACTATGTGGATTGAAGAGGGACTAGACGAATTGAACTCTATTCACTTCGAGGCTTGGTATGTATGGTTTGACAAAGATTGGGTCGAACCTCTTCATGGGTTCGATGGTCTGACTAACATTGATAATAGGGCTACATTTGATAAATTGAACTAAAGTCTCTAATACAAGCCCAAAGCTAAAGGGTTGTCAATTTTGAGAGTTACCACCATAGCGAAATTAGGGATACCCAAGCCTTTTGATATCATGTAAAATAGAAACGATTGAAAGGATGCTATGTAATATGCACTACCAATGTAATACAAGTAGTGTGTTTATAATGCTTACACATCCCATGTTTCCAATGATGTGTATGTTTGGAATTGTATGTTCACATATTCCACATGCACATAATTACAAGATGAAATGAATTCGAACAACGACAAGCTTAGGACATCACAAAAATAACTCGTGGCTTGAACCCTAATCAGGGGTTGTGACAAAAGAATAGTTTTGGTCATGCAAAGAAGGTGGGGATCAAGCACTGGAACGAGGCCAATGATGATTGAAGTCGCTTTGCATATTTATGGCTGACGAGGCTTGACCCTCGCTAGATCCAACGAGGGTGAGCCTCGCTTAGCTATTGGCAGCCCTTATTGAAGGCCACTAGAGGTCGGGCCTCACCCCCGTGACCAACAAGGGAGCTTCACCATCCCATTGGGAGGCCTAGGTGAGGTCGCCCAGCCTTAGTTAGGCTTCCCTAAGGTCGGCAAGGACCTCGCCAGCCCTACATTTAGCCGGTCACCAATGGCCAGAGGAAGGAAGAATAAGGATGAGAGAGAGAGAGAGAGAGAGAGAGAGAGAGAGAGAGAGAGAGAAATATTATTAAAATATTTCCACGTCATTTTCAACTAGCCAAAATTAACCAGATAGACTAAACTGGCATAATTGCAAAATGTTTAGGATTGAATTGACAAAAAAAAAACCATTTAGAACTTAATTGGAAAATTTACAATACACTTACGATTGTTTTGGTATTTTTCTCTGAGATAAACTGCAAACTAAGATATCATTTGGTGAAGCAATCATATGCAAAGTAGAAGTCAACTCTTACATGTTTGGTATGAGCATGGAAAATCATATTTGTCAACAAATCAATATTATTACACCAAAGGATGAGAGAACCTTGAAGAGGAAACCTAAGCTCTAGAAAAGTGACTCAAGCTAGATGAGTTCAACAATAGCATTGACAAGGGCTTTATGCATAGACTCAATGGAAGAGCACGCTAGAGTTCATTGTTTTTTGGAGACCCAAGAGATCAAGTTAGTTACAAGAAAAATAGCATTCCCTCCAATTGACTTCCTATAAGTCAAAGTTACTGGCCTGATCTACATTGGAAAAGGCTTACAAGCGAGTATAATTGGATTTGCAAAAAAGAAAATCAAATTCTTATATGTTTGAGATAGCATAAGATGTGTTTCACCATTTGCTAGTGGTCTTCAGCTGATGCACACATGAATGGACAAGCTTTATTAACAGCAAAGGAGAGATCTAGTCTTGTCAACATCACATATTAGAGGGCACCAACTATATAGCAATAACAGCATCCTCTTTCTCAGATGGTTTTGTAATTGTGGTTATAGGAATTTGGACAAGCCTACACTCAAACATCCCAAATCGGTGAAGAAGATCATCAATATAATGTCCATGAGAGAAAAGTAGCCCTCTAGAGTGAAAGACAACTTCTATCCAAGGAAGAAGTTTAGTGGGCCGAGATCTTTAATGGAAAACTCTATGGATAATTTTTATGAAATTGCATTGACAGTAGAAGCTGCACTATATGTAACTAGAATGTCATTGACATAGATAAAAATATATATAAATGACATCAATGCTTGTTTGATAGATAAACAATGAGGATTCTATTTATGACATCAAGAATTTCAAATAGAGCAAAAATTAGCAAGTCATGGAAACTAAGCTCTTGGAGCTTGCTTAAGACTATAAAGAGAATGATGCAACTTGCAAATATAGTCACAACAAGTTAGGTCCTCTAACCCAAGGGGTTGCTCTATATATACCTCTTCAAAGAAGAACCTTATATAAGAACGCATTGAGCAAATCCAATTGTCGCACTTGCCACCCTTGAGAGACAGCAAGAGATAAAATGGAGTTAACAATAGATAATCAAAGCCCTATTGCTGATGAAAACCCTTAAAGACCAAGCAAGTTTTATAGCACTCAAAATTGTCATTCGCTTTGTCCTTAACTTTGTAAATCCATTTACACCCAATGAGATTCATGGAGGAAGTGCAAAGGACCAAAGGCCATGTACTTGTTTTTAACAAGACATTAAATTCATTGATCATAATTGCATGCTACTTAGGGACTTTGTTGACTTAGGTGAATGAGGCTAGTTTGATGAAAGGGATAGTGGCAGTATATCTTGAGGAGGACGAGAGCAAAGTTGCATGGTGTGGGTACATGTTGGCTGAGGTGGGGGGAGGTGGTGGCAATGTTAGAGAGGCCAATGAGGAGAAGGAATGATAAAGGTCATGGAAGGGGCTAGTTATTATGGTAGGGTAGGTGGATGAGTCAATATTAAATGACACCCAAGGGAGCAGTGTAGGATTCTATGATGTCAATATAATGGTATGGGGAGGAACGTCGATAGAAACTAAAGCCTAAGGTATCGGGATAGGCATAGGAAGAGATAAATTAGGTGATGAACTAAGAATGGAAAGAGTTGCAAAGGGAAAACATGTTTGTTTGAAACAAACATGTCGGGTAATTGATAAATGATTGACAACAAAGTCAAGGTAGCGGTACCCTGTGTGAAAGGTATTGTATGCCAAGAAAATATAGGAAATCAAGTGGAAATCCATCTTATAGATGTTATAAGTGCATAGATATGGAAAACAATGATTCCCAAAAAAATTTAAGAAAGAATAATCTAGAGGGTGATCGCAGTCATTTGAAAGGGGGAGATCCAATAAGTGACTTTACATGACATCTGATTGATGAGGTAGATTTCCATAGTGAATATTTTGAGGGACAAAGTTATGAGCTATTAATGTTAAACTAGATTCAACTATGTATCTATGATGATGCTCAACTGCCCTTTGCTGTTCATTGGTATGATAGGCAGAGAGACATTGAGCAATACCATTTTTTGCAAAAAGAGGAAAGGAGAGTATGAAATTCCCCACCCTAGGTTATTTGAACAATTTTTATTTTTCATGGAAAAATAACGTTTAACAAGAATTTGAAAAGTAAGACAAACAAAGTAAACAATTGACTTTGCTTTACGAGGATAAAATAAGACATTTTGTGCAATCATCAAGAAGAATAAGGAAATAGAGATGACCATTAGTTGAAACAAAATGAGGGCCCCAAAATCACTATGAATGTAATATAACGGAAACAAACTATGAGCTGGAGATAATCTTAAGGACTGATGACTAGCTTTATCCAATTGATAGTTAATACATAACTAACTCGATCATGTGGATTGATACAATAACTTATTCTCTTTAATCATAAACTGTAAGAGATGGTCATGAGGATGGCCAAGATACCGATGCCAACCATCCATAGAAGTCTATTTCGCAATACTAGCAGTATGCATTGAAGGTTGTTGTGGTATGGTTTATAGTCCACCACTACTCAAAAAAAAAAAAACCATCTTGGTCACTAGATCTAGGATATAATTCAAAGAAGATATTATTGTTAGTTGCAAATTTTTGGACCGAAAGAAAATAGTTAGAAATTTCAGGGACATGGAGAACATCATTTAAACATAAAGATAGATTTGAAATAGAGAAGGGAATAATAGAGGTACCAATATTAATGATTTTGAGACCTTTACCATTTCCCACATATTAGTTGATTTCATCTACTATAAATTTTATAGGGAAAGAGGAATTGTATATCAAGGATGACATGGTGGGAGATAGTCATGCTAGGGTATCAAGGTAGGGTGTTGGTAGGTGAAGGTAAAAGAGGAGGAATGTATGGCTCAAGTTGGCATTGGGAGAAAAAAAGGGTTGATAAGATGAAGTTTATGAAGAGGTATCTAAAGGGAGCGAGTAATAAAGCATACCAAGAGGGCGATAGTAGCATGTGGTAGCAAGATGGTTCGTATGTTGACTAATAGAACACCATAACCAACCTTGTTAAGCACCATGGGCACCACAAACCATGGCCTAAGCAACTAACATGACTCCTATGACCTTTGGACTTACCACAGTTTGAGAAAGAGGAACCCGGAGGGGTGGAGGCAAAAATAGAGGAATCTCATTAAGTAGAGTTAGCTATAGAAGAATTAGCTTGAGAGGAAGGTTCGAAGATCTATAGTTTTTGGAAGGCCTTAATACTCTCGTGACTAAGGTGAAGACCTTGAAGATTCATAAATGAGATTGGTTTAGAGCAGCCAAGTAATATAGGAACAATGTCCTGGAGATCATATCAAAGATCACAGAAGATGTGGACATTGAAATCTTCTTGCTCAAGAGGCCGTCTCATTGGCAATGGACTTATCACACTAGAGGAGATCAATTACTCAATCGTCCTGTTTCTATTGCACATATGTAGAGAAAGAGACATTAAGAGCATCCTAAATGGCTTTGCTAGTTGGTTTATTAGGAATGAGAGGTAAAATCAATTATGAGAGGGAGATGCAATTAGAAGACTCATGATGGAAGTGTCTTATTGTTGTCAAAGATTTGCTTGGGTTGCATCATAGAGACATGGTTTGATCCCATTAACATAACCATAAAGGTTTTGTCTCTTGAGAAATGAGATAACATGTGCTTTCCATAACAAGTAATTGGATATGGTGAGACATAGAGAAAGGAAGTGATGAGCATATCTGAATGGAGGAAGTGTAGAAGAAGGGTTTGTATTGGTGGTTATGGCAGCGACAACGGTAGTGTTATTCTCTGGAGCTTTGCCGACCACCTTTGTAGAAAAAAGAAAGAGGAAGAAGAAAGCTAAGATTGAAAGGTGCGTGACCCCTAGATGTCTCTTGATACCATGTTGAAATAGAAATTATTATATATTTCCATTAAGCTTAGGTGGATATTATATACTCAAGAATATATTCTAGGGTTTTTACTTGCAAAAGAAGAAATACCTAAAATAAAAACTATCCAACATCTAAAATAGGGTTCCAAAGCTTCCAAAATTGATAGCCCTATATTTGCTTGATACCAATTGAATGGTTTCCTAGTTGGAGTAGATTTCTTAAAAAAATATTTCATATTTTGAATCCTACTTTTGTTTATATGTGAGAAGTGTCTTTTTCTTTTTTTGTGAAAAACATCCAAGGGTTGACTTCTTTGTGAAATGTACATCTTGAGTTTTTGAAAATGTGAAAATCTTGTGGGTAAGGTTCTATGAAATTCCATTGTGAGTTTGAGAGACTATTTGGTGAGTAACTGTGGACCTAAACTGGGTGAGGTTATTCGATGTAATTGGAGGATGGAAAATATTAAGAGTATTTGACTTGAATGTGGTTATAATTTCCACCATCTCTCTTGAATTATTGTGGAATTTTTTACTTCTCTTTCAGTGGACATAAGTCACATCAATTGATCCATATAAATCCGATGTCTTATTTATTTTATTATTCAATCATTTGCTTCCACAATAATTTGTATTAGAACTAGAATTGATTGAGTTGAAGCGAATTGATGGTGACAGAAGAAAGAAGCAAAAATTGACAGATTTAATGAGATAGATTTTAGTTTTGGAAGATGCATATTAAGAATTATTTATATTAGAAGAATCTACACTTACCTTTATATGGGAAGAAAGCTAGAGTTGATGAAGTAAGTTGACTGGGAATTATTGGAAAGACGAGTGTTGGATATTATGCAACTAACATTGACTCATAATTTTGTGCTTGACATTGTGAAAGAGAAGACAATTGCGGGTTTGATGAAGGCACTATTGGACATGTACTCGAAGCCATTTATGATCAACAAATTCTACTTGATTGGACATTTGTTTGACTTAAAAATAAGTGAAGGCATGTCAATTATTGATCATATTAATGAATACATTGTGGTCATCAGTCAATTGAATTTAATTGAGATTGACTTCTAAGATGAGGCATGAGCTTTGATGATATTATCCTTACTATCTATTAGTCAAAATACTACTATTGTTGTATTGATTCATTTGGATCAACAAGCTTAATGTTTAATTATGTTGATATATAATTTTTGGCAATACATTTAGTTATTTATTACAAGGAAAAATTAGGGATTGAACCTTTCCCCTAAATAAAAATTATGATTAATTTACGTTTGCATATTAGAAGCATTTTTCATATATAGTAATTAATCCCTCATAAGTTGCATTTTAGTTGGACCGGTGCTAACTGGACTCAAGTGGAGAGGCCCTTGATTGAACTTTTGGGACCAAGCCAAGCTCACTAATTTTCCATTATGGCAAAAAATATCATATGAATTGCACCTAGAGTGCTAGATTAGGAAAGATTGATTTTTTTGGTTAAACTTGAGAAGCAATTGTGCTATTATATTCCGGTGAAAGCCAAATATTTTTTGGTCACAAGAAAAGATATTCTGGTCAAGGCCGAAATTCCAAACAAGGAAAAAGGAAAGTGGACAAGGCAGATTTCAGTCGACGAAAAGGAAAGTATATGGGTGGAGAAGCAAAGGAAAACAATAAAAGATGATCACTAGGGCATATCTTGACATGGCCATAAGATTAGGAGGAAACTGGGGAAAATGTAGAAATCTACATTTTTCAAATATTTGATTGATCTTTAGGACAGCTGGAGATCATGCAATATATATATTTTACACTGCTTGAATGAAAGAAAAAGGGTGTCGGCAACATAGAAGACCCCTCAAAGAAAAGAAAGCATGCACGAGTGAAATTCGTGGGTGAAGTTCTAGGGTGGTAGAGAAGGGGCGGCAACACCAAAAGAAGCAGTGATTCTTCTCCAAGGACCCCCATGATCGTACAAGAGAGGACACCCACTTTGAAAAGAGAGAGAGAGAGGAGGTGGGGCTAAATAGTATATAATACAAGACACATTGGAAAAAAGAGAGAGAGCCGCATGGGAGGAATCGTCCACTCTCAAAAAAGATATTGACTAAAATTGTAAGGTGCACAATGGCGGAGGCACACTTTTGCAAAAAGGAAGACAACGAGGAAATATTCTCAATCGCAAAAATTCATCCACTGGTTTCAAAGTTGACAAATTGAAGACATTCTCATCATCATCATCACTTCCTCATAGTCTCACACGCTTGCTTCTCAAGCACAACTCGCCAAGATCTCTGTTGTTCTCCTCACGAATACTCAAAGTTTGCATGCAATCTTCTTCTCTACAACATTTTAAGATTTCCAGTATCAATCTATGTTCAAGGAGCTGTCCGTTAGGCAATTACCGAGCACAACTACAGCAGCGTTCCAGTCCTCAATGAAATCAGCAACTCCCATCATGCCAAATTATCGCCTTTTGTGGTTTCGAGCCAAGTCACCGCTCTTATTAAACGATAGTACAATGGCCTGCCTCAGTACTATCATCCCTGAATCATCAAAACAACTTTGTCATTGCTGGACAAACTCAAGTCAGCGTCATAAATCTGTGGTTTTGCTAGAAGAATAGGTAACATTTCGTCTTGAATTATTATATGTTCACTACAATCAACTCCTAGATTTCAATTTGTAAAATAGTTAGACAACATGCATTGATTTTTTTAGTAGTCTAATTCCTTCATTCAATGGAGTTGATGCTGAGATTTGAATGTGGGAACTTTAAAATCAGGAGAGGTTTATAGACCAATTTGTTCTCGACAAATTTTGTGTTAATTTTAAGATTTGCATGTTGTAATGTTGAGGCTTTCCTTTGATATGTGGAACATGTTTTTTGCCTTGATTATTCATGGTCACATTAAGTATCGGCTATATTGTTTCGCTTGGTAGTTGCAATGTCTTCCCCATGGTAATTTCTTGGTTGTTCCCTTCTCTCGTGTTAGTGCTACTTCATGATATAAATTGGTCGTCACCTTTATATTCTCTCATGCAGTGTCATGGTCTAAAGAAATGAATGATCTAAGAGGGTTTTGAATAGAGGCTGTGATTAATCCTTGGAGGAAGAGACCCTCAATCAGTCTCCCATTATCCTAAGGTTTTTTTGAGTGTTCTAGAATACTCCTAATGGTAGGTAATATAGTAAATATAATTATATGTAAATATGTGGGTAGGTGATAGTTGAGGAGATGTGATCTTTACCATTAGATTGAAAAGAGATCTACAAATATAGTATATAATAAATGCTGATAGGTGGCAGTTGAGGAGATATGATCTCCATCATTAGATCAAGGAAAGATCTACAAATACGGCTTGTCTAGTACTTGTATATATAGGAGTGTACTCACCCTTATTGCATCATCCCATTCACAAGTAAATACAAGTTCAGAGCTTCTCTCTCTAAGAGTTTCTCTTTCTAAAAATCCTTGTGTGTTGAGTGTGAGTAAAGCTACTTGGAAGAAACCTTAAAGCCACACGAGTTAGGAAACACTAGATCGATCATGACAAGTGATATCAGAGTAGGGATCCCTCCAGTAGGTGGGTGATTCAAGGGGAAAAGCCTATGGTCTTTCTATTCCTATGAGGGCAAATAGTGATCGTCGGGGCCAAAAGGGCTCGAACAACGTCCAGCTCTCATCTAGCTTTTATGATGGTAATGAGGGCATAGGAAGGAACCAAATTGCACATTGAATAGGGATAACGTTCTTGGATTGATGGCGAATCTTAAGAGAAGATTTGTTATCATGTTTCCAACAAGGAGATACCATTCATTGGCTTGTAGAGATCAGGAAGAGCTTAGTAGGCGAAAGCAGGTGCTACCACTAGGGTGTAGTTGGCCAAGGGTGCCATATTTGTCAGGGAGCACAAGTGACTTGAGATTCATGAATAGCTTTAATCAAAGGAAGCAACCAGTGGAGTGGAATGGTCAATTATGTTAGACAAGCATTATCATCTATATATGTCTCAAGAAGTGGCATTGCTAGTTGAGGGAATGTAGGAAAGTGATAAAACAGCCACAACAAAGGCATTACAAAATTGAGTGGAGAAGAATATCATAGTTCATGAAACCTTCCATACTCATAACCCTTGTTAGTGAAGCTTGAGGTTATTGAGTGAAAAGTGAGTGATGCAAAGGGGATGAATATAACTGGTATATAAGAGTGGCGTCATAGCAGTTGGTGCTAAGAGTTTTAGGTTCGAACGAATATATTTCTTAGGAGCTCTAAAAGTGGGATTGGCCTCTTGTGTACAAACTGATTAGGAGTTGATGTTGCTCTCTTCACAAGGATATGGCAAGTCAAAACCAATTGTTGATTTAAAATGATTTGCCATCTCACTCAATAAACTAGATGCCCAAGTTAAGCTAAGCATGGTACGATCTCGATAAGAAAGCTATTAGTCGTATTATTCTCTAGAACAACTAATGAATAAAGGTTGGCTTAGCTAATTCCACTTGCTAGGCACTGCACTCGTTATTCTACGGCCAAGAAACTACTAACCTATGACAATATCATCTCATTCATAAGTAAATATAAGTTTAGAGTTTTTCCCTCTAATATTTTTCTCTCCAAAGATCCTTGTGCATTGAGTATGAATAAGACTACTTGAAAGAAATCCTAAAGCTGTACCGGTTGGGGAATGCTAGATTGATCCACCTACAACAATACAATGAGGGGGAGAGACCCTTATATATACATGTACAAGACAAACTGTATCCACATATCTCTACTCGATCTAACGGTGGATATTACATTTTCCTAACTTCCACCTACTCACATTTATTACATATCATATCCATAGATCTTTCTTCGATCTAACGATGGAGATCATATCTCCCTAACTACCACTTACCCATTTTTATCACATATACGTACATTTACCTTATCGCCCATCCATAAAAGTATTCTAGAACACTCAAGAAACATTTAGATATTGGGAGATCGGTTGAGGGTCTCTCGCTCCAAAGATCGATCATGACCTCCTTATAAAACCCTCTTGGATCATTCAACTCTTCAAGTCGTGACATTCTCTCCACCTAATTGAGCAACATCCTTGTCACATCTTTGGCATGAAAGGCACCAATCTACTTCTTGAACTGCCAAAAGGCATCTGCGGATTTTCAACTAGTTTAACTCTGTAAACCTTTCCATCGGCCCAAATACTCTCACTACAAAGCACAATATTATTTCCATATGATTTAATCCACCATTATGCATTCAACATCTTGACCATATGAGGTTTTCACTCCAAGTGGTGCCCATTGCAATTCATCTCAATCCGAATCTTCCTTGTCTATATGGAAAGGCTTAAGCATACTCACATGAAAAACCAAATATAACTTTAATTTTGGTGGCAACTCTAGCATGTATACTACCTTCCTAATCTATCGTAGCACGCGAAATGGTCCTCGTAGTGATAGACTAAGCCCTTTTGCATGTCCTTATACTAGAGAACCACGTATAGATTGGCCAACACTTAGTTCTCGACCTGGAACTCTACATTTCATTGTTTTTTGTTGGCCTACTTCTTCATGCACTTCGAGGCTTTGTGTATATATGCTCACGCCAAGTCTGCCTACTCTTGCCAATCCTTAGCAAATTTTTATGTGGAATGACTACTCTCTTAGTAGCCTATGGTAACCGCACTCGAAGTTTGTGGTTGTTGAACGATCACGATCTTGAATGGATTCTAATTAGTGGATTCACTCCACTACAAGTTGTACGTAGACTAGGCTACGTCGATCAACTTCACCCAATTCATCTATATCGTACTCATGTAGTGTCGAAGATAGATATCTAATAGTGTATTTACCTTCTCTGTCTAATTGTTAGTTTAGGGATGTAGGCTCACAGAAAAGTTCAGGTCCAACCCCAGCAATTTGAAGAACTTGGTCGAGAAATGCCCCGTGAATTGAGGATCATGATTGCTTATGATCATTTGTGGGACTTTCCAGTACTTGACAACATTCTTCATAAATAGCTTGGTTGCCTCTTCATCTTAACAAATCCTTTATCGTTGGCACAAACATTGCATACTTAAAGAATCAGTCCACCACAATCATGAGGGTCCAATACCCTTTGGACTTCTACAAGTTCACTATGAAATCCATGGAGACACTTTCCAATGGACACCTTGGGATGGGAAGTGGCTCTAAGACCCCCGACGATGATCATTGCTCAAATTTGTCTTACTGGCACACAAGACAAGTCTTCAAATATGCTTCAACATTGTTCTTCATGTGAAGTAAGTAGTATTGGTCTTTGGCAAGAGCCATTGTGCGGTGGATGCTCAGATGTCCCGCCCACTTGAAAATGTGGCACTCGCGCAACACTTCCTTAGCTTCCCATAGAGTGGCACATACGGTCGCTGTCCTTTTGTGTAAAGGAGGCCGTTTTCACACCAAAACTATCTAGTCTTACCCTCCCGCATGTACCCAAGGTGGTTTTGGGCCTTTTGTTCATGCTTGAGCTCCTTCCTAATATAGTCGATCCATGGGCAACTTGGTCAACTTTTGGTGTTTGCTAGCTCCATCTTCTGACTAAGTGCATCGGCCACAGAGTTAGCCTTCCTCGACTTGTACTCCAACACATAGTCAAAGTTTGCTAGAAAGTCTTACTATCAAGCTTGTTTTGGACTTGGTTTCTTTTGATTCCAAAAATAGCCCATGGCCTTGTTATTCATCCTTACGACGATCCGATGATCCACCTCCCTTTTAGGTAGAAGTCTCTTGAGCAGTTCAGGTGACATCACATCGTCGAATGAATTGAGGACTTAAACCACCTCAATTAGTACATCACACCCCCTACCCTTGTCATCTTCGACCTTCAATGTTGCCAAGAATATTACTTCACCCTTTTGGGCTCCCTTTGAAAGTTGCATGGCTAATAACATATTCTAATTGCGACCTTACTTGTGTTGGATTAGGACCATGCATCGGCACCGCTTATCCAAGGTACATATGCAATCCACGAATGGCATAAAGTCGACATTGATCCTATCGAGGAATCTGAAACCCAACACAAAATCATAGTCGTCTAAGGAAATTATATCGATGTCTTCCTTGCTAGTCCATGGACCAAGATGAAGCTCCACATCCCTAGCCCCACCACTAGTCAGGACCTCCTTGGAGTTCACTGTTTTGAGCCAACCTGCTCCACTTTTCTCGACCTGAAAATTCAACTTCTTCATGGTCTGTTGGGATATTAAGAGTTGGATGTCTTCCTATCCACGAGAGCACTCATCATGGTACTCTTAATATTTACATCCACAAACATCATTTTTTTAGGCTCCTTCGCCTTATTAAACTTAATTGAACCAATGAGTCACAATGAACCTTATCGTGACTCCTCTTAAGGCTCATCTCCCTTGCAAAAGGCCACTAATTTGGCCCTATTCTGACAACCCCGAGCCATGTCTAGACCATCACAAAAGAAGCAATTATAAGTTCATACATTCCTTTGTCCTCAGCTGTTGATTTCTGATTTTTAGTCGACACATTGATAAATATAGAAAAACCAAATTAGGGGTTCGATTGTGACAAGGCCAATTTTTTAACGTAAAGTGTCATTTTTCAGTTCTATTTGTTGCATTAACTTTAAAAAGCAATTTCCTACTTATTCTACACAAAAACCTAAAAATTCAAGCGTTTGACTTTCATATTGTTTTTGGTCAACACTTTGACCAAAAGTAATCCCAGGTCAAATTTTGACTTTTTGCACCAAAATGTTTCTTTTGAGTCCAATTTGACTTAAGGAGTGGAAATTTTGAAAAAAATTCAAAGATTTAACCAAATTTTGAAAAAAATTCAAAGATTTAACCATAAAATCAAAATTTTAGTGAAAAGTCGATTAGAGTTTTTAATCACAAAATCACTTCATTTTAGTTTCAATTTGACTTTAGTATCAAGAATTTTTCAAAAATAGTTTCAATTTGACTTTAGTATCAAGAATTTTTCAAAAATTGATTAAAAACCCCATTTTTCTAAATTTTTCAAATTTAATTAAGCTTAGCTCTTGTGACGACATTTGATCTCGATACAATTACTCATTCATTCATTCAATCAATTTTGAGATCAAGTAAAGCAAAATGTGAATTGACATTTTTGCCCATTATTAAGGATCTGAATCTATTCTACATGATTTGCAAACGAACACTCCCATTCTATTCAATTTGTGAGTTAAATCCAAATTCGGAGTCAATTTTAGAAATTCATTTTTTAACTCATTGATTTGGGAGATTTAGGTTACTAGGCCTTAAAAAATAGGGTTGTTGAGTTTCGATTCAAGAAATTCAAGTTGACTCATTCATAACTAGGGTTTAATTTGGTGAATTAAGGTTCAAATTTGACTTTGGCTTTCAATTTAGTTTTGGCAAAAATATTGTGTCATCAATTAAAGGTCAATTTGGATGCAATAAATTCCCCTAGATATAGGCAATTAGATTAATAGGTGTCTTGGAATTTAAATTAAGTTCAGTTTCAATTAATTTACGAATTATTACCAACAAGTAGATGGAAATGCTCAATTTAAGGCCTAGAAAGTCCAAATTGGTGTACCCATGCTGTGGGTCCAATAATTTCCATGGCAATAAGGTAATTAAGTTAATACAAATCAAGACATTGAATTTCCATGGTTTAATTAGCCTAATTTGCTTAAAATTGGATCATTTTATTCAAAATTGGACTGATTCCTTCCCAATTAAGCCAAGTTTCTTTTCAATTTAGTCCATGAGGCACTAAATTGCATAAATCTAAGAGAAATTAGACCAAACCAACCATGGAAGAGGCTGAACTGATCAAACTTATGTAAGACTAGTCCAACCGGTCAAACTACCATCAGTAGAGGAGGCCAGTTCAACCCTCCTCTGGCTGATTTTTGGTCGGCGATCATTGCCACTCAGTGGCCCAGCTCGACTCCAAACCTCTTATGTCTTCACATTTTTCAGAATTTATTTAAATATCAATGATTTTTACGAAATTACAATATTACTCCTAATTAGATGCTAAATAGCAAAAATCTTTTTGAACTGTTGATCGCATTAGATCTCAACCATTAAAATTAGCACATATTTAATGTGTTAAACATGATTAGAAGCTGAAAGAATTAGTTAGGCACATGAGTTCGACAGCTAGGATTTGACATTAGCGAGGACTCTATAGTCTTTTCCCTCCAATTTTTTCAGATGGGGGCCTTTTTTATAGTTGCAATTCTCTCTCCTCTCAAAAATCTTTCAAATCTCTCCCTTCCTCTCCATTTTTCCTCCCCACTCTCTCTAAAAACACAATCGCTCAAGCGGTTCGGCTCAATTGCCGAATCACCATGCCACCTCCGCCGGCCCCTCTCTCTCTCTCTTCCTAAAGCTGCAGTGACCAGCGGTTGCTCTGATAGCCCCCCAATCAGTCCATTCAAGCCAATCTTTCCTCAATATCTTGAACCGGTCATATTGCGCCGGTAGCAGTCCCGCCAGCATCTCCAGCTAAAATCGGTAGTCCAACGACATCCGCCAGTGGTCCAGCCACTCCCGATCTATCTTGCAATGTGTCCCTCACCTCTAGGTGGTTGGGGCTTCTTCGAATAGCCATCGGAGAAGCTCCGATGGCCAATTTTCTTCATGGCGGTACAGGTCGATCCAAACGGACCTAATTCTGTCCAGGCGCAACTTGACACCGAGCTTCCTTCCTTCGACAACCTTAAGTCCCTTCAGTATCCCTCCAATGTCCTCAGGCGGCTGGTGTTCTGAGTTTGTGAGCTTGAGCTTGGTTTCGTCGCAAAACATCAACAAAGGTAGGCCTCTTGATCTCGAGCTTGATGAAGCAAGATTGCAATAGGTAATCAGGGCTAAAACTCAAGTTTAGAATTGATCCTATGGATGTTGTGGCTATTGTGACGATCATGATGATAATTGATGGATTTGCTTGGATGAATGAGGAATGATTTAGCTTGATTATGTGTTTGTGCTTAATCTGTGAAATTCGGATTACAGAATGACAAATCTAGAAAACCTCTTCATTTGAGCTTGAAAACTTGTTCAATTACGTTCGACGTCTATGACTTTTAAAATAGACTCAATGACCTTTCCGACGCGCCGTAGAACCCCCCGATCAAACTCCGATTGATACTTGAAAAGTTTTGTCAAAGTTGTATATGCATTCTGTAATCAAGTTTTGATTTCAATTGTTTCATATTACTCTGACCTTCATTGTTTCACGATTTTTTGCTAATTTTTGTGATCTAAATTTTGAGATGATTCCTTCACGAAAAAACGTAATGACATGTCAATGTAGAACATATATTTTTTTCAAAATTTTATGAGGTCAAAAATCTAGGACGATTGGCCCTTACATCACCATGCTAAATGTTGATTTCTGGAGTTTCTGAACGTCTGAATTAGTTTCATGAATTTTTTTCTGAATTTTGTATTGAGAATCAAAATTTGAGTTCTTCATGAAAGTTGTGTGTGTAGATGAGCGTCATGACATAATTTTTTCTCAAAAGTTTCATTGAGTGTATATAGGCCAAATCCTCTAAAAATCGTCATCTGGTCCTGATGGTCAATATATTGCTGAATCCGAATTTTTGACTTTGTCGATTTTATTGTGATTTTTTCCAAACTCTTTTCAAATTGATTCCTTGTAGAATATGGGTCATCACACACACACACACACACACACACACACACACACACACACACACACACACACACACACATATATATATATATATATATATATATTTCTCAAGATTTTTGAATGTCATTCATTAGATGAATTTCCCAAAAATCTTCCTAAACTCATTTCTGCCTTGTACAAGCTTAAGTATGTGCATTCATGTGTAATTGTACACTTAATTGTGATTTTTTATCCATGAAAATTTCATGAATGTCATTGCATGCTATAATGTCATCCTAAGGACACTTATGGCATGCAAACTGAATATCATTACATCATATCATTGCATGCATTAATAGAATTTCGTTATGTCATTATGAATAAGCTCAATGTACGCTTTGTCATTATCACTTTCATATCATTCTTTAAGATCGCATTAGAGCCTAGATCCTTTAATGAAAAATGTTTGTGATTTGATACTTGACCAATATGATCTTTCTCATGCTTTTGTCTTGTCTATAGGAGTATTAAACCATGCACTTTATTGATATGATTGCTGCCCTGAATCTAATTATTTTGCATGTTCATGAAAATGTCCAAAATTAAGTGGGTAAAGGAATTTAATTGAGCATGTCATATCTTATAAAGTTTTAGGAAATTCATTAAGCTTTCCAATGACACTATAATCAAGCCATTTGCATGTCAATTGATCCACTTTACAATTTTTGCAATGTTGGCTTGTAATCTGGAAAATTGCAAAATTCGGAATCCATGTATGAGCATTTTCATGTTTGCATTTTACTATTTTTGTTTGAATTTTTCTATAGTGATTCCGTGCTCAGACCCTTCACAAAATTTTTTTGTCATCTTTAGGACTATCATATGGCAAAATTTGAGAAATTTTCAGCATGGTTAACATGATCAAATTGCCGCCGGTTTGTTCAGTTCTGGTGCATTTTGCCATTTTTTGGATTTTATAAATTCATGCGTAGTTCGTTTTAATAAGTTGTCTCATGAAAAATGTTCTACATTGAGTGATAACGTGCTCTAATTTTGGTGAAGCCAATTGCTTCATGGGTCATGTTCAATTAATGGTTCTTTGATGAAATGTCGTGAATTCCCCTATTCTACTTGTTGTGATGTGTTCATGTTTTCTAATTTTTAGGAAGTGATACACGCAGAACTAATCTTCAATGTCTTCACATCTTTGATTATCATTTCTTAAATTTTAAGCACAAAAATTTCCAGAAAATGAAAAGGTCATTGAACGTATGTTTGAAGTTTGAGATCGTGATCAATGCATGTTGAATGGATGAAATGAACTAGTGTTGGTATACTAATTGTTTGATTGAATAAGAAATAAGATCTTCGGACCTACTTGTGTGGTTATTTTCAAGTTCGACACATGTGATTGTTATTTACTTGCTTGGTTCCGATACATGTTCGTGGGTAATCTCAGGGTTACACATTAGAGCTTACTTTAGGGGCTTATGATATTAAACACCGCAAGTGAATATTTATGATGTTTAATGATCATGACCTATGTCTAATAATAATGAATGGCGATAATATTTTGGGGCATGTTATGCATGCAATTTCCAAAGACCAACCCTGAGGCAACTTTGAATTGATTGTTGTTTGTTTGCATTATCGACGTGTTTTGTATGCTTTGCTTGATTGGTGTTTGTTTCAAATGTAAACTGTTTATTTAGAATTAGTCAAGAATCGGGGTTGGTGAAGAAGGTGGCCTTGAAGACGATGATGGTCGATATCTCTTCTGACCTTTCCTATTTTATATCATTCTTGTGATACCCAACATATGTCTCGAGTTTTTTCATTGTGTTGTATAAAAACCCGACGAAGTGCGGGTCCCTTTCCTTTTCACTCCTTTCCTTATTCTGCCTTAGGATTGCATGTTAAATTTACTGCTTTCCTTAGTTGTTTACTTTCCGCAATGCAGTTTCAAATAAAATTGTTTGCCTTTCTTTTCTCACCTTTCTATAATTAGAATAGCATGAAGCCAACATCCATGCATGATTACCTTTTTATTTCAAATGAAAAAAAAAAAAAAAAGACACGCATGAACACTTTAGGTAGAACATGATATCTGTTAGGTATCGAAAGAGCACTAATAGAAATATTAGCATAACCCAATCCCCGAACCCTCGAGTTTTGGTTGCGTAGGAATTGAAAGTATCCTCCTAACCCTTGATTAGGCTTTCTAGCCAGCCCCCAAAATGGAGGCTAGTGTTAACTCTAAAACACTCATCTTAGGTTGTTAATCAACTTAGATAATTAAATGAATCTTCCCATGGTTGCATGAGGTATAGACTTGGGAGAGTCCACACTCGTGACCGACCCTTTTCTAAAGATAGCCTTATGAGTAAATATTTCTAAATGATGTCCCTCTCAACACTGACCATCGCTAAGGGTGGGTCACAACATCCGCCACTTGCCTCCACTTAAGCTTTAGAAGGGGCCGATGATGGTTTGTCTCCATTCAGGAGATGGAATTTGCCACAATCTCCCCCGCTATTGGCCTTGTCCTTCGAACAAGGGTTTGACTTGGTTGTAGAAGGCACCTTGTACTCTACAATAGACTCAACCACAATTATGGCCGTTATGAGGTCCCCCAAGTTATGCCTTTTGTACTCTTATTTGGTTTATGACTTAAGGCCACTCAAGAATTAATAATATGCCTTTGTATCATTCATCAAGGGAATTTGGAGTAGCAACTCCAAAAACTACCTCACGCAGTTGTGCACTCCACCCCTTTGCTCAAGGTGCTTTAGCTCATCATGAGCCTTCTCCTTTGTATAAATAGTTCCATCGAAATTCCTCAATAAACTTAGCCCACATCGTGATAGGATCCCCACTCCTATCGTCCGACCGACGATGTCATCACAACAATGCATTATCACTTAAGTAGATAGATGCAGTGTTTACTCATGATGCGTTGTTGTTAATCCCATGGCTTGGAAGTACCATTTTATATATCACAGGAAGTTGATCACGTCCTTGGCAACTCGTGAGCCCTTGAACTCCTTCAACTTAGGTGCATCCATCCGTAGACTAACTTGCACGTTGATCACCCCGTTCACACACACCGCTTCTAATTCAGCGAACTTCCCCTTGAGCTCCATTATTTCCACATGCATGGTTGCCACCATGGCCTCCAAGGACTCGTCCGTTGTTGGAGTTCTTCCATCAGGGTCCCCTGCATCTTACCTCGGAGCTCTCTCGTGCCAATCTTGAGCCATTGCATCTCGGCCACGAGCTTTTCCTTTTCGACTTCTACTCCATTGACAATCTAGATCAGTTCATTGACTAATCCTAGGAGATCAGTGACAAATAACTCCATCTTCATCATTTGGTTCTCTAGTCCCCCATACGATCCCTTGAACTCGAAACAATATGGTTCTTCCTTACCTTGGCAACACCCTTCTCAGCAACACTCCCACAATCATCACCTACAACGAACACTTCATCGAAATATGGATTAGCCATTGCGCTTGGAACGAACTTGCTTTGACACCATTTGTCACGGATTGGTAGTTCCTTAGCTACGAAATGACCCTTGTAGAGCCTAGCAAGTGGAATTAGCCAAGCCAACCTTCATTCATTGGTTGTTTCAGAAAACAATATTGCAAATAGTTTCCTTATACGTGATCATACCATGCCCAGCTTCACTCGAGCATCTACTCCATCAAGCAAACTAGCAAATCATCTTAGGCTCAACAATTGGTTATGACCTGCCATGGCTTCATCAAGAGAGCGGCATCAGCTCTCGACCAGTTTGTGGGGGGAGGCCAACCCTACTTTCAAAACTCCTAAGAGATATATTCGTTCGATCCTAGAATTCCTAGTACCAACCATTCTGACACCACTCCCATAGACCAATTATATTTATCCCCTTTGCATCACTTACTCTTCACTCAATAACCCCAAGCTCCACTAACAAGAGTCACAAATACGGAGGTTTCATGGACTGTGACACATGATATGTGGTTTATCGCATATGTTTTCTGTGAGTGATTGATTAAATGAACTTAGCTTGCTTAAAAATAAGGTCATTAAATTATATTAATAAATTATGCACAAGACAAATTTCAATGTAACATTAGATTTATGAATCATAACGTAAATATTGCATATAATATGTTACATGCATGTTTAGAACTTAAGGCACATTCATAATAGTTAGGTCAAAGCATGCGAATTTTAGAATTTAGGTATAGCAATAATGGGTCTCATAATATGCATGTCACTTAATGTGCGCCATTTAGTAAGTTGCATGTTTTAGGGTCAATATTTTAATAATAATATAATGTAAAATAATAATCGCATCTCATGCATAACGTATAGTTTAATTCTTATAAAAAGAAAATACCAAAAATAACTAACATTAATTTAGATTTTCTTCCACCGCCCATCCCTCACTCAAGTTACTATTCAGCATCCTCTCTACTGGTTTCCCGATTTACTGTTCTCCCGTTAATTTTGAGTAGCTGCTTATTTTCGAAGGGATTGCTCCTCTCTCCCTACCTGTCTATTCCATCAAAGCATTTTGTCTATTCCATCAAAGCATTTTGTCTAGATATGTCCCAATCTCTCTAGATATGTCCCAATCTCTCCATATGATAGATTTGGGATAGGGTTTCCAATTTTGTAATTTCTGTGATAGATGTTGTTCTTGTGCCGTCCGAAGCAGCATGAGGCGGAGAGTTGTCGCCATAGGAGCAGGAGCCGACCCCTAATGTATTGTCCCAAGTCCCAAGGTCGAGTACATAGGAATAGGCAGGGGTTCTCTGCCGGTTCTGCTGGGAAACCTAGTTCTAATGTATCCTAGGCTCTGAGCTCGTCAATTGTAGATGGTGTTACCCCTTCGATAGAGGACCAATTGGTCTTGAGCGATGCCCCCGGAGAAGGTTCACCGGCCCCTCAAAGTGGGACATAGGCCGCTTGGCCACAAACTCCCTCACAAACGAAGAATGGAAGGGCAAGTCCTGCAGTCCGCTCTTAGGCTAATGTTGTGCGCATAGCAATCAAGGGATACAACCTTAAGTATATTATGCCAGTGTCTCTCAATGAGGAGCCGATGGCTGATTTTTCTGATGATGTTTTGGAGGCAACGGACCCGCTGTGGTTTGAATGCACTGTGGGGTATTTTGTGGGCAAGAAACTACCTTTCAAACTTGTTGAAACAGCCCTCAAACATACGTGGGGCTCCAAGCTGGTGGACATCATGGCAAATGACCAAGGTTTCTTCTTCTTCAGAATTTCGGATGCTAAATTCAGGTAGAGAATCCTGGACAATGGACCCCTTACGATCGCCCATGTCCTGCTGATATTGCAGCAATGGCATCCCTTATTGGAGCTGAAGAAGGACAACCATACAAAAGTCCCAGTATGGATTCGATTGAGAAATATACCATATGCATTGTGGTCTACCCCTAGGATGGTATTGCTAGTGTTGTGGGTAATCCACTATATGTGGATCAAAGTACTGAGCAGATGAAAATGCTCTCTTAAGCTAGAGTTTGTGTATAAATATCTACAGCGGATATCAGGACAAACAAGGTGGTGGTGCACTTGAACGGGGCGACCTGGATTATATCTGTGTAGTACAAATGGAATCGATATCTTGCATGAGCTATGGCACCTTTGGCCATAGGTGCAACTCAAAGAAAAACCTTTATGCCCCTTCTAGTCCGACAAATGTGACAATTCCTTGCCAGGATGCTGTCCATGAAGGCTTGACAATAAAATAAGATAATGCTCCCTAAGAACTGAATGCTGATCATTCCCGTAAGACAGATGGGAGTGGTATGGAAGGGAATGCCCCTCCTTGCCAAAGTCTCGTTGTTGGAACTCCTGAGCTACCGATACCATCCTCTGCTCCCTCAGAACACCGGCAAGTTCAATCGCCCAGCAGACATGCTCTCCATCGGAAGGCAGGTGCTTAGGAGATCAATCAAACTTCTAAGTCTAGCATTCCATCTCCTCCCACTCTCAAATTTGACCAAAGGAGACAGACCAGAGATTCCCTCTGGTTTGATGATGCCATTACGCAACTAGTTGGCAAATGCCCTACTGAACTAGAAGTATCTCCTGCTTCTTTCTTCTTGGTAGACAGCCTGGATGAAGATGCTGATGTCGCCAATAGTTTTGAGGAAGAAATCCAGGAGACTCAGAGCCCTTAGGCCACTAGAAATGAATCTCATGTGGCAAGTACCTCTTTGGGTACCCAAAACATCATTCCTCCTCCTGTGGCCGTTGATCCACAACCTTACAAGCAGGCTTTACATCCCCTTGGCTCCAGTCTAGGCAGCTCCCCTCCAGATCAGAAATCTCTGCCCCAAAAATCGACGGCCACCAAGCGTCGGTCTGGAAAATAGAGGTAGGCGTATCTATCATTTATACATGTGTATATATAGTAGTATATGTATATAGGTTGCTGGAATATTAGAGGAGTTATGGACCCTATGAGACAGGTCGAGGTACGTAAGCTGGTGTGTATGCATAATATTTGCTGCTTTGGTCTCATTGAAACAAAAGTTTCGGCCAACCATTTTGTGAATGTTTCCTTTGGCCTAATTCTTAGTTGGCGGTGGACTTCCGCCTATGAATTTTACCCCCGATGCCGCATTTGGGTTGATTGGGATCATAATAGCGTCGTGTTTGATATTGGTCAAAAGCCAGGTTATACATGGTATTTTGAAGGAGCTCAACTCTAATGTGATATTATACTTCTCAGTTATATATGGTGAACACTCATTTGTATCGCGTAGACCTTTGTGGAAGGATTTAACACAAATGAGCAGGGTTGTGAGTGATAGCCCGTGGTTGGCAGCAAGTGACTTTAATGCAATCTGAGATCCTTCTAACCATATTGGAAGTCTGGATACTTGGCTTCCTTCATATGACGAGTTCAAGAAATGCCTATTACAAGCTGAACTTGAAGATCTTTGGTATGTGGGATATCGATACACTGGGGCGACCTTCGTTGGTGAAAGAAGGAAGCTAAGGAAGATAGACAAAGTCCTTGTTAATAGCAAATGGTGCCAGGACTTCTCCCTTTCGAAAGCCTCATTCTTGGCTCCTGATATTTCTGACCCATGGTGATCAGGATTGCTGCTCCTCCTACTAAAAGGAAACCCTTCAAGTTCTTTAATTTCTAGATGAAAGATCCGGCATTTCAGCCTATTCTTAACCAAGTTTGGGACACTCCAAGAACCGGTACTCCTATGTTCCGACTTTGCAGTAAACTTAAAGCGCTTAAAGGCCACCTCAAGCAGCTAAATAGGGAGGCATTCTCGAATATTTCGGGTAGAATTGAGGTATCTTGGCAAGTACTTCAGGCTACTTAGGATGCGATCCAGCTGGAGTCGCATGATCCCTTGTTGGTAGAATTGGAACGAGACCATCTCTGGGCACAAGAGGAATTTTTCTTCTACCAAAAATCCAAGATTCGATGGCTTAAGGAGGAATTTTTCTTCTACCAAAAATCCAAGATTCGATGAACAGTCGACACTTGAGGAATCGGATTCTATCTGTTTGGGATAACTCTAGTAATGTGGTTACAAATCCAAGGGAGATACAGAGCACTTTTATATAGCATTTTCAACAACTATTAGCCCCAGTGGAATTGCCGGCCCAGTCATCCAACGTGGATATAAGGAGCAGGTTGCAGAACGGCTTAACAGATGATCAGGTGCGTTCTCTTACCCGGCCAATTCTTCCTTTGGAAATTCATAATATGATGTTTGCCCTAGCAAGAGACAAAGCCCTTGGTCCGGATGGGTATAATGCTGAATTCTTTAAGAAGAATTAGGATGTGGCGGGTTGAGATGTTCTGAGGTAATCTTAGATTTTTTTAACTCCGGAAGATTACTTAGGAAGGTCAATAATACTATTATAGCTCTTGTACCCAAGACTCCTAATGCATCTTTTGGGGGGGATTTCCGTCCAATTGTGTGTTGCAACACGATATATAAATGCATCACAAAGATCCTAACCAATAGAATGGTTGCTATCCTCCCTAACATTATAGACTCATCTCAAAATGCTTTCATTAAAGAGAGATGCATTTGTGACAATATCTTGCTTGCACAAGAACTATTCAGTGGCTTTCATATAGTCTTATCTTCCGAAATGTGCAATCAAAGTTGATTTTCAAAAAGCGTATGATACCCTTGATTGGAACTTCTTGGAATCAACTTTAGTAACTTTTGGTTTCCCCAATCAAATGGTGAAATGGGTTATGACTTGTGTCCAAACTCCTAAATTTTCCATTTCCATAAATGGAGAGTTGCACGGGTTCTTCTGGAGTGGCAGAAGATTAAGGTAGGGCGATCCCAAGTCTCCCTATCTTTCCACACTAGCAATGGAGGTACTGTTTGGTATCATATCTCAACAAGCTCAGAGACCAAAGTTCAGGTATTTTTGGAGGTGCAAATCTACACGCCTTACTCACTTATTCTTTGCATATGATGTTTTCTTGTTTAGTGAAGCAAACCTAGCTTATGTGTTGTGCTTGAAAGAAGGGCTTCAACTCTATTCCTCTTGGAGTGGATTGATGCCAAACATGAACAAGAGCGAGTACTTCATTGCGGAAGGCACCAAGATAGTCCGTGACCAAATCAGTCATGCCCTAGGTTTTCAGGAGGGAGCCCTTCCCGTGCGATATTTGGGGGTTCCTATCATCACTAAAAGATTGGGTAAATCTGATTGCAATGCCCTAATGAGTCTATTAACCTCAAGAGTTAAAGCTTGGACACATCAGTTTTTATCCTTTGTTGGCCAACTCCAACTTATCAAGTTTGTCCTCCATGCTATTCAAGTCTACTGGCCAAGCTTATTCATCCTCCCCAATTCGGTCCTTGAAAAGATTGAGCAAATCTGTCACCAATTTCTCTTGAATGGCCCTGGGCTTGGTCCAGGAGGTGCAAAAGTGGCATGGAAAGAGGTTTGTCTTCTGAAAGATGAGGGAGGTCTAGGTTTGCAGAAACTTAGGGACTGCAACAAAGCGGCTATGTTGAAGCACATCTGGCTCCTGTTTACAAACATGGAATCCTTGTGGTACAGGTGGATCAATGCCACATATTTAAAGAGGAAGAACTTTTGGGCTTCTACAACACCAACAATTTGTTCGTGGGTGTGGAAGCAATTAATCGCGCTAAGGAGTGTCTTCCAACGGCATGCTCGGTGGAGGGTAGGGGATGGTTGTTTTATCTCACTATGGTTCGATCCATGGCATCCGAGAGGACCTCTAAGTGTAGTCTTTTCCAACTCATACATTTATCATTCGGAACTTCCTCATTAGGCCAAGGTGGCAGATCTCTTCTTGTCGACTAGCCAGGAGACCTTATAGGTGATTCGATCATGGCAATTCCCAGTATCGAGCCTTCAGCCCATTCCAAACAAACTTAGTTGGCTAGAATACCCTACGGGTACATTTTTTATAGCCTCAGCTTGGGCGGCAATTAGAAGGCAAGCAAATAGAGTCTCGTGGTTTTCATTTGTGTGGGATAAGGCACTGGTCCCGAGACATCAATTTCACTTGTGGCTAATCACTAGGCACAGACTTCCTACTCAAAGAATGTTATTATCCTATGATAGGATTTCGGATGTCACATGTGTTTTTTGTAGTTCAGGCCCAGATTCCATTGACCATTTGTTTTTCGAGTGCCCGATATTGCATTCTCTTGTTTCTTTTTGGGCAGGCGAATGTAACTTGTCATGGCAGGAAGGGTCATGGAGAGACACCCTTGATTGGGCTACAGACTTCCTCTCAGCCAAAGGTTTCTACAAAGAGATATCAAGATTCTCATTTGCCACTCTTTGTTATGTCATTTGAAAGACTCGAAATAACACCATCTTCCAGGGTAGGACCCTATAAATCCCTTCAATGAAAGCCTATATTACCAAGGTAGTCAAGGACAAGGCTATGTCATTTAGCTTTATTGAGGATACGCCAAGCAACAAAAGATTACAACAATGTTGGAGCCTGGATCCGGCCATCTTTTTGCATGATGGCAACTAACCCACTTTTGCCTATATAGTTGGTTTTCCTGGGCTTGGTACCACTCCACTCACCTAACATGTTGTTGTGGTGAGTGTGGTGGGTGCCGAGTGTGGTGAGTGTGGTGGGTGCCGAGTGTCTCTAATACTGTATAGTTTTGTTGGTTGAAAATCTATACCTCTTACTTTACCAAAAAAAAAAAAAAAAGAACTAACGTTGCATCATTAGGTCATGTTTAGTGTCCTAGAGTTTAGTCTTTTATCTATTAAAAAGAAAACACAAAAAGGTCTCACTTGTAATTAACAATAGATTTATTTCATGATTAATCATACCTCCATGTCAGAATTACATATAGGTTGCAACAGCACACCTGCCATCTAGATTTCACGTCGGCTCATTAATACATGCTTAGATTAGAATTCATATAGTCATGTTATTCAAATTGAATCGTGGTCATGTTAAACAAGAAATCAAAATAATTAATTGATATTGCATTTAGGAATCACGTTTGAGTCATGCATACATTGCTTGGTTTCTAGTTAACACTTTGTAGAACACTTGATGCATTTGACACAATGGAGTTCTACTTTTGATTGCCTAGCACATCGACATTCCCTCATTTCTTTGAGTAGTTATTTCTTGCTTTGATTCATTGAGCTTTACATTTTTAATTATGCACCCACTTGATCACTCATTGCATGTTCGTGGCTTAGGATTGAAACTTACCAAGACTGCTTGCTAAGTACTTTTGAAAATAAAACTTGTAAGATGTCTATGGTAGGAGTGAGGAACAGAAACCGCTCAAATCGAATTAAACCAATTAGTCTTAGGCAATTCCAAATTCAAAGTGTAGAATCGCCTACTTTGACTGGACCAATTTTTTTTTTATTAATTTGAAAAAATTATTAATATCTTCATATCTCTTTCATGCCTCTTTAGTTTTTTCTCAAATTTGAAAACAATACCCTAATCCCTCTCATTCACGCCTCCTTCTCTACTCACTCGATGAATCCGTCATGTTGCCTCACTCCAGTGAGGAGGACTCATTCGGTTCCATCACTAACTGAACGCGTCAAGGCTATCTCGATTCCTTCTTCCCTGATTTAAGCTATCTCGATTCCTTCTTCCCTGATTTAACCCAGAGAGAGAGAGAGAGAGAAGAGACCAAGTTTTAGCTCCGAGAGAGACGAAGCTAAGACCGAGAGTTACATGGAAGGGATGGCGAGAGCTCAAAACAGAGGGAGCGTGGGAATGCGATCGTTGGAAAGTGATGCTCTCAATGAGTGAAGAAGAAGAACAAGAAGAGACTGAGTCACTTGGAAGGGACGGCGAGAGCTCAAAATAGAGGGAGCATGGGAATGCGGTCGTTCAAAAGTGGTGCGCTCGATGAGTGAAGAAGAAGAAGGAGAGAGAGAGAGTTGGAGTCTAATTCCAGGACCAAATGGTCCAATTACAAGTCTGTAAATGACAATCCGACTACCCACAAACTGATCATTCTCAATATGTGGTGGTTGAGCTCGTAGTGGACTGTGGCAGAGTAGCAATAAGATATGGGTTTCAGCAAAACGATTGGCAATGACGTCGTAAGTGCACGACAAAGGATTACGCTAAGGATCTTAATTACGAATCACAGCCACTTGACCTCATACGTCATTTCAATCCAAACAAAGCCCTTCGGAACGACTCCTATTTCCACGCCGACAGAAATAGCATCCGACGGGATTGTCCTGGACCAAGTCTAGTTACGGCATTCACTGCCCTAGACATGTATGCCTCGTTCGTGACATCAATCTCACGAATGAACAGACTCATTGATGCGCACAATCACAAAATCATAATACAAAAACTTGCTATAATTAGATGTTTTCGCTATCATTGTTTTGTAGCTTTTTCCAAAATTCTTCTGACACGTACCCTCCTAGTTTTTGGCATATTCTCTCGATTGGTCACGGATGAAAACGAGACGACAGAAAAGAAGAGTAAACCCCTATTTTATCGGGGAAAGAACAACGATAGCTATACTACTGATTTGACAGATTCTAATCAATCGTTTAGCTCGATCAATTTACTTCTATGCCCGTCACAATCGTGCGCATCAATTTGTAAACGAGATTTTGTTAACGAGTTATCCTATCTGGAGTCACAAAATGGCCAAGAATCAAAGAAAAAGGGGGTAAAGAAACCTTCAGAAACGCCTTGAAAAGCCATTAAGCGATCACAGTAACTTGGGCGCGACATGAAGAGAAGTTCGGAGAAGCGATCTTACTTCTCTAGAAGATAACACCTAAGCATTGAATCTGTGAGCTTTTGGACCCAAAAAGCAAAAAGAGAAAAGGAGAAGGAAAAGAAATAAAATAACACTTGAGATACATAATCAAGAAGATATGGTTTTCGGTTTATCTTTCACATCCAATCATGCATATTTTCTTGTAGAGAAAGGATGCAACACTTATCTCTCAAGTTTCAACAGCACAACGAAAATTTGAAACAGCAAGCACCCTTCCCTCACTTCTTGCCCTTCTTCTCCTCGTACTCAAGAAGCTCCTCCAGCAGCTTGTCATCGTAGCACTCGAACTCGAACACTGGCCTCCCCCGCTGGCTGCCACTGGCCGGCTGCCTCGCCTCCCCTGCCCTCCATGCTGAAGAAGAAGAGGAGGCAGAGGAAGAGGCCGAAGAAGCCGGGTTCGCCGATGAAGGGTACTCGTGGGGGAAGTTGAGGACCGCCGTTTGGCCCCTCATGTTGTAGGCGGCCCGGTCATAGGCCCTCGCCGCCTCCTCAGCGGTGTTGAACGTCCCGAGCCATACGCGGGCCCCATGGCGGGCTGAGTCCCGGATCTCTGCGGCGAACTTCCCCCACGGCCTCCGGCGCACGCCCCGGTACCGGACCTCCGGCTGCGACGATGATGCTGCGTCCTTCCCTTTCGGGTCCTCCTCATCCATGCCTCTTTCTCTCTCTCTCTCTCTCTCTCTCTCTCTCTCGCTCTATGCGCCTGTGTGAAGTTCTTTCTTTGCTGCTTGTTGCATGGGGGATGCTAGTGAGGAGTGGATTGGGTCTTGGGGATATATATATTTGGGTCCGCAGAAAAGCCACACCGAGTTTGGCACAAACGAAATGGCTAGGCCGCACCACGTGGCGGGATCTCCGAGCTTCTCGAATAGCTTGCACGTGCTCAGGAGGAGCTAAAGCTGAAGAAGCTTCGTTGGGGACCATAGCGTGCTTGTGCAATGTATCTAGGCTGGTCAAGCCGATGGCTTTGAGAGTGCTTAGAAGCCTTCTCAAGCCTTCTCTCTCTCTTTCTCTCTCTCTCTCTCTCTCTCTAGAAGCCTTCTCTCTCTCTCTCTCTCCGAATAATTCTGCCACTTTTTTGGCTTTGAATCAAATGAATTGTATAAAATTAATTAATGGGTTCTCTCTTTGGTTCTTGAATTTTAGCGGGTTTGGATGGGATCAATGTCTCACGTGCTTGAATTTTTCACATCATTCCCGTGAAATCATTTTGACCATCCAAGAGACCATCTTCAGTGGGTCGTACCGTTTGAAATCGTCAAAAGGGATCACTCCTTTATGCTTGTTTTCTCGAGCTCCGCTCTCGCCCGTTCATGCATTTCCCCTCGCTCATTGTATCAAATCGATCTTTTCATGTAATGGGAGAGAGAGAGAGAGAGAGAGGGGAATCAGTCAATCCCACCACCAGAAGAATGTTGACCGAGGGGCTCGCCTAATTCAAGATTTCGTTTTTTCTCTCCTTTCGTGACGTCATAAATGGCAGGGTTTAGCGACAGGAGGCCCTCGCGCACGGAGGGCCACGTTGTGGAAAGTCGTAGGACGAGTCTTGGGTCAAACGGCTGTCGGCCCCCCTCGCGTCTTGATAGAGAAGGCTGCGGGCCATCATCGGCCTAATGGGGACAACGTGGATGAATGGCGCCCTTGACACGGTTTTGTGGATCGGTCGTGAACTTGCATGTCACGTCCAGGTTGGAACCTACTTTAGACTTTTCAAGAGTTGGTGGATTGTACCATAAATTTATGATTCATTTCGCGCGAGAATAGTGTAGGAACTGAAACTATGAACTACCGATCCTAAAAGGACCAAGAAGTGGTGCTGCAATCAAAGAAGACTTGCATCATCGATCGATGGAGAAACAAAGAAGTCACTTTCGATCCTCAGACTCGAAAATGTTATGTTATTTGAATCCTAAAGTGTTTTTATGCTACGTGTTCTTCAAGTTTATAATATTCCATGTAAGCGCCAGAAAAGAAAGGAGAGGGTTTGGGGGGGAGACTGCATAAATAAGTAAGAGCTATACTATAGAGGTAAACTTGACCCAATACAACAAAACATATAAAAGGATAGTTGAATCAACGGTTTTGTTTTTTGTTTTTGTTTTTTGTCGAAAGAAAATTATATTCATTGCTCAAAAGAATACATAAAAAAAAAATACATAATCTTTATGACAAAGCAAATCAAACCAGAGTAGGAATATTGAAAAGCAAGCCAAATTCAGAAAACAATGAGGATCAATGGAGTACCGGCAAAGTTATGTACAAACTCATTCCATAAGAACAAATCTAGCAAGCAAAATAATTGGTGGGCGATCACTGAGTCCTATATCTTTGTCAATAATAAGCACACACCAAAAATTCCTTCTCCATAACTACACCGTTGTCAATTGGTAGTATGTGCCTAGGTTTGGCATCCTTTACATCATTGTCGTACTGAGACAACTAAAATAGGTTAAATATATACAAATCTAACATGTGGAAGAGTAAATCTTCGTAATTCAACAAGATAGCAAAACTCTTGCGATTATCATTGAAGCTGAAGGCAGAGCACCTATACACAAGCATAGCCAAGGGGTATCAAATCCCCAATAGCATATTTATTTAACTCTCATATCTAATTGGGAGAGGGTAACACCCAATTCTCAAATCAAAAACCAGACTTGGAGAGAATATCCCACAAATCTAAATCAGGATAATAAAAAAAAAGTAAGACAAGAATGATAAAATGCAAATAAAATCAACAAAAGAGGGAGGGAGTGCAAAACTAACTCAAACGCTCCCCACAGCTGAAGGTTGAAGAAAGACAATAGAGAGAAAAGACAGAGACAGAGAAGACTTTTCAGCTCCCTGCCACTGCATATTATTGGTTCACTTTAGATCAATGGTTTAATCATCACAATATGGGAGAAATTTTTATCCATATGTGGTCGCACCAACCTATGTTTTTCTGTACTTCTATATAAGCGCGACACGATCAATGTGACCCAAGTGGATCAGGTCAGGTATAGGAGTTAAAAGTCATTGTCCATGGCCACTCAATGATCCTAGTCTTTCTTTATATGAAATGATGGAGGCTGAGTCGGCATAAATTGATGAGCTTGGGACCAATAAGAAAATTATTCACACAGGCCTACCTAATTTGTACTTCTCTCCTAACGGGGGCGGGCTCATTAGGCCACTATATTAAGATCATGACACCCTAGCTTCTACTTTTGAATTTCCATTTCCTTTCCTTTTCCCTTCACACCCGTGATCACATTTTATGTCTTACTTGATAATTCACATATGGATCAAATTGATGAGTTACAAATATAAACACCACCCAAATTTATTTTTAGTTAAATTAATATGTTGTTGATGTCTATATTTCTAATAGGTTATTGATCAAGAAAAGTACAAAAAAAAACTTTTAAATCTACTGTATTAATACAAATTTAGTCATAAAATTTTAATTTGACCAATTTAGTTCTAAACATTTTCATATTGATATCAATTTAGTTCATCCAACTAATTTAAGCCGAAGAACGCCGACGTGAACAACTTTCTTTTTTTCTTTTCTTTTCCCTTTTCTTTTTGTTGGTAGCTGGTCTCTAGCCACAAGCCATGGCTAGCAAGAGCTAGCCTTGCCTAGGCAATGACCACCCATTTTGGCCGGTGGTGAGGTTTGGCCTCGCCAAGCCGCACCTAAGTGAGGTCTCACTAGATTTAGTGAGGTCGACCCTCACCCAGGCCAAGGCAACCTTGTCGAGCATCACCTAAGCAAGGGTTTGCCTTGGTGACACTTGGTGAGAGGAACCAGAACCAAAGCTGAAATTATTGGCGATGGGACAACAAAGAACCAAAAGTTGGGGTGGACATCTTGAATTACATCTTTAGCTTCACAGAGATGTCAGTGATGAAGGGTGTCATTGATGTAGGTGATAGAGATGGCTCATCGAGCCCCGTCCCTGCTGAAACGTCACCTAGCAAGGTTGTCTTGGCCCTAGTGAGTGTTGGCCTCACCAAATTGGTGAAAGGGACCTTGCCGACCCTTGTGCTCGCCTAGTTGCAGCTTGGCGAGGCTAACCCTTGCCTATGGCTAGTGGTCAATGACTTGACAAAAAGAAAGAGAAAGAAAATAAATTAAATTTCAGAAAATTTATTTAAAATTTTTTGGTACTTTTCCTCTGTTTGGCCACTTAATCTTGAAAATGCAATTGTTTGTGTTGAAATGATGGGACGTCTTTCTGGCCCGTAATGGAAGCAATGTCCCTCAATTGAAAGGGGGAATGCGAGGACAACTTCCACTCCAATGGAACTGATTGAGTTATATAAACAGAATCCATCGACAGTATAACCTTTTTGGAAATATCATTATAGAAAATCAGATAAATCATGTCTATTGCGCACTTCTCCTTCTTCTTTTTCCTTCTTCCTCTTTTGCCCCTTGCTTCTAAGGCTAAATGATTGTGTCCGATGGTCGATTAAATAAAGAAAAAAAAATGAAAAAGAAACAAGACGAGAGATGTCCGAGGGCCCATCTGCTCCCGCACCACAAGTACCAAACCAGTTTGACATTTCATTAGGCTGCTTAGCAGCCCTTTTTTTTTGTAATTTTCGCTTCCCATATACATCGCACAAAGCTGGATGTCGGACCCCAAGTATCGGGTAGGGTTAATAGGCTGCGTACGTAAACAAAAACAGAAGTTATACTAAGCTGTCACAAAATTTTTAATTGTGTAAATTAACCATAATTTCGCATTTCGACTTTGTCTCTACTGATCACGCTAAGAATTTAACCCTAATTTACTATCTTTGGGTTGGTCGGAAACCCTTGAAAACCCATTTGCGTATTTTTGACGTCTCTAGGAAAGATTAGAGGCGACAAATCAATGGTGCACTTCACGGAACTCATCATTTTCGTTTTAAAATAATGGTAAGAAAAGAAAAGAGAACAGAACAGAGGTGAGTTGCCACTTACATCATGCCTTGGATTGTCATGGCCTGCGAATGCGTTGCATCACTCATGATTCGAACCCCAAGTGCACGGCTGTCTTAAATGGAATCTCCTCCTAACAGATTTGACAAATCTTTCCTTCTCATAATAAAAGATCATGATTGGATTCTATATTGTTGTTTAGAACTCGGTAATGGTTGACTTATCCCACCAAATTTTATTCCTTTCTAGGTGACCTGGGATTCCGTTAGCATCGATTGAAAAGCATCGAATCATTGGAGATGGCGAAGCCCCACTTTGATTCCCCTCTCCTGGTTTGAGATTGAAAGGTATGTTTTGCAGGAGCTGTGCGCTTGAGAAATGTCAGTCGCTCGCAGACGGTCCTAAATGTCGTCGGTTGGACCTAGTGATGCCGAAGCTCACCAACCATGCAAGGATGCAGAGACCCCCCGTCGCCCGTTCCAATCCCATCAGCCGATTTCATCGTCGGTTGGACCTAGTGATACCAGAGCTCGACAACCATGCACGGATGCAGAGAACCCCCGTCGCTCGTTCTTATCCCATCAGCAGAGACGCCCCCTCAAAAAAAAAAAAAACCCAAAACCGGAAGTGGGTCATCTACCACGACACATGCCCCCATCATCTATCGTGCCGTGGGATGGCGGATTTGGTCAAAAGGCCACTTAAAGTGACAAAAATCCAATCCCTTTGTGTTTAGTGGCATTTTTAGATTGACTCTAATGAAGGTCTACTTTTTGGAGCCCTCACTTTTGAAATGGAAAAATGACATGGATAGTCCATGAACTTTGGTCTTTGAACTTTTAATTTATTTAATGTGATTCATGAACTTTAATTCAATGTACAATGTCTTCCATAAACTTTTAATTTATTCAATATAGTCTTTGAACTTTTAATACCTGTTCAAGTTAGTCCATAGAGTATATGGAAATGTTTAACGTTGCCCCTGAACTTAAAATAATGGAAGGACAATATTGATCTCATATAATTTATTGACTATATTAAACATGTAGACAACATCAAACAAATCAAAAATTTAGGGATCATAATATACATTAAGCTAAAGTTCAGAGACTATATTGAATAAATTAAAAGTCCATAGGCCACACTACATATTAAGCCAAAGTTCATAGATCATTTTTTTCATTATCATTTTTTAAATTTCCTTTCATTTTACATGTAAACCACTCGAACAATAACAAATTCTTCTTGCTGAACTATTTAACTAAGCTCTACCGCACGAATCTTGTCCAGATGGATTTAAAAACAGCCTTAGATAATGAAGCATCTCGAGTGGACGGTTAGCATAGCCTGCGCAATTAAAGTATATAATTGGTAAAAAAAAACAAAAAAACGAAAACAGCTACACGATTCGTCAGCTTAACGAACGCAATTGCGCTTCATACAGTCCAGATTTGACCGTGTTGACTGCCCGGAGCTTTGGTTTTACTTGGACCACGACTTTCTCGCATGGGCGGCAAGCACAACACGTGAAACCACGTGCCGCCGGGGATTAAAAAAGTCCGAGGGAAAAATTCGAGTTTGCATAGGAAAAGAAAAAACCTTTCTTGCAATTGACCCAGTCCTACGACATCTCTATCTTGTGGCGGACGCCACCGGTAGATTGATGCCATCACATGGACAATCTTATGGCCAAAAAGAGAAAGAAGAATGAGCTAGTCAACTTCAGAACATATGCCTTGTTCAAATCAAGTGCAGAAGCTCTCCGTTAACCATTCATGCTATCGTTTGTTTTATTTAAAATACAAAGCATCTGAACAGATGATGATAAACTAATTCTAATGACTGCTTGAAAACCACCTCCATTAGCCACATATTTAATGTTTCTTAGTGGGGAAAGTGGGCATTTCTAGAGCCCAATATATGTGATTTTATCGACAGATGACACAGCCAAAATGAATATCGACTCACAAAATAGCCAGAGACTTACATGCACGGAGAGAAGTTTTTTGATTCTTTATAAAAGAGGCAAATTTATTATTGTGATAGGACATAACAAAACCCTTGGCTTAGGAATTTCTAAACAATTCTTGAAATACCAACAAATAAAGTTGCAGAAAAGAAATAACGAGGAAATAACAAAAAGAATGAAAAAGTAAAGCAGAAAAAAAGGCCTAAAATAAAAAGTGCTCCGAAACATGGCTAATTAATTGATTTTACGACCTCAAGCAATTGCAAAGGAGGGACTGCTTGGCCTTAGTATAGTGCTTGGAATGAGCTTTTCGAATTGATATTATGGGCATTGCTATTCTAAAAGTGATGATTATTTTATCACACACTGCGTGAATTCTTGTCTTTGGCCTGCCTATTGAGTTTCTGATTGTTCGAGCACTCAAGAAAGTCTTCACTAGTCGAGTCCATCTCAACAAATAAAAACTCGAGGCTCAAAGTTTACTTAACCGCCATGTACTCATCAAGCACAATATTGAGTCAAAGAACAATTGAAGCATGGTACCCAACTGATCCATTACGAGATTCAATTGTTCTATGATTGATCCACGACCATCATGACCTTGTACTTTAAGACCTTTGTCATCTTACAACTTTGTAGGGAGCATGCTAAGATATAAAATTTTTGTGTTGTCATTCTATGACTAGTTAAATTTCAATAAAAATTGACTATACACTCACTTCGGTATGCACAAAAATTTTGGCTTAGAATGAATAATCATCAATTGTTTAATTCTATTCTTACAATCTCTAAGGGCACGAGAGCAGAGACCTCGATAATTAGGATATATAAATGCAGTCAACTGAAATACAAATATCTTTTTGTCAACTGGTAAATGGTGAAGAAGAAGAAGAAGAAATTAAACATGAAGCAATTAATAGTTGGTGAACATTTGGACAGAGAGTCAAACTGACATTTTTTTGTACGACTTGCATTAATATAAAGACTTCTGACTTCGATCCTGTCTTCAAACTCCTCCCCCGAGTAAAACTACGTAACGAGTGTAACCCTACAGCTGTTGCCTTCCTGCATGAGCAATCTTTTAAACACGACAGTTTTAAAATAATAGACAAAACTATCTGTACTTTCCTTTTTATTTGGCGGTATATGTACTTCCATTTGGTGACCCTCTACCCTAAACCTTTTAAAGTGTTCAAATGATTCCCATATTTTCGAAGAGATTGAAAAAAAATAAAAATTACGGGACAATGTTATCGTTGTGCCTCTATGCTCGCTTTCTCTCTCTCCAAATTTTATTTCTTATGTTGTTGATGCGGGTTCAACTTGACGTTACAGGTAAAATCGGCAAATGAAGAGGCAATATTGATACTTGACTATTTTAAATAAGCACTTTGGAGCATCCCGATGAAATTACATGATGAAGGGCAAAAAGTAGACGTTTTCAAAAAGTTGATGGATATTTTCAATCAGATGAAATTGTGGGGCTGATTTCTAATCCTCAGTGAGAGTATGGGGACTGGCAGTGCATTCCTATTAGCACTCAAATTTTGACAGTGTTCATTGTCCGAGCTCAAGAAGAAGTTGCGGATCAGGCCAAGTTCATATCGATCAGTTAAAGGAAGGAGGCAATCGTGTGCTTCAATAATGATGAGGATTTGAATTTACTTGTTTCACAAAAAGTGAATGATTTAAGAAATTATATCGATTGAAATAATTAGTTAATAAAAAATATTTTCATTGTTGATATCAATTTATATATATAATTCAGTGGAAAATAAAGAGGATAAACCATTACTCTCTACTGGCGCAATTTGTTTCCAATCTTTCCATCTGTCTACTTCCAGTCAATCAAACACTTGCTCATGTTTCTTTAGAAACATCTGTGCCGTCGTCAATAAGCTCATGTCCTCAGTATTTTCGAACACAATGGTCTAATTTCTTGCTCCTTTCCTGATTCCCAATCTCGAACGCTGCTGTACAGCCGTCGATTTGAAAGTAGCAATCCTCAGGTCGGTCGAAACGAGCTATGCACCTTATTGGCATTCGTGCCCGTCCTCGTATGACGTGCACGACGCTCCATCCTAAAACAGTTGTTTTTATATGTGGTTTAAGCCAACCAAACTTGAAGACCAAGGCGTGGCCGGCTTCGGTCAGATCAGAGAAGGTGTGTGAAAGGGTTTCCAAAGAAAAGATCAAATTAACGCCATCTATTCAGAAATTAAAAAAATAACCGAAAGTTCACGAGGGAATATCCTAGTTCCAAATAAATAAATAAATAAAATAGAACTTTCTTCGTTCAGGTGGAAAAGCTCCTTTCATCTGAATACGCGTAGACATAAAGATTCCAATTTGTACCCCAACGCAGGAGTGATAAATGTATTTAACTAGGTTGCACCCTTCTTGAAAGATCTTGATGACATGTACCCGCCGAAGATGGAGATTCATAGACGCAACACTTATGACTAGGGCCTAATTCCCTAAAAATCCCTCAACTTTAGGTATAAGCCTAATTTTGCCCAAACTTTCCAAATTTTAAGTCTAATTCCAAGTCCGCAACGAATTTTGTTTTGTCTAAATAAAATCATTATCTTTCAATCTATTCTCAAATTTACCTCGCAATCTAGTCTCAATTTGATGTGGCATTTTCACGTTGATCTAGATTTAGGATTGGCCCTCAAGTTGAAATTTTTTTTTTTAACAAAAAAAAAAGTTTGGGGCAATATACCTAGAGTTGGCGATTTTTTGGGGGATTAGACCTTATAAATAGAGATATCCGATTGGTAAGAGCTTGTAGCTTCATATTCCAGTGTATCTCACAATCAAATACCCTAAATATAGATTAGCTTTTTATGGGATTAGGGTTTCTTATTCCGGTGGAATTTGGCCTCCGAATATAGATGTCTTGCACCGACCGCAAATAAGAAAGAAGAAACACGTACCATAAAAGTCTCTCGTCACCAAGCCATCGTTCCGTATATCTTGCTTCCTCTTTGATGAAAGTGAGCCACAAAAAATGGCCCGTTGCACACGAATTCAATGGCTACGCCATAGCCATAGGAACATGGTACGTACATCAATTATGCACCACCACCCCAACCTAAGCTACTCTAGCATCCAACAATAAATGGGGCTATGGCCATTGATTCCGCAATGCGTTTGATGTGAACAAGCGCTCGAGGAAAAAAAGGCTTTGGCAAGTAGAGGCCCCCTCTGCCTTTGACTAGAGGAGCGAACGCTTTCTAAAAGCTAGGGCTACATTTTCTTACCCATCTCGAGCATTGGCCTCATTTGTTCTCTCTCTCTCCTTCTTCTGTCGACGCGAAAGGAATGGAGATGGGCAGTGTCCGTTCTCTTTTCTTGTGTTTTTCTAATCTTAGGCTAGGAGCCACAATGTGAATTTGACCATTGGTACCACAGCTGCCCTTATTGACAATTCCTCATTCTTTTCATTTGTGGGTCGGTCCCACTAAAGATCATGTCGAAATGGATGAATATATCTTTGTCCCTTGACGACATCTTATGTGATTGGGAAAAGTGTCTTTAATATACTAACCTATAATGATAATCACGGTTTAGGACCCGAAATTACCCAATCGGTCCAATACTAATTGTGCAAATATGCCAATTCAATTGTTAACCTTTTAATTTTACCAATTTAGTTTTAAACGTTTATATAAATTTCCAATGTAGTTCTTTTGATGATTTTTTGTTAGAAATCGTTGACATGACGATTCGATCATTGCCGACAGACTTACATGACACATCATCATGTCAGTAGTTTCTTGTGTATTGGAAATTCACATAAATATTTATGACTAAATTAACAAAATCGAAAAATTTAAAATTGAATTTATATACATACGATAAGTTTAAAATTGATTGAATAATTTCTCCTAATTTAGAGATTAGGAAGTTATATGAAATCATTGTACCGCAAATTATTTGATGAGCCAATTCGATATTTTTCTTTTTCTGTAAGGCACTTTTTAGTAATTGTGATTAAAAGTGAAAAGATTCCTGATGACTTTCCTAATGGCTGTCTTAGTCTAATCATAACCATTTAAAGCCCTCTCTCTCTCTCACACACACACACACACACAACTTGGATTCTATCACGAGTAGTGATGTTCATGTTATACAATTTCTGGACCATTATTGGGTAATTATAAGTTGATATATACAGCCATGCAACTTTTTGTTTATATTAGATAACATACTGCTACCGACCTAAAAAGAAAAATAGGTAACATACTACTAAGACTTTTTCTTTTCTTTTTTTTCTTTTTTTAATAGATAAAATAGGTTCACATCGCATTGGGCAAAAGACATTTTTTGAATTGCACAAGAGGGAAGAGACGCAGGTGGTCCATGGGAATGCTAACTCAATCGTACATATTTTGAACTTTTTTCTTGGTCAAACATATTTTGAACTTTAATCATACAGATCATAACCAAAGCAATCAATCTCACGGGCGGTGTCATGTGCTTTCAAGGCTTTTTAAGCTTTAGCGACCGATAATTATTGAGATTGGATGGGTCTGTGAAAAGTGGCTTTTATGTGTATATATATATATATATACACACACACGCACATATGCACATTATTTTATTTTCTTTTACGTTGCATCAAGGTTTTTGACCCATGGCCTCATGTTGTATAGGCTTTGACTAATTTCTTTTTATTTGTTTTATTTTAGCTCCTATGCATTTGCATCTTGACATTTTCGTAGATTAATTACTATTAATGACTCTCGTACGTAGTCCTATGAATAGAGTAAGATGGTTGAATGCTTAAAATCTGAAATCATTGCTAACATATTAATTCAGATGATGGTACTTCAAAAGCAAAAGAAATTACATTTATATTCACAACTAGTATAAAAATAAAATAAAATTACTACACGCGCTTGAGGGATCTTTTGATGAGCGCCAATATTCCCCAATTTGCAAATAACTCCATGTCGACTAGTTAAAAACCCAGCTATAATATTTATATACACTAGTGTTTTTCAAATACCATTGACTGTATAAAAGCTCAAAATGAAACTTAGAGCAACTCTCCATATAGGATTTCAGCTAGAAAAGTTGTTTATATAACCTGTCACTCGGCCTGCTTATTTCATGGATAATTATTCATATAATTTTTTTTTTAATTTCACTTGCATACATTTTGTATCTTTCATATGGTGCTGATTAGCTAGATTTTTTCATGTTTGCCAGAATAAATTATTTAAATACGACGTATCGAATTATATAATAATCATTTCTGAAATATGTAATGATAGAAATATTGGATTAAAAATGCTCTTGGGCTATAACTAAGTTCACGTTGCCCCTCATTAGCAGTGGTAAACAATTAAGCAGAGCTGTGGCGATCTGACTTTATGTCGGATTACAAAACGGATTAGTGACCAAGTACTTGGCCTCCACTAAGTTCGATCGACAAGTACGTAAATCTCGACATCATCCGTCTGCACAATGCTTGAACATACTGCATTTTCTCCCTATAAATAATGGGCATGCACTTTTTTTTTTTTTTGGGTAATATAGTAAGGTACGAACCACTTTTAATTACCCGATTGCCTCATTTAAGACTACAATCACCGAGACACTCCCACGGAAAATAATTTGGTGGCAGAGGGAAAACCTGAATCGACCACCTGCTACACGCACTCCCTCTCCCTCCCTCCCTCTCTCTCTCTCTCTCTGTAATTAAAGATTGAAAATGATTAAAGAAATGAATAGAACAGGTCATCACTTTTCTTGGCAGATTTCTCAACTCTCTCCCTCATTTATATTCCCTCCTGGGTTTACTCCCTTCTTCTCTCTTCTCCATGTTCTCGCCTCTCTCTCTCTCTCTCTCTCTGTGAACATCTTGATTTCTCAAATCTCTCTGCAGATCTTGGCCAAATCAGAGAATTTGCTTCGACCCTCTTGATATCATCTTCAATCGACCAGTGCCCTCGATTTCTTTCCCATTCTCGAGTCATCATCGAGTGGATGTTGTTGTTCTTGTCACCTACACGAACAGAGGAAACTCCCTTGGTTCCTTTCTTTTGGGGTGGGACATGGATCTTGTGACCAAGGCCTCACTGATCCATGTCTCTGAGAGCATCCCTCCTTCCGCGAGTGAGGCGACCACCTCGCTTGCTCACATTCCTCCGCACAGCTCGGGCCCGGGCTTCCCAATCATGGCCATTGCCATCATAGGCATCGTCGCCACAGCCTTCTTACTGGTCAGCTACTACATATTCGCCATCAAGTGTTGCCTGAATTGGCACCGGATCGATCTCCTTAGCCGGTTCTCCCTCTCGCGGAGAGGCCGCCGCCCCGAAGACTCCTTATTGGTGTACTCTCCAGCAATGGAGCCCCGAGGCCTGGACGACGCGGCTATCCGATCGATCCCGATACTCCAATTCAGGAACAGGGGAGGCAAGAGCAGAGATTTTGGGGAGAGGAGCTTTTGTGAGTGCGCGGTCTGCTTGAATGAGTTCCAAGAGGACGAGAAGCTCAAGATCATCCCAAACTGCAGCCATGTGTTCCACATCGATTGCATTGACATTTGGCTCCAGAACAATGCCAATTGCCCACTCTGCCGGACAAGCGTCTCTAGCGCCACGGCAGCAGGGATGCTGCCTCCAGTGTTCCGACCTGACCGTATCATCGCACCTAGCTCAACCCCGGAGGACACGAGCCCCTACGACGGCAGGGCGACAGTCGTCGGTGGGGACGAGGACTTCGTGGTGATTGAATTGGGAAGGCCAGAGGATACTGGTCCCGAGCGGCCGAGCCAGAGCCAGAGCCAGAGCCAGAGCCCGAGGCTGTGGACGGGGCCCGAGAGAGTACAATCTGGCGGGTCATCATCATCACCAGCTGTGGCCATTAGCCCTTCACTTGGGAAGTTGGAAAAGAGCGGACTGGCCAAGAAAGGGAGGGCAAGGAAGCTTCACAAGATGACGAGCATGGGCGATGAGTTCATCGACATTAGGGAGAGGGATGATGAATTCTTGGTTCAGCCAATAAGGAGGTCAATCTCAATGGACTCATCTGCTGATAGACAGTTATTTTTGGCAGTCCAAGAGATTTTGAAGCAGAAGAGAGAGGATGCGGTCAGGTTCAGCGAAGTTAATAACTTTAGTCCTCAAAATCAAGAAGCTTGCAGCACCAGCAACAGCAACAGCAACAGCAACAGAGTGAGGAGGACATTCTTTTCTTTTGGCCATGGTAGGGTCTCAAGAAGTGCAGTTCAGCCGGTATGCCTGGAACCTTAGGAGAGAGGGAAACAAACTTCTTCCCCCTTTTTGTCAATTTCTTTTTTTCTTTTAGAAATTTCAGGCTATTCGCTCATAAGTTCTTTTTCTTTTCCTTTAGTTCACATGTACCAAAAAGTATAGGACTTCAATAGAATTTTTTAACTGGGATTCAAATTGTGAAAGGCTAGCTGGATTTAATTTATGGGTTGGTGGTGCCATGACATCATTTGGTGGAACCACTAAATCTAATTTAAGCATTTTTTTTCTCATGGTTGTGCTCCTTGATTTTACATATTCAGAAAATAATTGCATGGTCTGGTTGTTGAAATGGAAGGGTGAAGGGACCAAACGAAAGAAAGAGAACAAAAATATTTGGTAGAACGGGGGAGAGGGTGGGGGTCCATTTTTATCTGCCTCTTTCATGGGAAGAAATGGAGAGGCCCCTTTTTCTATTTGCAATAATCAACTATCCACCAACCTAAATTTGTCAACTACTAAGAATGTTGGTGAGAGGAGGTAGGAATTCCACCACTTTATCGTTAATGAATTTTTCAATTCTCAAAGCTGGAATCACTGTAGTTCCAGCACATGGGAGCACGAGAAAACCAAAATTTGTTGTGTAGGTGCCATGCCTCATGAGTTTCGTACCGAATTCAGGAGGCTGTATGAAAGGATCCGTAGACAATGAAATAATCACTGATTTGATCATCACACTAAAAATAGAGTATGACATCTTTAGTAGCTACATGGTTTAAAAATGGATTCGACTCCTAGCCGATCAACAAGAGTTGGGAGGTGGTCTAAAAGGTTCAAACAATATGTAACGGGCTTCTAAGATGACAAAAGGGAATTAATTAAGTGAATGAATTTTGTAATACTATATGGACTGACATGTTTGAAGGAGTTTATACAAGTCCAAGTGTCGAATAGATTGAGAGACCCGTGAAAGGATTTGCAAGTAAAACCCATCTCAAATGGTCATCAATCTGAGTTTTTTTAAAGGACTTCACCTGTGTGGAGTGAATTAGATTATATTATGTGTAAGTGATAATATGACTAAAAGGATTGCCATTTCATTTTGGAAGGCCCAATCTTTTAAGTGTAAGTCACATAGAAACTAATTGGCGAGTCTTCTAATTACGACATGGATCGCCCACCCTTGAGCAAGTTAAAGAAGTAGACTTACTTTGATATAAAAAAATTAAAAAAATTCATCAAAAGTACCACTAGATCATAACATTAAAGGAAAAGTGCACTAAGTCCTAAAATTAGTAGCGTAAGATCACCAACATAGTGGAATTAAGTCTTAAAATTTATTTTTGACAAAAAAAAAGTATTAAAACTTATTTTAAAAATGCAATCAAATATTCTCACTAGTTTTGTTAGTTTTAACTAACTATCCTAACGAAGTTTTAAATTTTTTGAGGACATGCAATGGCGTCATAGGAGCAAAATAACCTATGAAAAGTTAAAAAGAAAAAAAGAAAAAAAAGAAAAGCAAATTGAATAGAGAGAGAGAGAGAGAGAGAGAGCAACAAGAGTTGGGAGGTCAGGAGCGGCAATGATCGATCTGCCTTGTCAAATTCACACGAGGATGGCTTCCATCATTGTGATTATGTGAAGATGTACTTACCTCATCCTTACATTTTACCCTTGCCCAGTGGTGGCAAGGTGATGGCTTACTGCTTGCCACCGCCTCATGAGGGTCGATCAACTCTCTATGTAGCTAGAAATAGTTGTTTGACCTTTTGCAAAGGTGACAAGAGGTGGTGCCACCATCATGCAAGGGCTTGTTCTTGTCGAGGGCTAGTGGCCCTTTTTAGGGCTAGGTAAGGGTTGTTGACCCATGCCCACTAGGACCCGCACAAGGATCGTTGATGGCCATCCGTGACCCCTTGCTCTATGGTCTCTTGACTCTCTCTATAGCTTTTGATTTTAATTTTTTTAAATTTTTAGTGTTTTTCGAATGTGACATCCACTTGAAACCACTTCAGTGCTCGTTACGCCTAGATATTTTGAAAAAAAAAGCCATGTAAATTCTTTTCTATCACTCATGGTAGATGGGAGTTAACGGCACTACTTCCTTGTGACTTTTTAAACAAATTTTAGAATTTGATTACATTATTTGATAATTTTAGAATTTAATTATTTTTTTATCATAAATTTTACAATTTCTAATACACTTATCTTTCAAGATAATTGGTCCATCCACGTAAGGAATTCTATTTTCTTCTTCTTGAAGGGGCGTGCAAGGGCAAGAAGAGTATTTCCTCCACCTCAACGTCAATTGTTGCTTTAAATCGAGTTAAGACTTTGTTTTGAATTCTCATAACCATTAAAAGGCTCATGTATATAATTCTCCCGTTTAAGTGTGAATTGAGATTAAGGGCCAAAGTTCACGTGGCAGGCTTGTAAATATTAGTGGGAACACCAAGACTTCATGTCCGGACGACGCATACACATTCAATTAGAGAAATAAAGTCCCCTGTCCTATTCTACAAATAGATATAACTTGCACGCTTCATTATATGCATTGGGGCCTGTGTTACGGCAGACTTTATTTGGCCGCTGAAACAACTACCTTTCTGCTTTCGTAGGCACTTGGCAGAGCAGAGACAGCCAATACTGTCAATTCATTCACGACCTGCAATTTGGAAAAGTTGTCGAGATGCGTACGTGATCGTGTCAATTTTCTTGTTAATACCATAATATACAAGACTATATAACCTGCCATTCCATGCTTCTCTCTCTCTCTCTCTCTCTCTCTCTCTCTCTCTCTCTCTCTACCATACGAACCTCATCGTGCATACATACGGCTGTTTTGCCAGAAATAAATTCACACCATGGAATATTTTCCCACCAAAGATTGAATCTTCGGTTTTTATTCAAATCAGTTGACAATTCGGACAAGAAGTGTCTAAGTGTAATCAAAACAAGAACTAGTGCTAATTACTCTAAAGGAAAGTAAATAATGGAACTAGTAAGTTATACTGATAAATTTAAAGATACGTTGTTTGTGTTGATGATCAGGGCTTTAGAAAGAATTCGATGTGGTTATTTGAAACCTATAATCGATGGTTACGAACAATAATTAAATTTAAAAGGAAAACTTTCTAATCCTATCTTCAAAACAAATAACTTCCTATTCCTAATTACAGTTATAAGAAGCTACAACAACAATTATTCACAAGAAGTTACAAAAACCCTAAACTAGTGGTATCATGTTATGCATTGATTGCCCGCTGCCGATGCTCTTCAAGTTGTCAAGTATTCCTTTTATTGATGACTTCAACTATTCACTAAACTCTACTAATATCGACTAAGTCTATCACTTATCAATTATAACTAAAAGTTGGTCATTTTTAGGTGTCAACATTGAGGAAGCTAGTATAGACACCTAAAGAGGAGTGAATAGGTGCAAAAATAAAATTTTGTCAAATTAAAACAAAATAAAGTTTGAGTAAGGTATAGAAGTAGTAACTAAATTCAAAATCTAACTGGTGAAAAACTACACTTTTGTAAAAATACAATAAAAATTAAAGAGTTAAAGGATAAGAAGATTGCATATAGAATTTATAGTTGTTCAGCTTGGATTAAGTTTATGTTCACGCTCCCACGTTGACAACCTACTGGCTAGATTCCATCATATGATCAAGGAAAATTTCCAAAAAATGGCTTGAAATGCACATGTTTTCTCAAATAAGGGCATGAAGTGAATTTTGTTTCAAATAGGGATCTGAAATAGTCATGTTCATTTCAAATAAAGATTTGAAGTGGCTATATCTATTTCAAATAATGGCCTAACTTTTTGGCAGTTAAGAATATTTTCGTCATTTATCATTTTTCTTTTTCCTTTTTCTTTTCTTTTTCCTTTTTCTTTTCTCTTTCCTTTTTTCTAGTCTTCTTCTTCCTCTTCCAACCACCAACGATGCCCACAAAAGGCTGGGCAAGGGTCGCCTTCGCCTGATCTAGTGAGGGCGACCCTTGTTGACCACAGGCAAAAGGACATTCACACGAGTGAAGCAACCTTCGCCTTGGGGGAGGTCGCCCCTCACAGCCATCCACAAGGCCGACAGGGCCCTACAAGCTCTCCCCAACCATAGGCGAGGCCACCCTTGCCAAATCTAGCAAGGGTTGGCCTCGCCTACTCTTACGCCCGACCTTCACCTCACCTACCCAAGCATAGGCAAAGGCAACACTCACCAATGGCTAATGAGGGCTTGCAAGCCCTTGTCGGATCGAGCGAGGACGAACCTCGCCTAGACCTAGACCTCTATGGGCATCACTAATGGCCGATTGGCCACCAGTGAAGAGGAAGAAGAAGATCGAAAAAAAAAAGACAAGAAGAAAAGAAGATTTATATGAAAATACCCTTGACCAGTCAAAAAATTTAGTCAGTCGATGCCTAGCGAGGTAAGGCCCTTATTTGAAACAACCATAGCCACTTTAGGCCTTTATTTGAAATAAGCAATGTCATTATTAGAAATAAGATCTACTTCGGGGCCTTTATTTGAAAAAATGAGAGGACTTAGGGCCATTTTTTGGAATTTTTCCTATGATCAATAAATGATTACAAATCTTCAGTGCAAACACTTAGTGATAAAATACACTTTCTCACTAAATCACTCTTGTGTAATTCACTCTTAACCACACAAAACTGGCTCACGAAAAACAATCAAATACAAGAATAGATTTAGACTTTGGAATTTTGATTCACACTATATCCTCTCCAAGTGATGTAACCTCCTTAAATACTTCTTCAAGCCAAGCTAGCCATTGGCCTATCATTTTGAAGGATTATCTTCCAACTTTCCCATTTGGATAGATTGATTTAACAATATCTTATAGCCATTGAAGATAAAGATTGAATCCCTATAGATTATGATCGCCCATACAAGCATAATCTAGGTTTTCATAAGTATTCTATTCTCTTTTGAAAATTGTATCCAAGATTGATTATGTCAATCAAATTGTTTAACATAACCAATATATATAAGGTAAATGAATTCCATAGCTATTGTACATTTCATCTTCATTCTGGTCCTTTCATACTATCTGGATGAGTTTCATTCTAGACCCTATCAAAGTGAGGATATGTGTCTACTTATAGAATCAAAATGAATGTAAAATCTTATGGAATAAAATAGACTTTCTTTGAGAGTCTTGACTATTATCCAATCTTAATTCTCTCATTCCAAAGTCTGTTCTAACATAAACATTAGAACCAAAATTTTTTTTGTTAACATCAAAACCATGAGTTTTCTCAACAAACATATGCCCATTTTAGAAATTGAATGATTTATTGGTCATAAATTTGATAATTAAATAGTTACAACCAAAAGTTATTCTTCTATTTCTATCTTTAAGTAGGTGCTCATGCTACAAGCAACGATAAGTCAACAAAACAATAGGCCTTCAAATCTTTCTCTAAGATTAAATTCCAAACCATTGATAGTGAAATTTGTGAACTCTTTTTTGAGAGTGAAGCAAGGCATCTATTTATAGCCTTCTTGAATCGGGCAATAAATTGATCAACCTACTCATTACTATATTGATAGATTCTGATCGAATAAAAAATTGATACCTCAACCATTGCTCAATAAAATTGAGAATAAAATTGTTTGTCCATCTCGGCTTAGTTTCCAACATAAATGAGTGGTAAGTTGATGTACCAAGTGAAAGCAATTTTCAATAAAGATAAACAAAAAATAAGTCTTAGAAACTAGCCTATCTCTAGCTTTCTATACTAGGCTATAAATTGATTAATGTGTTCAATGGCCAATTGTTCATCTTTGCCAATAAAAGTGGCAAAGTCAAGGATTTTGAAGCCTCTTTAGGTCAAGCCCAAATATACCCCGAACTTTTTTTTGTCTCAAGAAAAACAAACTTTAGGTTTAGTTCCAAATCTGCCCCGAACTTTTCTTTTGTCTCAAAAAAAACCCTAAACTTTAATTTTAGTCCCAAATCTACCTCGAATTTTGTTTTGTCTAAAAAAATCTCAAATTGGTACACATATAACAAATTTACCCAAAATTATTTTTTTGACCACCAAAAAAAATTACCATATATTATTTTCCGTTAAATTTTACCGTCAAATTTTTAAATTAAATAACTCGCCGCAATTAACGGGTATACTAATTTGGGGTTTTACCCTCTGTTTGTACTAAAAAAATCACCAATTTTTTTATATGTTCTCAAATATACTCTATGGTCTAGTCCCAACTTAACATTGCATTTCCACATAGATAATAAATACACATAAACAAGATGTTATAGAAAATTATTTTCAAAATAAAACCATTTTAGGATATAAAAAATTAGGGATTACTAATACGGCTTTTGGACAAAGGTTAATGAGGGCAAATTTAGGATTATAGTAAAATTTGATAATTTTCTTTTTGACAAAAAAAAATTGGGATAGATTTGGGAATAGATTAAGAGTTTGGGGTTTTTTATGAGATTAAAGAAAAGTTTGGGGCAGATTTGGGACTAAACCTAAAATTTGAGGTTTTTTCTGAGACAAAAAAAAGTTCGGGGCAGATTTGGGACTGAACCTAAAGTTTGGGGTTTTTCTTGAGACAAAAAAAAGTTCGGGGTATATTTGGGACTAAACCTAAAGTTTGGGGTTTTTTTTGGAATTGACCCCAATAAAAGTGGCAAAGTCAAGGATTTTGAAGCCTCTTGGAAAAGGCTGATTATTAACCCATTTAGCATTTGGTTTCCTATAAACAGGTACATAACAATGCTATGTAATCCCAATTGTTATTGAACTTCTTCAACAATATTTGTTGGGTTTAGTTGTGAATTGGTTGTTCATCTTTCCCCTTAGGCTGTGATGTTGGTCTTTTTGGATTATCTAGTTAAGTGGCATGTGAAGCCTAATAGTTATATTTGCCCCATTGAGTGGCATAGATACATCAATTGGCCTTATATTTTCGGTGTTTGGCATTAGTCCATTTTGTCAACGATTTTGGTTTACCAAATTGGTAATATCATTTTGGTTATTTTGACCAACATCAATAAATGGAGAAAGATAAAAAAAATGTACCCTAGTACCACTGAATTGACTTAGAATCGTAATGGTTGATTGGATGATCCTAATTTTGACGGATCATTGTTGATACCTAAATTTTAATGTTTTATTTAAGACTTAGTAGCATTAAAAATTAGGGATTAGTCCCCTTTAAAAATAATAATAATAATAATAATAATAATTTCGATTTAAAAAAAGGAGAGAAAATAGTCGGGTTGGGCCTTTCTTTTTTCTTTCTTTCCTCCCCGCATGGGCTCGGCCCACTTTCCTTCCTTCCCCTTTTCTTCTTCCTCGGCCCGGCCCGCTCATTTTTTTTCTTCTTCTTCTTCCCTTCTTCTCCACGTGCGGGACCTGCAAGAGGGGGGACGGAAATAAGAGCAAAAAACGCAGCAGCAGCGAATCAGAGCAGAAAGGCAGCAGCAGCGAGTCAGAGCAGGAAGAGAGCAGCAGCAGAAGATGGGAAAGGTCAGAGCGGCAGCAGGAAAAAGGAGAGCAGAAGGAGAAGAGGGCAAAGGCAGAGCAGGAGGTCCTGAATGGCAGCGGCCGAGAAGGCCGTTGTGTTCACGGCGGTGAAGCCGCAGCTGGTGGTGGAGGCCCCCAAGGCCGGCGACGCCATCGAGTTCTAGAAGTCCGCGTTCGGTGCCGAGAAGCTCGGCCGCAGCCTTCACCCCAAGCGCAGGGCCGACCAGGAACTCCCCCTCGTCCTCTCCGCTCAGCTCGCGCTCGCCGGCACCACCGTTCTCGTCTCGGACTGCTGCCCCTTGTGAAGATCGCTGGCACCGGATGCGTGCTTTGCCTGGAGCTTTGCCTGGAGCGAAAGAGGAGAGGAAACAAAAGAAAAAAACAGAACAGAAAAAAACGGGGCGAGAGATCGAGAGAGAAAGAAAACGGAGAGACCGAGAGAGTCCGAGGGTGAGAAAGCGAACCAGAGGGAGAAGAAGAGCTCGAGAGAGTGGTTCGCCATCGCCGGAGGCTCGCCCGCCTATCATTGCCACCGCGACCTGTCCTTCGAACGAGGTAAACTCCCCTGAACTGTAGGCGCTCCATTTCTGGGAAGCATCGGTCGAAGCTCGCGCCGACCAGTTCGCGCGAGTTTTGGCCTGACTCGGTCATCCCTGAAAGATTTTGTGTACCCGAGTATGCATTTTAGGGAGTTAGGTCCATATTTGAGCCCCCATCACCTCCGAAATTCCCCGTTTCAGTAGTGCATGCCAATTGTTCGATAAAATGCCTTAATAGAAGACGAAGCTTGCTCACGTTCTAGCTCGGGATCTGTACGTGTACCTATATTCGTTCGAATCATGTCGTATTATCGTATGGTTTGCGTGGAATCGTTGTTAGTTGTCGAGTCAGTGGGAGTTTCCTTTGCGCCGGAAAATAGCTTAGCAGTCGCCGGGTAAAGTTACCAGTGATAGCCGACGCCGGTCGAAGGGGATGTCCGGCGAGTGGTGGAGGCCGCAGCGCCGGTGGTTGCTCTTCGGAAAACGAGCGAGCTTCGATGAGTGGGTGGTCTCTGTCTTTTGGCTTCGGGCTTGGAGTTCTTCGTGCGAGGAAGAAGGGGGCTGCATGGAGACGTTGGGCGGGTGTGCTGCAGCTGCAGCATGAAGAAGACCAGAGGGAAGGAAAATAATAAAAGAAAAAAGAAAATAAGGAAAAAGAGAAAAGTAAAAAAAATGGAAAAAACAAAGAATAAAAAGAAAAAACAAACAAAAAATAGAAATATAAAATGGGCTGTGGTTTTAGGTTGGTTATTGGGCTGAATTGTCGCGGGCCGGGAATAGATTGGGCTGAAAATATAAATTAGAAAGGGGCATTTTTCTATAAAAAACGAATTTTCGTGAAATGGGCCTTTTCTATAAAAAAACGAAGCCTTTTCATTAACCCCTAGTGATTTAGGGCCGGCCCAGTCAACCCGGGCCGACAGGGTCCGAATCGGTCAGCAGGGTCGGGTCCAGACCGAATCATTTTTTTATTAAAAAAATCAAGAAAAAAAATAAAAAATCAATAATTCAGAAAATCATAAAAATATTAAAAATCATTAAAAAAATTCGAAATTTCAGATTTCATGGAAAATTCAGAAAGCTGAAAATTTATAAGAAATTTCGAAATTAAAATCAAAAATATTAAAATATTAGAAATTCCAAAAAAAAAAAAGGAAAAAATTTCAAAAATCCCAAAAATTTCAAGTTTGTTTTAGAGTTCTCTAAAAAGCTCCAAAATAATTCTTGGACAATTCTCTCTTTAAAGGTGTGGGAAAATCATCAACTTAAGATTGTGCTTAAAATTGAACAAGCCCACACGGCTTCACTTTAGAGTTTTAATTATCCTCGCATACAATTGTCATTAATTGCACGCTTATGATGCAATAATTATGGTTCCCTCTTAGTCTGATTATGACCATCATTTGTTTATCTCTTAATGATGCTAGATGCTTATTCTCTCCTGTAATTTATTTACTGCTTCCTTTAGTTGTTGATTGTTATTTTAATAATTGCACCCGCATGATCACTTCATATGTTAGTGGATATTTCTAAAATCAATCCAAATTGCCTAACATAAGTCTTTTTGAAATGAACAAGATTAGGTATCGAAATGGCACTAATTGGTTAATTAGTGTAATAAAGTCCCTGATCCTGAATTCTCTAGTTGCGTAAAAAGTGAGGCACACTCCTATGCATCGCTTGGCCGACCTCAATAGGCTAGTGGCGACTCCTCATTAGAAAATTTTCATGAACACCCAATGTCACATAGGGTATGAGCTTAGGAGAGCCCACGTCTAATTAAGAGTCATCGACTCATCTTTTGGATAATACCCCTAAACCTATTTATATATTTATTTAGATATTTATTTTCCCCATAGGGACGAAAAAAAAAGGTCGCGACAATCATCATTCACAACATTAATGACAATTGACTTGACCACATCCAACATGTCTAACTCATGATATAATTAGCCATTTCATTTTGTTGTTCTTTGAGCAATCTTCTCAAGCCAAACACTGTTGAAATTTGGAACAATATGCCTCAGTTGTCCTTCAATTTGATGCCTTGAAAGATCAACTTTCATGCATTGATTTCCTTTTCTTTCTCTCTCAACAATTGAAGATATAAAATGTGTGGCAATTTTGTCTTCAGTTTGTGGCACCAATTGTTGTTGTTAGCAACATTGTCAAAATCTTATTAATTTTTAGTTTTTGTTATTGTAATCTCCTCAAATCAACAAAATGTGTCCCATTGGGCATGCAAAGAAAGGTTTCATTGGAATAATAGCAATGACGAAATGCCTTTCAAATATATTAAAAAAAAAGATGTTATACCAAAATTGAATCGACAATGAAATACTTTTTGAATATATGTGGATTGATGAGTGGATCAACAAAGGATATGAATGATTCTTTGTTGATTTTAGACATTAAAGTAAATAACATGGAATTGAAAAGTTCGAAGACAGGAGCTAATTGCAACTAGCCATTTAAATTGCATAAAATTTAAAGATAAAGATAAACTTGCAAAGAAGGTTGAGTCCTATGATGAATTAAGGGTTTTACAAATAGTATAATGTGGCTATTTAATGCTTACAATTGATAATTACATATAGTTATGGAATTAAAAAGATAACATCTTAATCCTATATGTAAAACAAATAACTTCATAATCCTATTTATGGTTACAAGAAGTTACAATGGTACTTATTTATGAAAACTTACAAAATTCCTAAAATAGTGGCATTAAACATAATCAAACAACAATTACGTTTTAATAGAGAAGAGTATATGTTTAATACATACTCATTTTCGCTAACAAAGACAAGTACATATTTTGATGAAAAGTTATTGCAAAATACCAGACATTTTACGTGCCAATAAATAAATTTATGTATTGTTATTCTCATCGTACTAAGGGCATGGGTGTATAACTAATGTGTACATTTTGTGAAATGTGCAGTTGCATCGTATCTCATCAACCCCATCACTTGAAATTAGGACCCGAACCATGTGGACTAAAACAATTATTCTTCATTGCTTATTGTACTGTGCAGACCTTGTAGGGAGAAGGACATTACAAATGTCAAAAGTTGTATGTGGCGCTCATTTTAATACTAAAAGTTTTTACTGGATTACTTAAACTTAAGTGTCAAATCGGAAAGAAAACGATCATTTAAATGCCAATGGCAAAAATTCTGATCAAAATTAATACGTTACCTTTTAATTAAAATTTTAATACAAGTTAGCATTTAAAAGAAAATAATCGGCCCACATGGCATTTCTATATGTACATTTCTCCTTCTTTCTCTCCACATTATTGTTTTTCTTGTTTTTATCTATTTTCTTCTTTTCTTTTCTCCTTTTGTGCCCTCGCTTCTTCTTTGTTTTCCTCTTGCAGCAACCAACCCCATATGCCGACAACCTTCACTAACTTACCTTTGCCGCCACTAATCACCAAACCGCCACCACCAAAACATCAAGTCAGTCAATTTTCGCCGATTAATAGGGATCTAATTGTAATGGCCTTGAATCATGGGCATCACCGGAAAATGGGTAGGGACTCCTGCCTAAGTGCTCATCCACACCTAGGTCGGCGCCAGGAATCGAAGGGCAATGGCATAAATCCATAGGGAATCACAAATTGAAACATAATTTTAGTTGAGCACATGCTAGGCATTTTAAACGTAAGCTTTGGACTTGATTTTATTGTATTTCTCAGCTTAAACACAGCATGCAAAGTCTTAAATCATCTCTATTTGTCATGAATTAATCTCATTCTGTTACAATTTACTCACAAAACCCTAGAATGGGCGTCCTCAAGCAAGAACTACTCAAGAGTCGCCATACCGTCACCGAAGCAACTGGCGACTAGCACATCTTCAAGCACTTCGAGATTGAGCAAAAGCAAATCCACAAGCTTTGCGAGCAAGAGAAATGTGAGCTCAAGGCCAAATCCCACTGCCATCCTCCTCCAATGGCACCTCCAAGCCCAATCACTCCTCTGCCTTCATGTTATGCTGTAGAGCTCAAATGAAGAAATGGAGAGAGAGAAGTCCAATCACTCTTCCGCCTTCATGTTATGTTGTAGAGCTCAAATGAAGAAATGGAGAGAGAGATGAATGATGTTGTTCAATAACAAATTTGGCTATGTTTTTCTCACAAATGGAGTCATTTTGGGTTGTACAAGTAGATGAAACTCCAATATCATTTTGGAGCTTTTTATGCTGATTGATACCTCTAGCAAGCCACATCAGCTAAAGATATTAATAAGAAAAGGCTAAGTTAGATTTCCAACTAAACATTTTGGAGTTGGCATTGAAAAGATTATTTTTCAAAAAATTTGACACTTAAGTAATTAAAAAAAACCTTTTGACATTAAAATGAGCATCTTACATAACTTTTAACACTTCTTATATCCTTCTCTCAAACCTTGCTATATTTTGGCGTAGGTAATCCCACATGGATCAACCACTTTGTGGCTCATCAGCAACCTACTTCTTTAAAATACATTGTTAGTTGTTTATTTGTGAAACATATGAAATTATGTTTTTCTTTGTCTCACATAGGAAAGCTAAAGATTATATGGCCCACTATTTAAGTGTGGATGTATTCTAACTTGTTTAAATGAAGATATTGGACTCTGCAAGCTATACCCGCAATACCTGTGTGCAGGTGCACAATTATTAAATACACTTAACATGCTCGCAGAGCATAATCTACACTAATTCTCAATTCTCAATTATTATTTTTTATTTATTGAAATTCAGATTTATAAAATAAATTTTCTATACTATTGAAATAGTGTGATTCTTCGCAATAAAGTACCGTTATTTTTTACTATTATTAATATCCGAATTTTGTTATTATTTTTGCTTAATGGTTATTAAGTGCTCTCACAACCTTTCCAAGATTGTGTTTGCTTGGACATAATTTCTAAGCCGGTGAAAGGTTGTATTTGTTCAATAATTATTTTTCAGAAACTATAAAATTCTAAATTCTAAATCTATTGTTACTTTTATTATTTAATCCCGAATTTTCAATGTGTCTTTTCAAAAACCATTTGTTCACTCCGCAACCTTTCTTGAAGGGTTGCTTCTATTCTAAAGACTAAAATAAATTCATCAATTGTTGTCTTATTTATTGAGGCAAATACTACCAAAAACCCTAAATTATACCACTTGTGACAATTTTACCATGAATTTTTTTTTATGTCATTAAAAACTCCAAACTATGTCACTTGTGACAATTTTACTATAAACTTTTTTTGTACCATTAAAAACCCCAAACTATACCACTCGTTACAATTTTACTCTAAACTTTTTTTATACCACAAAAAATCACAAATTATGCCACTTATGACAAATTTACTTTGAATTTTTTTTTTGTGCCACAAAAAACTCCAAACTATACCATTTATAACAAATTTTTTTCCTTCTCCTTCCTTCCCTCTACCATGGCTAGTAGAGGGAAGCTGGTGATTGTTACCCTTGCCAGCGTCGGAGTCAGGCGAGGGCCACCCAAGCCAGATCTGGCGAGGCCCACCCTCGCCCGACATTGGTGAGGTGGCCCTTGCCAAACGCCGACGAGGCCCACCCTCACCTCGCTCAACCCAGGTGAGGGTCGTCCTCATCAAATCTAGTGAGGGCGAGTGAGGGCAGCCCTTGCCGACTCCGACATCGGCGAGGACGATCATTGCTGACTTCCCTTTGTCAGCCATGGCAAAGGGAAGGAAGGAGAGGGTAAAAATATGAAAATGAAAAAGGATGAAAATGCCCTTTAGCAAAAAAGTTTAGAAAAATTTTGTCATAAATGACATAGTTTGGGGTTGTTTGTAGCACAAAAAACAGTTCGGGATAAAATTGTCCAAAATGGCATAATTTTGGGGTTTTGGTGTCACAAAAAAAAGTTTAGGGTAAAATTGTCTCAAGTATCATAGTTTAGAGGTTTTGGTGGCACAAAAAAAAATTAGGGTAAAATTATCGCAAGTGGCAGTGTTTGGGATTTTAATGGCACAAAAAAAAAATTCATGGTAAAATTGTCACAAGTAGCATAATTTAGTATTTTTGATGGTATTGCCCTATTTATAAGTCTTGTCAATTTTTTTTGTTAATCACAATCATTGTTTTCAATTGTTTTCCTTTGAGAGTTCCCTGAAAAAAAAAATTCATGGTAAAATTGTCACAAGTAATTACGCCTCAAAGTATGATTCCATTTCTTCTCGTTACTGATAATATATGCCAACATACATTATCCTAGTCTGGAATTGCACAAGAATTATCCACAGAGACATCCTAACCACCTTGGGCAGGTTCAGCCGAAATTGTTCATAGAGTCCTCCGAATAGGCGCCCCTTACAAATGACTCCAGAAGGTAGCTGCAGAGAACACCAGAAGGTGTTCAGAATATCGAATTTTCCAGGATGATAACAATTTGTCGGGCGATAAAGTATTGGCATATTCTAATTTTACTTCAGTCGCAAGTATGTGCGAAGAAGCTAATCATCTTGCAATTCTATGTAACACTTTTTGTGCCGATTTGATACCGGTTCTTGTAACTCCATAACAGGCAAATGGCGTGAGAAGAGAGCCAGATTGCTTTATGTCATCTCTGCCTGTTGTTAGATGCCCTGAGAAGTTCTATTGTTGCTCAAGTTATACCATTTCCTTATATCTATCAGATTCGAATCCCCTTTAGCCCATTTCTGTCCATATGATGCCTAATTCAGCCAATTATAGAACGTGTTATTAATCCAGAAAAAAATTCATTGTCGATGCATATGTTTTAACCTTTTGCGTTCGTTTGATTCTTGGAAGAGTTTCATGCCAAGATTATGTATGGCTGGTGTGTCGAGGAAGAGTGGGAATATCTGAGGAATAGATGCTTTGCTCCTTTGAGATTCTGAGGCTTCTTATTTTCTCTTCTTTGGAAATTTCGATGCAAAAACAACAAATCAACAAGACTGTGGCTCTGTTGTAACGTTGAGTCCGCGTCTAATTCCTAAGCTTCAGCTTTTGGTAGTTCTCTTAAGTTCGGTGTAACGACGTTTAGCTTTTCCTCGTCTCGTCCTTTGGAGGTCGAGTAAGATTGCTCCTCAGACTTGACTCGAGCTCCTTGCCCTTCTTCCTTCCCCCACAGCAGCATGTACAGCCCGATAATGACAATGACTGCGCCGATTATGCTGATGATGATGCCACAAACTGATCCTAAGATAAATTGATAGAAAAAAGCTAAAAACATATGCAAAATATGGCCATCTTAGAATTACCTGCCCAAGTAGAGCTTCTCGCCGAGGACAAAATATGCTAGGATGGCGACTAAAATTGTCGAGAGCGGGTTGAACATGGTGACAAACACCGGTCCCTTTTCTTCTGTGCACCACAGCTGAATGAAGATGATTAAACCCGAGCAAACCACTCCCTGAGACGCAAGAAAGGCATGAATTTACAAATCAAGTCCAAAGCTACATTGCTGGACAATCATTTGGTTGGTCAGTGAATAGATCTACTGAGTACTTACACCATATAAGGTGGACCAAAAATCTATATTAAATCCGATTGTCCAAGCAGCTCGCTTATGCTCAACGATCACCGTGAAGACTGCCGATTGCGCTCCCCCCACGAAGCTCATCCATGTAGTCAAGGAAAGCTGCGCTGGGTATCTCTTTAACGTGTACGCCTACAATTCACAGGACAAAATGAACTATTATATACTGCGAATTTTTTCTTTCTGGTTGATTACACCATATATCATGTAGCTCATTCTCCTCAAAAGATCGCTCGCCCAATTATAATACAGTGAATGGCCATTTCATTTCAGGGTAAAGACTAAAACCTGTGCTGGATATAGTTGCTTAAATTGTGCCATTATGTACTTCACTTTCCATATGAGAAAATGTGCTAGTTAATTGTATCCACCACGGATTTCTTATTTGTTTCCAAGGGCAGTCTCACAAAATTTGCTGATGACTACTCATTCACTTGTTCATCGTTTCGACTTCGCTTCGACTGCGAAGTCTGTCACCTTGTGTTTGCTTTCAAATTAATGAGAGGATTTTGAATCAGGTCAAGACCTGCATGATGTACCATATTGACCACGTGATGCAGCTTGCAACGGTAAGGATCGAGCCCTTCAACCAGTCCTCGTGGACACTGGTGTTGCCTCCGATATGGATCAGAGGATGCCCCAAGTTCCTCATGACTGGGCCTTTGTACAATGTCATCGTCGTCACACCTGCCAAGGAGATTAATGTCCCAAGGGCTTTTGCCATCCCTCGCGGGTTTCGGAGGTCAAGAACCTCCAACCTGCAATTATTTATTAAGACAGCAAACCGTATATCATAAGCCTCCTGTTTTGTTCAATTAGTGCCTCAATTTGGCTGCTTCTTGTCTACCTGAGCACAATGGCAATGACAAAAGTCAAGGAAGCTATGGTATTCACCATCGACGCAAGAAATGTTGGGGACGTGAATCTCAAGCTCGCAAAGTACATGTTTAGCGTCAGTCCAACTCTGTAAATATTGGAGACAATTGATATTAGCCAGATTGCACATGGTTATTAGGCAACAAGCTGAATTATTCGAATGAAAGATTATTTTGAGAGGCAATCTTACCCCAAGAGCGACAGGATGAAGATCTCCACAAACAGAGACACCGTTAGCGGTGGCCTTACTTTTCTGCAGCAGAAGACTATCACCATCAGCATAGTCTCAAGTTCAAATAGACAGTCAGTTTGAATGTTCACTGAACTGTTCTGCAAATGATTTGCACAATTGAGAACTCAATATCGCAAATATGGGTTGAGAAAATAGTTTCCAATATCAGATTTGAATGCACCACTGAATTAGGAGCAAACATCAAGGCACTTATGAAATGGTCCGAAGCACGCCTGTTTGGGCATTCACAATCCAGGCCACAAAAATAAGTGTTGCTGCATCGAAAGCATTAGAGAAGAGCCGTTGGTACACGACATCATGCTTCATGAGTTGAAATTGATGGATGCCATAGAATCTGAATTGGAGAAAATTGAAGATACAGGGGAGCAAGTGTCGCAGAGGAAATTCTCAAGAATCTTTCCACACGAGACTTATGTGACAGTTTTACATGTACAACTGCTTTTAGACAGTGAAAAGACCGCTTGAAGTTCAACATGGTAAGGATGTTCCCCAGGATGGTTAAATCAAGACCAGAGAGTGTATAAAAATTAAGCAAAAGACACATAAAACATTAGTCTGCGCATATACACGTTTACCTTTCAAGAAAATAGGCAAATGGGAGCATAACAAGGCCGGACACAATATGCCGATAGGTTATGTACACATGAGGGTTCATCCCGTGGTTGAACGAAGCTTCAGTTATGAAGTACAGGAAGGTGTAACCAAGCTGAGTCAGAGCCATGAGCAAATGCGGTTTGAACTTCTGGTACAAATTACAACACGTTGACAGTGCCATCTTGGCTCTCTCGTCCCCTCCCTAGGCAAGCTGACAGAAGGTTGAATGCATGATTGCTCTATTCTTATAGAGGATCACAGATGCTTCAGGCTGCGATTCGTATCGCACATAGTGTGAAGAATCATGTTCTCTGTCACATACTCCTAGTGCAATTGACACAGCTCCCTGACCGGCTTTCAAAATAGAATAGCAATTACATACATCAGCAGAATTATTCTCTTCTTTGTTTGAAAAACCAATACAATAAACCAGTGGGGTGAAGTTCTCGTTTCAATAGTTGAGGATGATAGGGAGAGAGGCCCAGGTGTGGTATGGAATATATTTGTGCCTTTTGTATATTCTATCTATTTATATAGTTATATACTAAAACTTCGAGAAGTTTGATCTTTAACTGTGGTTAGGACGTCCTGAAATGAGGCGGAAGTACGAGCGAACCGATGCTTGAAGTTGGCAAAGCTGAGCTCCTCGTGCTGTAATGTGAAATAGAAAAGCTCAGTTTATTAGCCTCTAGATGGCTCTTCTTGTCCACTCTCCGGACCGAAAGCCTTTATGTTATCAACGATAACTCTTTCACAAACAGGGACAAGGTTACCTCGTTTCCAAGGTTTTGGCTTTATCGTGTGTCAAACTCCACCTGGTGCTGTTTTATGTGGATGGACTGATGAGCTCATGACAATCTCTGCCGTAAACGGTCGCGGAATCTGACCATTGTAATCATCTCATCTTAATATTAAACATGATAAGATGGTGTTTTCTGGGTGCGCAACGTGGGAAAACAGGGAAACCTCAGTCAAGTAAATGACAGCGTGACCCACTCGTTTCTGAAATTATACGAGCAAGACACCTTAGTTGAATAAGCAGCACATCCTGGATTTGCCACATTTCATTCCAAATCTTAGGAATACAATCTCTTCGAGAGGTAGTTTAGTCTCAATCTAAACAAGATAATTTTGACCCATGGCTAATCAGTCATAATCCAAGATCGCCACTGTTTGAAGATTTTCAAGATTGTGTAATAAATAATTTTTTTTAAGTAAATGCATGATTGAGAGTAGAGGTGAGCAGTTTCAAATTCTGTACAAGTTCCATCTATAACCTAAAACTTATCCGTTGAAACATGTTTATTGTTTTTTTGGAACTTAAAATCTATTCTACACAGTTTGAAACTTGGAACCTATCTTGTCATAAGGAACCTACCTCGTCATGAGTTTAGTGGCAATTCTAAGGTTTACACAGGTTCCAATTCTATTATTAATTGAACAATTGCGATGAATAATCATATTTAATGATCGCCACTTACTAATAATTCGCTAACCACAACTTATGACATACAAAAAATATTAACAAGTTTTTCAATCATAAAATGATCTAAGACTAGCAATTCCATATTATACACTCATCATCAGACATTATGGAACATCGCAGTATCACATGAAGACAGACAAAAAAATAATACAAAGGCTTATATTATGCTTAGGTTCCAAGCTCTACCTACCTTAAACCTGGAACCTAGCCGTCAAAATAGATTATCCAACTTTTGGACTGTGAAACGTACTTTGCATGCCTCGAAACCTGGGACCAACCTATCCAGTTCCCTAGTTCTAGGTTTTATCCTAAAATCATGCTCACTCATAATCAAGAGTGTTGTTGAGAAAATTGAAGTTCATTTTTTCGAGTATTAGTATAGATAAGAATACAAGGAGGATAATTGTGTAATTTTTGTGTGCATCATGATTAAGAGCACATAAGATATTTATAGATTCTATGAGATAATTTTCTAGGTGAGAAGATATATCAATCACAATCAAGTATAATCAATCAAGGATATGCACAATTAGGGGAAATATGGAGGTTCTCCTAATTGGCCCAAATATGCTAATCAAAGAGATATGGATAACAAGGGAGAAATCTCCTAATAATCTCTAACATCTCTTCAAACTCAAGAAAATGTAGAACTCGAGAGTAATTCCTATGTTGTATAAACAAGAGTACAATATTTTGTGACGAAGGTCAAGTAGGCATATGTTGGTTGATGAGTGTGATGTTGGTTGGGTTGGCGGTCAATTTCGCCGGTGGTGGCATTTGATTCAGTTGTGGCTGTGGTTGAGTGCCGCCACCACAAGTAGAGGCGGCGATTAGCTGAGGTGGAGGGCAAGGACCAATGAGCATGGGACAACTGGCGTAAATGACCCTTTTTGTTTTTCTTGGTAGAGAGGACATTTAGATGTTGTACTGCACAATTTAATAAGTTATCATCATCAAATTTATGTTAGCTAACTCTTTCGAAACTTTTAATGGAAGGATGTGTTCAATTTAAAAGTTTAGAGACTAAATTATATTAATAAAGTTTAGATACTGAACAATAAGTAAAAGTTGAAGAACTACTCATGACATTACTCAATAATATCCATGACAACGATGAAGCTGGAAAAATGGTTGATGATACACAGCGAGTACATACGTACATAAGTGTCAATGTGATGATAAGTATGTTCCGTGACTCGACCAACAGTTAATTCAGCAAATAGACAACTCAAGAAACAGAAACTACAGAGTAGAGCGACGCGAGATAATTTCATTAGGGTTTCTCATTTTTGAGCTGAGATTTTGTAAGAACCCATCAATCCAATATTCAGATTCTCTCTTCTTGCCTTTGCTTCTTTAAAATGGAGAAGAATCATTTTGGTGGTTGCGTCAGGAATATTGATCTGAGACAATGAAAGGAAGAATCTAATCACTATATTTAAATATAGATTTTTTTGGGTTAGTTTAATAAAAATTATTCTTATTCTTGTTGCAGGTGATCTTCCACACACCACGTACTTCGTCCGGAATGTGATACCATTTTGGATGCTGGACAATCAGATCAAATCAAGCACATCCTCTTCAATTCCTACTGGCTCTCGCCAGAATCCACAAACCAGTTTGATGCTTGATGTTATACTTTGGGCAAGTAGATAATCCTAATTTGAAACTATAGAGTAGGAGATATAATTTGAATCTGATTATTCTAATTACTAGTTAATTGATCCAGTCAATCCATAAGATTAGACATTTAAAATATAGAATATGAAATGTTATAATTTGATTCTGATTATTTTAATTGAAACACTAGAATTGGATGCTGACCATGTTGATGCATCTTTTTTATAGTCATCAATAGTCAATTTCTATTTCTGGAAACTCAACTAGTGCCATGGAGTTTCTATTTGCCATAATATTGGCTCTAGATTCTCAAACTTCAGTTATTTTGTAGAATTCGATGGATACTTCATCTTTATAGCCAACAACCATCGATTTCTATGTTAGGAGACTCAACCAGTGCCATGACAATTCCATTTGCCATAATGTTGACTCAGCTTGTACTTTCGACAGTAATACATACCAATAATGGTATTGATTTGATCATTAATTTTGTAATTCGATGTCATTGCCATTGTCTTTTTTATCAGTAGATGAGCAGCTAAGGCCAACATCGTGGCAGGTCATCACCACCATCACCAGTCAATAATATGAATGATGTAATGTGATACCTCCGTGGTCCCTTTAGAGTTAAGACCATCATCTAACTAATTTTGCAACCAAAACCAAACATTCAATGAGCATCGCAACTTTCAAATACAATGTCATTACCCTAGTTCACACCACCAATTTCTAAAGTTTTTTTACGATACTGTTGAAATCGCGACAAAATTATCAGGCTCTTTATGAGCCATCAGATGAACGACAAAAATTATCGGCCATTGATTGATAGTCATCATCAGTCATTGTCATCGACCGTCTGATTCAGCCTGACAACTTTTATCATTCTTTAAGCAAAAGCAGGATAGAAAAGCCCAAATTTCTTAGATTTGAAGTCATAGGATGGGCATTATTCCCATGGTGGAAGCCGCAAACCACCCTATCCCTCCTTTGCGTGTCACGGGATTGAGAAAAATCTACCAAGAACCAAAAAAAGGACAAAAGCAACAAATTATGTTCCAATTTAATTTTCCGAAAAATAACAAAACATACAGTATATTTTATCCAATGACTATTTATTTTTGAAAACCAAAATACATATGTGAGTTTTACCTCTGGAGCCACTTTACACATTCATGTGAATTATACACTTTTGATGTTTTACATTTTTTTCCCATTCATGTCTTAATTCCCTTTTTCTTTTCTTTTTCTTTTTTTTTGGTACTTTTTCCTAATGACCGATGTTTTGATCTTAACATCACCCAATGTTCTAAAGAATCTCCACATGAAAAGATACCTAAAAGGGTTCCCTCCCATACCCACTCATCACCACCACCTCTCGTTGCCACTACCCAATTATCCAATTATTATCGTATGCATGGCTATGCTTATGTAGAATTCATATTTGTGATATGATAGGGGGCTATGGAGTGATAAGTCTCTTTAACTTTAGGCTGTGGTCCCCTCCATTATCAATGAGATTGCTACACTAGAGCACTTAGGCTTGGCCACCGAATTTCACAATTTTATATAAAGAGACCCAAGCTATTTTGGGCCAAACTAGCGCATCCCCTCAATAGGCTTCCCTAGGATGGTGATTGATCGGATAGCGGTTTAGTGATATCCCTGTTCTTGCTTTACTATGCTCTTGATAAGTAGTGTCTCCTTTTTGGGCTTTGGGCCCTGTTTTTGGTAGATTGAGTTAGGTGGTCTTAATACAGTACTGTGAGAGAGATGGATCTCATAATTGAGCGGCAAAATTGCCAATGTCGCCGTCACGAGCGCCGCGGGGTTGCAAATTTCAGCGAGAAACCAATTGGCTCGCTGCAAAATTCATCAAAAAGTCGGTCGCTCCAACCAAATTCTGTCAAATTGTGCCATCTCTTCGTCGTTTATGATTTTAGAGCAGGACCACTAGGTTCGGACTTTGAACTCATGCCCTTAGCAAGTTGGCCAACCTGCAGACGTGCCGAGAAATTGATGCGCAGACACAGGTGATAAAGACCGTCGAACAATCTATTAGGAATTCTTTGTGGACCAAATTCGTGAACTCGTGATACAGATTTTGGGGCGTCGCTTTCTCAACAGTTGCAAAGTGTTGCCTTTTCGGAATGAGAAAGCATCAATGAAGAGTGATGCGCCAGAGATCATAATGAGCCAAATGGAATAATCTAGATGACAGAAACGTGTGAAGATTTTGCCCCACATTTTGCTCTTTTAACAGAACATGACCCAGTGAATCATCCAATCCTCTCAAAGCAAGCGTTGCTAGAGTTTGGCGCCACTTTAGCCAGTTTACGCTTCCTTTTCTTCATCATCGTGGCGTGGCCATCTAAGCTTTAGCTTTATGAGTTTGATGAGATAATTCTTGCTTTCACACCAAGTGATTAGAGATGAAGATTTGACACATGCCCGTTTTCATTTTTCAGATGAAGAGCATGTTCTCATCGTCAAAGTACTTTTCAATGTGAAGTGTGAAGATGGAAAAACTCATGAATCTTGTATTGCTGTACTATTCTGTTTCCTTCTGACACCAGAATGAGATCAAAATTCGTCAACAGAACAAAGGCGGCTCTCTGTGACGGAGATTGTATCCAGAACCCTATACAAATACAAGAATGTATCTAACCTGAAGCCAATAGCCAAAGCATGATCAGAGATGATGTGCCAATGGCTATCCAGCTCATGTATGCTAATGCCACTGCCAACTGGTATTTTCGGCATTCAGCCCCGAAATTGCAACTGCCCAAGTCATTGAAGTATAGTACCGTGATGCCAGCTGAGGAAGAAGCTGCCGCGAGAGATAACGTTGCTGTGACCTGTTGATGATTATTGAAATGTTGAGTCATTCTACAATGAATGGAGTAATTACAAGATCTTAAGTAATTTTTTAGAGGGTTAATAAGAGACTGACCCAGTCTCCCACCACAAAGAGGCTTACAAGCACAGGACCGTGTAGGACCTTCTTTTTAAAGATTGCATATGCATCTAGAATCGCGAGGCCAAAGCTCCAGATTAATTGCAAACCCATCGAAGCAATCAAGTAGCTAGAGAAGGAACTCGAAATTAGCACATATTGTTTACATGTCCAAGATCAATAGACTGCACTTCACTTATAACCACAAATTATCTCTGTATAGTTTTGAAGAATCATATTATAGAGGAAACAGCACCAAGAAAAAAATCACAAACAAAACAAACCAAAGGAAGGGGAAGAGAACAACCCGACCAATGACCAAGCATTAGTTTGTTGCTCATATAGCAGACAGAGGCAAATTGCAAAATGTATGAGAAGCAAAAAGCAAAAAGCGTCCAGTATGTCAAATAAGATCTCAAACAATGATCAACCATAGCCCATTGAACTGCAGATTGCAGAAAACATCTCCTACACAACCTATCAACCAGGACAGGGAAATGGAGTCCTTTTGAACCAGACTCCCTATAACTATAGCTTGATGAACATCAGCCCATTGCAATGCTTAATTGGATGTGGCATTTACACGTATAGGAAAAACTTCATTCTCTGTAATAGGAGACACTTTATCTTACATCACCATCTCCATTGCAAGAATTGCTTCTAAGATTAACACATTGCCATGTCAAAAAGTCTACAATCAGAGAATCAGATTATACAGGTTTCTTGCCTGTCAGGGAGGATGATGGCAAAATTGTTCCTCAGCAAATGACACTGTTCATCAGAATGAGTTTCATGCTATCACTTAACTCCCATACTCAAGAAGATGGATAGAACAAGAATGTTCAACTAATCAATTACCTTGGTAACCTTTTGGTTTCTTGCTTTCTGCCCTTTCCTAACAGAGGCAAACTGATCCATTTCCCACATCATCTCGCCATGCTAGTAAAAAAATTTCTCCTTTCCATTGGTAGTTAAAAAGACGCAAAAACTAAAATAAAAAAGAGATGTTAATGCGCCTGTTGGGATGCCTCTATGAAATGAAGGAACAAACAATCTAAGTCTCTGCCCATGTGGTCATTTTGCATTCTTGATCCAACCTATTTGAACTGAATTTCTGAGTGACTCAGACTTGCCAACAAATCAGATAGTCAAGTTCCTTCTCAAGTGCCAACTGATATCAGTTTCCTCTTGAAATCATGTTGAGCCCATCTTCGTGCAACAAAATCATAGCCTCGCTAAGCTCTCTTGCCTCTCAAATTGACTACCCAACAGCCAACGCCCCGTTCCCACCAAAGAAAAACGGAAAACTGAGAAAGGGACAATTGATAAAAGAACCAAACAGAGCAGAGAGCAATCAATCATCACAGCATAAAGAATTTCGATATCGATTAAGGCAAAATTGAACTCCTAGCATACACCCCAATATCATGGACAGAGTACAAAATTTCGCAGATAACTTCACAGCAGAACATGAATTCAACAGTAGCAGCGTCATACAATAACAACCTCGGGTAAAACAGAACAAGAACAACCTTCGATTTCTACAGCAATGAGGAAAAAGAGGACATACAACATACCAGAAAGCTGTGAAGTCAAAGAAGCTGTTGGTGGTCGCCATGGAAGCAATTGATCCAGCTGCAAAAACAAACTGCGATACCCTCAGAGCGAGCCCGGTCAGAGTCCCGGGCGTCCCAGCAAAATCCTTCATCTCTTTGCTCCTGCCCCTCCCACTTCAAACCCCTCGCGTCCGTTTCTTGATTTGCAAAATTGAAGAGACGTCAATCCCGGTCATCCCAACTTAGGCAACCGATCTTCCAAACCAGTCCCAAACACCCAATTCAGATCCCAAAGAACCAAAAATTTCGGACTTCCCAATAAGCCAGGAAAGCTGACGTTATCGGTGGGAATCAAATCTGGGTTTGTTTCTCTTGATAAGAAAATCAGGGTTTGTTGCAGATTTGCAGAAGAAAGTAGTTAAAAGGGTGAAAGAACAGAGTCGGCTAACAACAACGGATTGAGAAAGAGAGAGAGAGGGAATTGGCATTAAGATCGGACGAGCCGAACATCAGAGGATGGACCTTTCCGTTTCTTTTACCATGTTCATGTCCTTTTGTGGGCGGTACGATAATAAACTATGGAAAAAGGAAGGAAGGAAGGAATGAATGGGCTGAATTCGAGAACAACGGCTTCAAGGGTCAAGTGGTGCGACCAGATTTGGCGTGCTGCAGCCTTCGAACTCCGAACTCAACTGCTACTGCTCCTATATAAAAATAAGGAAATCGCACCTAATCCTCTCCACGCTTCGAGGAGGCGCGTGCTGCGGAAACATCTTTGGTCCTCGACATCTTTGGTCCTCGGCCCTTCTTCTCAAGGTATGTCTGTCCTTCGGACGAGAAGCAAACTACCAATAGTGACATTTCAAGAAAACGGGGGTTGTGTTCTAGATCCCATAAGAAAAAAAAACACTAGCGTTATACATCTTTTGTACTGTAATTAGTTTTGCCCTAGTGTTTATGGCGTCATTCTTGAATTAGACCAATTACATGCAAAGTCTTGTCATCGAGAACTAGGGATTGGGATATTTAATTATTTCGATTCTATCCATTTTCCTTTATGTTTTTCCTTTTTAACGAGATATGGTAAAGTTAAGTATAGAGTGAGTTTGTTTTTTGTTTTTGGTCTGTTGGGTTACTAGAGAATGGGGACACTTATACAATCAAATAATGAAGAATCACGAAAAGTTTTTATGGGTAGATGAAAGAATTTTGTAGATCTTTCAAAGCGTACAGAAGAGGAAAATCCTAGAATAGATCAGGACACAACGTCATTGTCACTCCTCCGAATTCTTCACCGTTACGACATCGATGCCAGAGAGAGAGGACAATGAAGAGATTAGTGGTGATTGTGTTGTCGTGAGTCTTTAGTGTTGGTGGAAAAAACAATCACAATCAGCAATAGCAGAGGCGTACGGCAATCTCCGCGAAGGGAAACTATGATGGTGTCCTTCTCTTGGCCCCTCTTCCGTTCAAGTTTTTCCTTTTCATTTGCTTCATTTTTTTCTATGAAATTCGAATTAATACTACAAAAAACTTCAAATTATTCTAATTGTGATACAAATAGCTTGAGCTTTTTTGTATCACTAAAAACTCTAAATTTGACATAAACCCAAACTGTTTTTTTGAGTGATAAAAAACCTCAAACTTTTATCAATGTGACAAATTTATCTTGGATGGAACTAAAATAGATGATATATATGTGACAAATAATGAAAGTTTAGATTTTTTAAGATACAAAAAATATTTGATATATTTGTGTCACGGTGAATATAATTTATGTTTTTTTTTTCTATATTTACCAATGAATTCTTTCTAAACTTAATTCAAAGGAGACTCTCCTTCTTAAAATGTCAAAAATATTCTTGCCATGAGCCACATCAGCAAAATTTAAATTTAAATGTACTATTGACAAAAGGACAATTCTGAAAAATCGAGCACCTAGAAGACTCTATTGAATCAAGTAAAATAAAGTTGGAGGACTCAATTGCAAAAACTACACAAGTTGAGGGATCGAAACATTCATCTATCCCAAATTTGAACATAGAACACTTATGGAAACCTCAAATGAACACCAAGAGAAACATTTATGTGAATATTCTCAATCTACTGTAATATTAACAACCTAATCTGAGGAAGAAAGAAAAATAACGAATAATTAGAAATTTATTGGGAGATCTGCTCATTTAAGAATTTATTGACGTGATATCTAAGTGGTTCAAATACTTTTTATGCTCGTCAAACTCACTTTTCAACCACCTAAAGGCCTTAAGTCATTAAATCATAATAACGCTCAAATGCGATTGGTGACAACAATTTAAGGTCAATGGTCAATAGCATGAAACCCTAGAATTTGATGAAACAACAAGGTAAACAACGGGCACAATTTAATTTTGACTAGGGTTATTAATTTCTTTCGCCTCTTGAATCTAGACCATAGCTTCTAATTACGCTTGCAAGGCTGATCAGGCATCAAATTACCAGCATGTTCTCAAATCATCGTACCAATACTTTATTTTTAGTCGTTTCATCCAATCTTTCATTCAGATGTCTAGCTCGGCAATCTGAAAAGTGCAAGAGCCGATTGGCCGTCAAGCCCCTTCGAGTAATAGTGCGTCATGAACTCTCCGACGGTGATCTCGCGGTACAAAGCCGGCCTATCTTCCGACACCAGCTCCTTTATCGGCCCGTACACCTTGGACGTTGAATCTTCATAAAGAGTGAAGAAGCAGACGATGGATAGCCTCGGGCCGACATCTTTCGACAGCACTCGGTGCTCGACGCTTTTGAAAATGTTGTTCGATATAAGCTGCCAGGGAACAAACAGAACACATATAAGCAGAACAAATCGAACCTCTTTCGTCGGTGTCTCGTGTTTCTTTCTAATTTTATTCCAAAAACAACAGAAGCCGAATCCTGGAAGAAACTCATTATGGTACTAATAGGAGCGGAATCGAGAGCATGCCTGGAGGAGATCTCCAATGTTGACAACGAGAGCGCCCGCGACAGGAGGGACATCAACTCATTGATCCTGGTAATAAACTTGAAGCCTGCCGATCTCGTCTTGTAGAAGGATCGTAAGGAAGTCCGGATCGGAATGATGGGGAGAACCTATAGTCAGATTGGGCTCGGGGCAGGCCGGGTAATAGTGATAGATAAGAGCATGCCCTTTAGCACAGTCCATGTTGACAAGGTAGTCCGGGTTAAGGCCAAGCGCTTCTGATAGCAATTCGATCAAGGTGGTTGCTAGCCCTTCACTCCCTTGGAATATTCCATTATCGCAACCCTGGATAGATTTTAGTTTTCAAAAATTTGAAAATCGGTTGGATACGATGAGACTGACTCTACTTCAATCAGAAGTACGAGGCGCGGAGACAAAATCTATTCGGGAATATCGAGTGGTTACCTGCAAACAAGAGGCAACTCTTCAGGATCGAGCGGCTCGGGCTCCATGAGGCAGAACAAGGTGTCCCTCCAATGGGCATGCCTCGACTTGTACAGGTCAAAATTTGTTGAAAACCTCACCCTCCTCTTGCTGTCCCGGCTGTAGTATTCGGCCTTCGCCTCCTTCGGCAACTCGTGGAAGGCACGTGCCGCCCCAAACGTCCCTTCTACTAAGCTCTCCGGTATCCCATGGTTCACCACCTGGAAGAAGCCGACCTCACCTGCTGCCTCTAGGACTTGCGCCACCGTCCCTGGCCGATTCGTGGTGAGGCTCTTCAGGTCGACGATGGGGATTCGGAGTCTGGCGGCTCCGGATTTGGATCGGTCACAGTCAATCTCTTCAGCCGGCCGGACAAAGATTCTTGGGATTCTAGCGAGGCCGGAATCAAAGAGGCCTTTCACGCCCGCTTTTGATTTGTCGAAGTCTCTTAGCTCTTAGTAACGATTGTAGGTCGATGGAGAGGTGTTGGTGGAATCGCCGGCGACCTCCATTCTCGCACCTTGGCTTATTTCTGTGATGCACAAAACTAGAACGAGCCATTTTCTAGCTGCAGCCATTCCTTCTATTAAAGCATACTGCGAAAAGGTAGGCGAGATGATCCATTTCCAGGAATTGCGGTCTGAGCCCGACTTACGACCAAGTGCAGATAATTTTAATGCGTGACAAATACGTGGCTTGCTCCTTATCGGGTGGTTGAATAAAGTGTGCTCGTAATTTGTCACATCATTTTTCTTTTATGGACCAGACAAGGGGTTGCCCAAATATTTTTCGCACAGTGTCATTCAATCAAGGGTATTGGGCCGACAGGTCAATTGAGAAATTCCAACAATAGTTTGGGCAACCCTAGCACCCTGCCCGGATAACACATCATTTTAATGAACCAGTGCCCACTCCCCTCAATCCCACTAATTCTAGAGAGAATTTTTTCTACCCTCTCCGGAAGGAATACAAGATGCGACATTATAGTACCTTTTATCCCAGGGCAGATTTATTGCCCATTTCTTCTCTATTAAATCTTTTAAGGACATGTTCAGATCCGAGCTTACTCCTTATCAAGTGGTTAAAAAAAGCATGCTCGTAGTTTGTCACATCACTTTTCTTTTATGAACTAGACAAGGGGTTTGCTCGAGTACTTTTCATTGCAATGTGCTCCAGTTAGATTGATCAAAATCCATCATCGTCCTCCATCAGGCTTTAACACTTAGCATAAAGAAGTAAAGTAACACCTATTAAGGAGTGACGAAAAAGTTCGACTGGAAAGTAGTCGTGGATCAACAAAGTCCAAGATAAGGGAGGTTCGCAAAACTGACAAAAGACTGAACCGAAAGTAATTCTTAAGCGAGAAGCTTAAATTCAGTTGAATTTCCATCACTTCGAGTCGCTCCACAAACATGTAAAGCACACATGCCCAACTAAAGATTACAGTCACAGTTAAAATGAAATTGCCATGCGATGTAGATGAAGTACCTTCACTAACTCTTTCACAGAAAATAATTCTTTAAGAGAAGCACGAATCTCACTTACGTTCAAGTTTTAGCTGCCATTTCGGCTTAGCATGAAAACATTGGCTCTAATAATCGCGACATTGGTACGTAATGTTAGCACGATACTGTTGTATAATGATTGGATGATAGGAGTCTATTGATACCTAAATTTCGCCTATGTGCCCATTATGCATTTTCAGAAAAATTATCTCAAGGATCGAATTTCCTAATGAGGGTGGAATTTGACCCATGGTAAAAGAAAAAACAATAGTTAATTTATACGATCTCACAATCATTTTTCTCACCGTGCTCCTTCTACATATAGGAACTAGAGATATCATAGTCCCTTAGCACCTAGGTTTCATTTCATATTGGCCATCTGTGCATTCCGTGAAGATTAAAGGTTGAATTTTCCAGTTAAACTGCAGAATTCGACTTTCGATTGAAAACAGAGTTACTGCATTATCATGCGTTACCATTCCTGTCTGCAAACCTTTACATTTAGAAACTAGGCACACTGCGGTTTTAGGATCTTGGACCTCACACCGAAAAATTAGGAGTCATTCATGCACTTCGTCAAGTTTAAGAATCGTATCTGCTGACAACTTCGGAATTCAATCCTCAATCGAAAACGTCACAGATTCATCATTCTACATTCATTTTTCTCATCGGACTTTTTCCGCACTTTTAAACTAGGGATGTCGCAGTTGCAAAACCTTAGGCCCAGTGACGATTTTTTTTTTTTTTTTATCTTCGAAGGCTTGAGAGTCAACCCATGCCGCCGGCCCAAACCCTTTTTTACAGTAAAGCCCATTTGGGCCTCCAAGCCCATAAAGACCCACAAAAGCCTACACCAAGGCCCATCAAGACCCTTGAACGGCCCCTCTCTCTCTCTCTCTCTCTCTCTCTCTCTCTCTCCAAATCCCAATAACTTCTACCTATTCTCACCAGAACTTCTACCAACTCTCACCAAGTCTTGTATCTTCAGCGTGTTGACATAATTTGTTGTTATGAAAAGAGGTAATTTTTGGATATGAGAAGAAGTGATTGCTGACATAAAAAGAAAAGTGGTAATGTTAGAAATAAGGTACTTTTTATCAAAAGATGTGTTAATGATTATTTGTAAATAAGATTAATCATACATTGTTCAAAACAACCATTCATAACATTAATAACTCTCTTCTTCACAATATTCTCTCTTCTTCTCTTTTCTCGCATAAGTTTGACAAACACATTCAAGATGAGATTTCAAGAGGAAAATTGTGTAATTGATGAATTTTTTTCTATGTGGCTTTAATGTATATCCTAGAAGTTTATTTGTTTTTAAATCCAACAATAACAATAGTGGGGGCAAATAATATCTTAAAGACAGTGANAAGATTAATCATACATTATTCAAAACAACCATTCATAACATTAATAACTCTCTTCTTCACAATATTCTCTCTTCTTCTCTTTTCTCGCATAAGTTTGACAAACACATTCAAGATGAGATTTCAAGAGGAAAATTGTGTAATTGATGAATTTTTTTCTATGTGGCTTTAATGTATATCCTAGAAGTGTATTTGTTTTTAAATCCAACAATAACAATAGTGGGGGCAAATAATATCTTAAAGACAGTGATCGTCATCATGTGTCAAAGTATCAAAGAGCTATAGCAATCAAATTTCCCCAAGAGAGGGGATGAGATATATTTTGATGGCAAAGGAGAGACAAAAGGTGATTTGGGAGACAAGAAAGATAGGACAAGATCTCAAGTTTTCTCTCTTTGTTTTTCCTTGGTGTGGCCGGATCTCCTCCTCTCTTGGTCTCTAACTTTCAAATCCCTCACTCTCTCTTGGTAAATTGAGAAATCTCTCCCTCCTCTTATTCGGCTGGCACCTCTCTCTCTCTCTCACTCTCATTTTCTTTCAACTGTCAGTCTCATTTGACTCTCAATCACTCCCCTCCTCTCCCTTCAATTGAGCCTTCTGTACCTGCAAGTTGTGGCTTTTTGAGCAAGTTCCCAGGTCGGGGTCACCTTGTCCTGCTCGTTCAAAGGTAGGACACTCCTCAGGACAATCCCACGAGCCTCTTATTCATTCTCATTTGATCATGGCGGGGGAGTAAGTCAAAATAGAAAAAAATTGTGTTGGTTTTAGGAATAATCAAGCTCGAATTAATGACCTCCACCTTGTCAATATGACACTCTGTCACTGAATTAAGCCATAGCACACTGTTTCGTAAAACCATACAATTTTCTCATTTTACTTTATTTCGATGCTATGTCATCCACTAAGGATTCCAAGACAAATTCATAGTTTAAATCATATTATGGCTTGCCTTGCCCTCTTTCGTGGGCATCACAAGCCTATTCGCCCTATATGATCATTCAAGGATTTTAATAATAATGTTGTGTAATATTCTTTGCCTGACAATGTATCAAGATTTTATTTCCCACACCTTACATAGTCTTATTGTTATTGTGTTTTATTTATCATGATGCCATATCATCCATGTGATAAATGATTGCAGCTTAATTTAACTATATGAGTTAACAACCATGGTCACATAGATAGATGTGGCCTAGATATTATAGAAATTGTAAAGTTACATGAACAAATGTTTTTGAAGCAAAGAGAAAAGGGTACCAATTCTAGTTGTTATATACACATTTGTGTAATCAAGTTTTTGGGCTCTAATTCTAGCTTGTAAAAGAAAAGCGCTCTTCCTCATTTTACTTGGCCTATAACTAGTTCCAATAGGTTAGTAGCAGCTCCTAAGTGAAAATAAATTTTCATAATTGATCAAGTCAAAATCAAGTTGCAAATGGTAGGGTTTAAGAGAACTAGAGTTAAGTATGATTGCCGCCTCGTAAGAGGAATCATCCGTGCCTACTAGGTAATTTGATAACTCACCTTGAAGCAACATATCTAATTTCTCCTGTCTCAAGGGGGTCGCGGCACATACTTTCTATTCAAGTGTCCTGGTACATATTTCATTAAAGCATGCATAAAAGGACCTGATATGATAAAAGTGTGAAAATTCGATGAAACTTTGCCAATGATGTATCTGTAACCGTTTTTAATTGTAGGAAAAAGGGCATGAGATATTTCTTCTAAATTGCGAAAGGAAAATCTTAGGCTTCCCCATGCAAAATTCAAGGGTAATAATGCAATTGAAAGCTTATATAAACAACTGCAGTCAGATAAACCAAGAACCTTAGAGTCACATGTGAAAGTGATCATTGAGTTTGGTTGACACCCTCTAATGCATGATGGAATCTGAAAGTGAATCATATTTCATGGGCCAAAGAAAAAGTAACAAGCCAAAGAGAGATTATTTCTTAGAATCTTGAATGAGTTGCAGAAGAAAAAGGAGGGGAACAAGAAAGCAAACCATGCCATGTTTTCTCGCGAAGGCCTGCTTAGCTCCGCTTCACTCGGACGCATGGTTTCTTTTGACTTTTATGATACGAGTAAGTAGAACTGACAAAGGGTCAAGTGGTGTGACCAGATTTGGCGTGCTTCAGCCTCCAGCTCCAACTCAACTACTACAGCTTATAAAGAGGCGGGCGAGTGTTGACATCTCGGTTTCCGCCTTTTTTGGGGGGTATGTCTGTCCATTGAACGCCAGCAAGTACCGCGAAGACAAGCCTCTTGCCATATTCGAATTATATCTCGAGAGTACATCTGTTCTATTCGAGGTCAGACTAAAATACAACCCCTTTCATACAATTTCTGGACTGTTCATCAAATCACTCAGTGTGACTACGAAATCTTTTCATTAAGCATCGAGGATTGTGATTTTCAATCGCGTTGGTTGTACTCACTTCATTTATATCTACCTTTTTCACAGGATATAATGCTGAAACTTATGTGATGATGAAACGGGGGCGCGAGGTGTTGAACTCGGGAGACATCGCCATTTTCACTTTCCACGCAAAGAGGCCCATCATCTCCTCCCTTGGAAGTTTTCACCGTCATGACGTGGACGCCACTGCGTGAAAGAGAGAGAGAGAGACAGAGACAGGGAAGAATGGTGGTGGTTGTGCGGGTGTGATTTGTCAATGTTAGTGGTAAAGACATTTAGAGACAGCGACAAGGGAGGTCCACGACGACCTCAGCGAAGGGAAACCACGGCCACTCCTTTCTGTCGGCCCCTTATCCCCTTCAAGTTTTTACCTTTTCCTTTGCTTCACTTTATTTGTGAGTTTTCTCCTCCACTTAATCTCAAACAAGAAACACCTTAAAATGTCAGAAACTGTCATGCCATGAGCCTTATCAGCACTTACAGATATATTTGAAAGTAGAGATAGAGATCTGATCCGCATAAATTGCACGAGTTGAAAGACTGAAATATTCATGCATCCAAAATTTGAAAGTATTGCACTCATGGAAATGATAAATGACAAGGGTTATATTTTCGATCACCAGAACGACTTGCTGGATTATAGAAAATAACACTCAAATGTAGTCGGTGAAAATGTTTTAAGTTCGATCAAAATAGCACGAAGTTGGAGTATTTGATGAAAGAACAAGATAAAAAGTATTATTTGCACAACGATTATTAATTTCTTTCACCTCTTGATTCTAAATCCTGGCTTCTAATTACGGCTTACAAGGCAGGTTGGGCTTCTAAGTACCATCATGTTCTCTAATCATCGTGAATATATTTATTTTTGTGCTTGCATCCGCGAGTTATTACATAAAATTCCAGAACCAATCTGATCTCACATTCCATTGTCTATCTCGGCAATCTGAAAGGTGTAAGAGCTGATATGCCGTCGAGCCCCTTCGAGTAATAGTGCGTCATGAACTCTCTGAGGGTGATTTCGCGGTACAAGGCTGGCCTATCTTCCGACACCAGCTCCTTTATCGGCCCGTATATCTTCGACGTTGGATCTTCATAAAGAGTGAAGAAGCAGGCAATGGATAGCCTCGGGCCAACATCTTTCGACAGCACACGGTGCTCGACGCTTTTGAAAATGTCGTTCGACATAAGCTGCCAGGAATCAAACAGACATATAAGTGGACTAATAGAACCTCTATCATCTGTGCCTTGAGTTTCTTTCTAATTCTAGCCGAAAATCAATAGAAGGCAAATCCCAGAAGAAACACGCTACGGTAGTAGTAGAAGCGGGATCGAGAGCATGCCTGGAGGAGATCTCCAATGTTGACAACGAGAGCGCCCTTGACCAGAGGGACATCAACCCATTGATCCTGGTAATACACTTGAAGCCCGCCGATATCGTCTTGTAGAAGGATCGTGAAGAAGTCGGGATCGGAATGATTGGCAGTGCCCAAAGTCAGATCGGGCTCGGGGCAAGCTGGGTAATAGTGATAGAGAAGAGCATGTCCTTTGGCACAGTTCATGTTGACAAGGTAGTCCGGCTTGAGGCCGAGCGCTTCCGATAGCAATTCGAGCAGAGCGATCCCTACCGCCTTCACTTGCTTGGAGTATTCCGTTATCGTGTCTCTGGACAGGTTTCAGGTACCAAAAATTTGAACATGGGTTGGACACGACGAGACGGACTCTATTTCAGTCCAAGCTACAAGGCACTGAGAATCTAAAGAGGATTATCGAGTGGTTACCTGCAAACAAGAGGCAACTCCTCCGGATCGAGCGGCTCGGGTTCCATGCGGCAGAATAAAGTATCCCTCCATGACGCATACGTCGTCATGTACAGGTCGAAATTGCACGAGAAATTCACCCTCCTCTTCCCATCCCGACCATAGTACTCGGCCTTCACCTCCTTCGGCAGCTCGTGGAAGGCTCGCGCCGCCACAAACGCCCCTTCCAATACGCTCTCTGGCATCCCATGGTTCACGACCTGGAAGAAGCCGACCTCATGCGCTGCCTCCAGGACTTGCTCCACTGTCCCCCGCCGATTCGTGGCAAGGTTCTTGAGGTCGATGATGGGGATCTGGAGCCCGGCGGCTCTGGATTTGGATCGGTCACGGATGATCTCATCAGGTGGCCGGACGAAGATTCTTGGGATTTTAGCAAGGCCAGAATCAGAGATGCCTTTTACGCCGGATTTCGTTTCGTCGAAGTCCTTTAGCTCTTGGTAGCGGTTGTAGGCTGACGGAGCGAGGTCAGTCGAATCAGCGGCGACCTCCATTTTCGCACCTCACTTTGGTTAGCTATTCAGCAAGAGGGACAAGTTACTAGTGACAGAGGTCGACGATACCCTTGATGTTATGTGCATGACGCTGTCGTGCACCCTTTGCATCTAGACCGTATCTTATGCATGTCCCAAGCGAAATCGATGTACGATCTACGAAATTCAATGCTCTCAATATACATTCGAATACGTAAGCCAGATTGGTAATTATCCCTATTTTACTTTTCAAATGCAAGCGCAACGCATCCGACGTCTCTTTCAAATCTCTTGAAAAATTGGGACAGATCATCAATAGACAACATCATCATATGGACAAAACTCCGACCGGCCATTCCTCCTTTGAAATCCTAGCGCCAAAAGGTAGTTGAGATGATCCATTAATATAGCCAAGGAGGTGTCTTCCATTACAAAGAGAAAATGATACAAACAGTTCATAAACTTTAACTTAATGTGCAATTTAATCCATAAACTTTCAATTTGTTCAATATAATCCATGAACTTTTGATACATGCTCTCTATATTCAGATTTACCAATGCGATTATAAAGTAACACATGTGGCCAGCTCTTACTGGGTGGTTGAATGGAGCGTGCTCCCAATTTGTCACGTCACTTTGCTGCAAATGACTTTTATGGACCTGACTTGTAGAGGTTTGCTCGAGTATAATATCGAGCTTGTGTTACATTTTACTTTCGTGATGTTTGATTGCTGGACTGAACTTCATAACTATTCAAATTTGCCATCCTCTCGCTTAAAACCTGAGTTCCACGCCATGCATGCGCCTTATCCTTACAAATTACCTGAAAAATTATCCAAAAAATCATAAACTTATTATGTAACGGCCAACTAAATCATTCAATTGTATCACTTTAATCATAAATATTTTAACAATTTGTCAATATAGTGCTACCGGTAAATTTTGATTGGAATATTGATGGCATGGCTACCACTAATGTGGACAATTTTTACAAACTTTTGGAATTTTTTTTCTTCTTTTCCTTTCCTTTTCTTTCTTTTTTATTTTATTCCTATTTTCCTCCACCACCCAAGGGCAAGGGCCACCCTTGTGGACTCTAAGGAGGGCTTGCCTAGGACCACCCAGGCAAGGGTCACCCTTGCCGGATCTAGCAAGGACTCAACCTTCACGGTCTCTAGCAAAGGCTCACTTAGCCAAGCCTCGACCCTTGCAACCTCTGATGAGGGCATCATAGCCCTCGCTTGTGGCCGACAACCTCTGTCAGCCATTATTGCAGTCTTCTGAACTAGTGGAGGGAAATAGGAAAAAGAAAAAGGAAAGTAAAGAGAAGTAAAACAAGAATCTCATATAACAAAAGTTGTGTGAAAATTCAATTAAGACATGTCAATGATGTGCTTGTGACTGCTTTTGAATAGTAGGAAAAAAAGCATGAGATATTTCTTCTACATTGCTGAAAGGAAAATCTTAGGCTTCCCCATGCAAATTTCAGGAGTATAGTAATGACTATTGAGTTTGGTTGACACCCTCTAATAGACGGTGGAATCTGAAAGTGAATCATATTTCATGGGCCAAAGAAAAAGTAGGGCTAAAGAGAGAATATCTCTCAGAATTTCAAGGAAAATTACCAAAAATGTTCTAAATCTACTACAATTGTACCAATTCAATTTTAATTTTTTTTTTCCAATTCAATCATGAACCTTTTGCAATTATGTCAATCAATCCACCTAGCTAATTTTGGCTGGTTGACACTAATTTGAACATGGACTAGTCGGCCAACTTTAATGTAGCAATGTTTTTTTTGAATTTTTTTATCCATTTTTGTTTATTTGTTCTTTTCTCTCTTCCTCCTTCTTTTGCTTCTTCATCCAGAGTGGCCGACTAGGCTGGGCAAGGCCGAGGGCTACAGGTGAGGCGACTTCACCTAGATTTGGTCGAGGCAAGCCTTGCCATGGCCTCACTAACCATGGGCGAATGTGGCCTTGCCTATGGCTGGTGAGGTTGTGCTGGCCTTCACCCAAGCCCTTGATCATTTCCTTGCCATTGCACGAAACGACGAAGATCTTCATGTTGGAGACAAACCCACTTCACCATGAGGAGAAAAACGACAACCCTTTTGATCCCCCCGACGATTTTGCTTCAGATCCACCAAACGAGCTCGAGAATCCTAGGCTCAAAACGACAAGAAATGCGGGAGGGTTTCCTATGGCTGGTAGGAGGAAGAAGTGGGCAAGACAAGGGATGCAATTTACACAAAAACGGAAAGGGGGAGAGAGAGCTGGAGCGATTGGGGGCAATAATAATAAAGGCGGATGGCTGGGGAAGTGGGAACTCTTCACTTGGAAGCGACTGGTGCTCCGGCTCACCGCCTTCGCCTGTGGCTGGCTTGACCTGCCCACCACCGTGGGCCAAAAAGCAAAAGAAGGAACAGGAAAAAGAAAAAGAAAAGGAAAAATTAATTAAAAAATTAAAAAATTGCCATGTTAGTTGGCATCGCCCGATATTCATGCCAATGCAAACTTGGCCAAATGAACTAAATTGGCACAATTACAAAAAGTTTAGAACTAAATTAGCAAAAAAGGAGGAAGTTTATGATTGGATTGGCACAATTACAATGGGTTTATGACTTTTTTTGGTAATTATCTCCATAATCTTAACTGAATTACAACTGAATTGCAGAAGAAAAGTGGGGAAAAAGAAGAAGAAAATCATGAAATTTTTTCTCGCAATTGCAGGCTTAGCTCCGCTTCATTCGGATGCATGGTTTCTTTCGACTTTTATGATACACGTAGGTAGAACTGACAGAGTCAAGCGGTGTGGCAAGATTCGGCGCGCATCTGCCTTTCAACTCCAACTCAACTGCTACTGCTTATAAAGACTCGAGTGTTACTGCAACATCTCAGTATTTGCCCTTTTTTGGGGGTATGTTGTCCATTGAACACGAGCAAGTACCGCGTAGACAAAGTCTCTTGCCATATTCCAATTATATCTCAAGAGTACATCCATCCCATTCAAGGTCCCACTAAGACACAACACCTTTTATACAATTTCTGGACTGTATTTGGTTCTATCCAAGTGTCCACCACATCACTCATAGAGTAGACTACGCAAAATCTTCTCATTTGAGCATCAAGGATTGAATTTTCAATGGTGTCGATTGTAGCGCTGAAACTTATATGACGAAATAACGAAGCCTGAGTCATGTAAGGTTATCATGTGCAGATTGAAAAGGGGGCGTGAGGTGTTGAACTCGGAAGACATCGCCATTTTCACTTTCCGCGGAAGAGGCCCATCGTCTCCTCCCTTGGAAGTCTTCACCGTCGTGAGAACGCCACTTCGTGAAAGAGAGATAGAGACAGAGACAGAAGAATGGTGGTGGTTGTGCGGATGTGATTCGTCGGTGTTAGTGGTAAAATCAGTAAGAGACAGCGACCATGGAGGTCCTCGACGACCTCAGCGAAGGGAAACTGCGACCACACCTTTCTCTCGGCCCCTTATCCCCTTACAAGTTTTTTCCTTTTCTTTTTTGCTTCACTTCGTTTGTGAGTTTTCTCCTCTTAATCTCAAACAAACAAGATGACTCCTTAACATGTCAGAAATTATGATGCCACGACAATTACTAGAACTACTAAAAATATCAAATTTGAAAGTACGAAGTTAGAGATCTGAACTGCATAAACTGCATGAGTTATATTTTTTGGTCAATCCTACTCTAACTCTTCACTTTCGGATTTTGCCTTGGCTCCTAACAAGATGGTGAAGTCAAAACCACATCTGAAATTAAATCATCCTCACCCCCAACCTCTAAAAAGGTGGGAATTCAAACCCCATCCCCCTTCCCATGTAGGAAAAGTGATTACTGGGGTAAACCCCAGCGGTTAAACTACTCGAGTTAGAAAGACTGGAATATTCATATATTCAAGATTTGAAAATATGTTACTTATGGAAATAATATATGACAAGGAGGGTTATAATTTTCAATCATCGAAATGCCTCGATTTATCAAATAGAAAATTATTTCTTCACAGCTTAACCACGCTAAAGTTTACTGGTTCCAGAGGAGCTTATGAATAAAAGGTTAATGAAAGTAGCATGAAGCTGAAGCATATGATGAAAGAACATGGTAAGGTTTTAGAATAATAACCTCTTTCAATCGGATAAACATGATATAAAATTAATAAATATAGCATACTCGAATCAAAAGAAGCCATTGATAATCCAAGAAGAGAAGATGTCTTCCAGTAGGTATGAATCTTCACCACTTTCCTCTATGATGGTTGTGATAGGTACCACTCTCTTCTGTGTATTTTTTTTCCCCTTCAATTTTGTGGAAATAGCAAAAGCATAATAATGGAATGCATACATTCTTCACCAAAAAGAGACCTTATATAAAAGGAGTGATGGGACCAACTTTAGGGCTACCAAACCTCGACCTTCTTTCAAGGTTTCAAATATGGATTCTACATGCCTACTAAAACTACCAAATCTCATTACATCCTCCTTCATTCTACATATATTTTTTGGATCACTCACCACTAATTATTGCTTAAAATTCAATCTATACAACATTATAGTAAAATGGTTATTTAACCAACCTGAAATGCGTGAGAGCCGAAGTACCATCGAGTCCTTTTGAGTCATAGTATGTGACGAACTCGCGAAGAGAGGTTTCCCGATACAAAGCCGGCCTGTCTTCTGACAATATTTCCTTTATCGGGCCATACATTCTTGTCGTTGGATATAGATGAAGAGTGAAAAAGCAAGCCATGGATAATCTAGGGCCAACATGGTTTGCCAACACCCGATGCCAGACACTTTTGAAGATGTCATTTGACATAAGCTGCAGGAAAGTAAAAGAGTACGGTAAATATCCTCATTTTTTAGGTGCTAGCATTATAACTATGTAAAACTTGGCCACAATAGACAATGATTTTGCCAAATCCTGAGACCTCCATAATCTAGCTAAGGTTTACAAATTTAGACCGTGCAAACCTACCATTGACACTATTTCTCTAATTACATTCCTTTAACCAGTAATACTGAAGGTACTCTAGACTGTAGTGTTACTGAACCTTCATATGCAAGAGCACTATACTGCACATGAGAAATATGACTACTATTATAATGTGGGTCCAAGGGACATTGTTTTGATTGATCAACCGTAAGTAGTGGAAGTTTGCCACAAAACTTGGTGATAAGGAAGATTCGATAAGTGATAAGATAAGGAAGGTTTAGAATAAGATTCAGCATGTATAGCAAGTTTTTTCAATTAAGTGGATTGACAAAGTTAAGGTGTTAAGCCACAAAACAGTAGAAATATTTTATAGTTTCCATATGTCCGTCTGATTTACTATGATAGCATAAAATTGATTGTCAAGAATTTGGAGCTACTAAGAAGCGAGAACAAGAATTAGGAGGTGAGTTCTGAAATCAACTTAGTGGTCAAATTTGAGAGAAATAATGGTAATCCTACTAGGAACAGGATCGAAAGCTTGCCTGAAGGAGATCTCCAATGTTGACAACTAAAGCTCCAGCCACAGGCGGAACATCAACCCATTGATCTCGATAATATATTTGAAGTCCCCCAATATGGTCTTGGAGAAGGATGGTAAGAAAGTCAGGGTCGGAATGCTTGGTGGTGCCCATAGTCAGATCAGGCTCTGGGCAAGCTGGATAGTAGTGACCGAGAAGAGCATGCCCTTTTGCACAGTCCATTTTCAAAAGATGGTCAGGTTTCAAACCAAGTGCCTCCGACAGCAATTCAAATAGAGTGGTCCCTAATGCCTTAACTTGCCTGGAATACTCCATCATCATGTCTCTGCAATATATGCCAAATTAGACACAGCAGAGAATCAGCTTGCTCTATTACTCCAATTTACAAACTTGTTTTAATGAGTAAAACCATAGACAGTTTCAAGTAGAAGATTAGTCAGAAGTTTATCTGACAGTTCTGCTCAAACCGTGGATGGGAGGAGCGGATGAGTACATAATACTCAGAACCAACAAAAGACATTGCCCTCTTTTGAATGTCTTACATAACCAATCGATTTTCCTGCAAAATCAGCATCTTTTTTCCTTCTCTTCTCAAGATTGCTAGAGCACGATCCAGACCAAAGAGTTCTATGGAGTTGTAAGGCTAAACCCCGACAAAGAAACCAATGTAGACGATCTATTCTACAATTTAAATGTCATCCATGACAGCAGTTGAGGAAGAACTTGGAACCCCAATCCAAGTTGGCTAGTGGGAATTCAACACTGCANTGGATTGACAAAGTTAAAGTGTTAAGCCACAAAACAGTAGAAATATTTTATAGTTTCCGTATGTCCATCTGATTTACTATGATAGCATAAAATTGGTTGTCAAGAATTTGGAACTACCAAGAAGCGAGAACAAGAATTAGGAGGTGAGCTCTGAAATCAACTTAGCGGTCAAATTTGAGAGAAATAATGGTAATCCTACTAGGAACAGGATGGAAAGCTTGCCTGAAGGAGATCTCCAATGTTGACAACTAAAGCTCCAGCCACAGGAGGAACATCAACCCATTGATCTCGATAATATATTTGAAGTCCCCCAATTTGGTCTTGGAGAAGGATAGTAAGAAAGTCAGGGTCAGAATGCTTGGTGGTGCCCATAGTCAGATCAGGCTCCGGGCAAGCTGGATAGTAGTGACCGAGAAGAGCATGCCCTTTTGTACAGTCCATTTTCAAAAGATGGTCAGGTTTCAAACCAAGTGCCTCCGATAGCAATTCAAATAGAGTGGTCCCTAATGCCTTAACTTGCCTGGAATACTCCATCATCATGTCTCTGCAATATATGCCAAATTAGACACAGCAGAGAATCAGCTTGCTCTATTACTCCAATTTACAAACTTGTTTTAATGAGTAAAACCATAGACAGTTTCAAGTAGAAGATTAATCAGAAGTTTATCTGACAGTTCTGGTCAAACCGTGGGTGGGAGGAGCGGATGAGTACATAATACTCAGAATTAACAAAAGACATTGCCCTCTTTTGAATGTCTTACATAACCAATCGATTTTCCTGCAAAATCAGCATCTTTTTTCCTTCTCTTCTCAAGATTGCTAGAGCATGATCCAGACCAGAGAGTTCTATGGAGTAGTAAGGCTAAACCCCGACAAAGAAACCAATGTAGACGATCTATTCTACAATTTAAATGTCATCCATGACAGCAGTTGAGGAAGAACTTGGAACCCCAATCCAAGTTGGCTAGTGGGAATTCAACACTGCAGACAATGATGATCTACAGGATAACTACATCTTCTGAAACATTTCTAAGCCAGACGAAGGAGCGTCATCAAAATGTAGTTGAAGTTGAAGTTGAAATTAGAGCACAATAACAGAACAATTCGTCGTCCGTAATCAGCAATAGAACTGAGAATCTGGAGAAACTAGTACCTACAGACCAGAGGCAACTCCAGAGGATCGAGCGGCTCGGGCCCCATCACGCAGAACAGAGTGTCCCTCCAATTCGCGTGCTTCGACTCGTACAGATCGAAGTTGCTCGTGAACTTCACCTTCCTCCCCATCTCCCTGCTGTAGTACCCCACCTTCACCTCCGCCGGCAGCTCGTGGAACGCGCGCGCCGCCGCCAGCACCCCCTCCAGCACGCTCTCCGGTATCCCGTGGTTCACCACCTGGAAGAACCCGACCTCGCGCCCCGCCTCCAGGACCCGCGCCACCGCCGCCGGCCGGCCCCCCGCCGCGAGGCTCCCGAGGTCGATCACCGGGATCTCGAGCCTGGTGGGCGCTGCCGGCCCGGAGCAGTGCCGGTCGGCGGCGATGTCCTCCGGCGGGCGGAGGAAGAACCGAGGGAGACTGGCGATGCCGGAGTCGGCGAGGCCCTTGACGCCCGACTTGGACTCGTCGAAGCGCTTCAGCTCTCGGTAGCGGTCGTACGTCGCCGGATCGGCGCCGTGTGAATCGTCGGCGCCCACCATTTTCGGATGAGATAGAGAGAGAAAGCACTCTCTCGCTTCCCTGCTGCGATTCTTTGCGATGGAGATTGCGCATGCAATCTGGACACGTGGTTGTACTGCGTTCGCAAATTTGTCCTTTTATGAAATTAGGAAATATCGGTCCGTCAAAAATTATAAAAAAAAACCTTGGAAGATATCGGGAAAATGGATGATTCTTCACGTGGTTGCCTCCTAAATTTTTAGTTTATTTGACGTAATTCCTGAATTTTAATTCAGTGTGTAATATTATGTTTGAATTTTTAATTTATTCGATATTGTCTCCAAACTTAAATTAATTAAAAAATAATATTTGATATTTTCGTATAATTCAATGATTGATTTGAGTATTTACAAAATTTGTTCATGAATCACAATACATATTAAACCAAAATTTAGGGATATGAACCATTTAAGTTATTATCACAGATAATTTGACCACTTGATTAATAGTGACAGCTCCACGTTCTCAATATAATTTGGAGATGAGTAGACACATTATACATCACAATAACATATAAGAAAAAAGATAATAAATACTCTTAATTGGTGAGGTTAGTTTATTGACTTATACATCAAATTACATTCATATTTGTTAGTTATCAATTGATGTTGATAAATTAGATTAGATGAACTGGTTAAGTACTTTTTCAATCACTATAAAATAACATGCATGATTAATGTTAAGAGAAGTGAGACAAATTCTTTAAAAATGGTGATAAACGAAGGGTAAATCATCAAACTCATACGTCCATCAACTGTTTTTTGTCATTTAACTCAGTAATTTGATGTTAAAATTCAATAAAAACTAACGAATTATAAATTTATCATAGATATATTAATTTAAAAATTTTGTAATAAAAAAAATAGTCTACGATAATTCATTACAAATATACCAATTTGGGTTTTTCCATCTAAGGGCGTGTAATATGAACTATATAAACCTAATTGGACCGGCCAGTTAAGTTTGATTCTCGAGAGTCCTAGTCCGATTCTTAATTTCTAAATCAATTCCCAATTTCAAAAGAAAAACTAAACAAATTACTTTTTATTCAATTTTTTTTTATTTCTTAAAAGTAAACCTAATGATCCTAACCTAAGCCAAGTCAGCAGTCAGCCTCATTCCCTAAGGTCGTTAGACGCAAGTAGATGTATTGTCCTCAAATGTCATCGTCAGTCACTTCACCTCACCTGCCAACTATTTTCCCATTTGATTTCACTCCTTGTCATCACCGCCTCTTCATCCTCGTCTTCATCTTCCTCGCCCCCCTCTTCAACCCCTTCTCCCAGCCATCGTCCCGCCTCCGGTGTCGCCACGCTAGGCCCCGATCTCCCTCGCCCCTCTCGTCTCTTTATGTCTCCGTCACCCTGACCCTCTGCACCATCACTGGCTTCAAGTACTGGTGGCGATGCCATAGGATAAACCAATCACTCCTAATATTAACCCTTATTTTCACCACAACACCGACATCGGCTATTATAAATATAATTACTCCAATAAATTCATTTATTTGTCTATCTTGGCATCGATAGTGACTTTATCCCTTTAAATAATTTTAAATTCAAGTTTGATATGAATGCAAATGGCTATGAAACTGCAATCCACAATATACGAAACAAGGCATACAAGAGAGCCAAAGAAAGATAGAACTCCAACCGCTACTTCATGTATTTGGCCTAAAATGGATGTCGCATCATCATTTCAAAAATTGAGTTATTCGATTGAATGAAAAAAGTATTAGGTACTCAATTGCAAAAAAAAAAGAAAGTTTAAGCACGTGCGACACCATGACCCTTAACATTTTTATACGTGACACTTATATATGTATATACTTTATTTTATGAATAAATAGGTAAAGATTATCAAATTTCAAATCATAAGTGCATCGCTATATTCTAGTTCAATTCACGTTTTGATTCCACTATATTGACCGATCAAGACAAGTTGAGTCAAGCTCCACTTTACCGAAACTTTATTCCAGTTGAACTGGAGTTAAAACAATCAAAGCTCGATTCACCTCGAGCTCGAGCAGAGTATCAAGCCTTGAAGATTGGTTTCTAGTTGAGCTCGAGCATTTAACCGTGTATTGACTTGATTTGATTGTGCCCCAAGATCAAACATATCTCCAATCATGTAAGAAGATATCAATTTTAACCCCACCCATCTCCACCGATGCCGGCCCCGCCAACGCCACACTGCTGCCCTAACTGCCTACGTCGCCCGGCAAACATGTGGTAATAGAGACAGTCGCGAAGTCAGGAGTGGTGAGCATTATTTACTGGATACAAGTTCAGCAGCTCTCTAAGCTGCAATTACAACACATCTGGAACTAAAGAAAACCATGAGTTTAGACATTTTGCATGGGAACAAACTTCAGATTGATTACTCTTCACAACTTTAATTGATCTATTGCAGGAACCCCGTCAAGACCTTTTGAGTACACATATTTGACGTAGTCTTTTGCAGTCGTTTCTCGATAGACTGGAGGGTTCTGTTCTGACAACAGCTCCTTGATCGGCCCATACTTTCTGGGAGAATCCTCTTGCCCGAAATGCGTTCTGAAGAAACAGGCCACCGAGATTCTTGGTCCCACGTTCTTCGCCAGTACTCTGTGATAGACGCTTTTGTACTTACCATTGGTGATTAGCTGCACAAAAGATTAGCCAAATCGATTAGCCAAGCAATCTTCTCTCTGAGAATGTCAAATGAACAGATGCGATAGTTTACTGAAGACTGCACATTCAAGAACGAGTCGCAGGAATGATATAGCTCCATCATTTGAGCCATCAAGAAGATTGCATTAGTACAAGCACCTTGCGTTGTGGTTCTGAAACCCTACTTATCATGAAATGAGCTCGGATATACTGATCCAGTAAGTGACAAAATTGCCAAACTAAACTTGCCTGAACATTTCCTACTCCTACAAGCATAAGCAAGTTATGTAATAATACCAGCATGCCCACATCATTGAAAAGACCAAAGTTGAACTCTTAACTTAATTTCAAGCAGCCAACAAAAAAAAAATCTTCCATCAGCAACATATGAAGAATGGACAGTTTTCCAGCACATCTCGCATCCACATGCCTCCTTCAGCATAAAGAACCATTCTGTTGAAGGAATAGAACATTTTTTTGGACCTTCATTGTCCATAACTTTCAGAAGAAATACTCCTAAACCACTCTTCGCACAAAGGACAAAGTCCTCTTACTCGTACCTTGGTCACACATCAGAGAAGTTCATGAAACTCGATAAATGCTGTGGTTGGCACCAGCAATGAACTATTTTCCATTTTTTCTCAAGTGTTTTAGAAATATCAATAAATCCATATTCGGTTCTTGGATATCTTAGTCCATATAAATCTCATAAAAGCGAAGGCCGAAAGATAGCAGATTATCACAGGTCATCAGATGCAATGAAAAAGGAATTGATCACAAGGGAGTTGAATTCTCACTGCCAAGCAGTCGCCATCATGCCGGAATATTGGAAGGAGTATATGCAAACAATCAAACACAGGAAGCCCATTAAGTAAAGAACCATGTCGAACCGGCTCACCTGCAACATGTCACCCAGGTTCACCACAAGAGCACCGTGAACGGGGTTAACATTTACCCAGTGATTTTCATGAAGGACTTGCAGGCCGCCGATCTGGTCTTGCAATACCACCGTGAGGAAGGCGCTATCCGTGTGCTTGCTCAGACCTTGAGTCAAGTCCGGCTCAGGACATATCGGATAATAGTGTCCGATGAAGTACAGTCCTTCGGCGCAGCCCATATCTTCGAGATGCTTGGGATTCAATCCCAGAGCTTCCGATATCAGTTCGAAGATGGTATGCCCTAGTTTCGTCAGTTGATTTGAATATTCCATTATTATATCTCTGCAAGCAGAGCAGGTGGAAAATTGGATCATACATGTTACATTCACAAATGTCGCAGTATGAAGCGCCGGCATTTTGGCGAACAGGTTACCTGCAAACTTGGGGAAGCTCTTCTGGACTCGGAGGGTGAGGAGCCATGGCGCAACACAGCGAATCCCTCCAATTCGTGACCGGCGCTCTGTAGAAATCGAAGTTGGTGTTGTAAATCACCTTCTTCGACTCATCTCTAGAATACAGCTCCATCTTGACCTCGCTCTCCTGGTCGTGAAACCTCCTCACGCCGTCGATGATCCCGCTCAGGACGCCGTCTCCGATCCCGTGGTTCACCACCTGGAAGAAGCCCCAATCCTCGCACGCCCGGCCGATTCCGCGGACTATCTCCTCACGCTTGCCGGAATCTCCACGAACTCCTTCCAAGTCCACGATCGGGATGCTGAACCTTGTCTCGGCGGGGTCAGAGCAGTCGGGCGATCGAGGCCGGCGGTCGACGAAGATGCGAGGGAGCTTGGAGACTCCGGAATCAACGAGGCCCTTCACGCCCATCCTCGAGGTGTCGAAGGCTTTCAATTCGCGCTCGCGGTCGTACCCGGGCTCTGCTCGGTCGGGGGCTTCGTCGGAGCTGGTCGCCGCCATGTCGGCCGGCGAAAGTTCGTGAGCAACGGCGATGTTATGTGGAAGGAGCTTGGTTATCGGTTGCAGGAGGTGGTGAAATGGGAAGAGATTTGGATGCACTGCAGCGCAGATGACATTGGAGACGACGGCGACCACCACCACATTTTTAAAATGCGGTTGGGCCCAACGGTCACGGTCGCTACCGACACGGCAGCGCAGAGGCCGTTGGAGACGAGGACGGTTGGCGGGGCCGTTTGGGGCCGACCACAATAAATAAAAAAATGAATTAATTCTATATGTCAGAGGCCGTCTCTCTCTTAAGAAATCCCTCGCTATTTCAATCTTGAAATGGACCATAATCGCTATCTCACCCGTTTTTTTCTGGAAAAAGTAAGGCACTTCGACTTCTTCACTGACCTGGCTATGGAAGAACTACTTGATTGGATTAATTTGATAAGATTTTAGATTTGATCTCAAACTCTCTCTCTTCTCGATTTGACACTCTCAGATCTTGCTCTTTCAGATCTCTATTCCCCCCTTTTTTCTCTCTCTTCCGCCTCTGGATCGCCCTCTCTCCCAAGCCAAGCTCATGGCCGCCCTACTTATAGGCGACGAGCTCGGTCCACGGAGGTGCTCCAACCAGCGGTCTTTGGCGAGTCGACCGGCCTCCTCCTGCAGTAGGCCTAGCCCTGCTCTGCTCCTTAGCTCGGCAGTGTTGAAGCACGTTCCATCCATCCGAGTTTCTCACCGGCTTCTGCGTTGCTTCGGTTGGCGCCATTGATGGAATGGGTCATAATATGGGTTTATGACCCATTTTGATACCTCTAGGGCTGGACCAAGGGAGAGCAAGGGGGAATGGGCCTTGGGCCCACGTGGGGAAGAAAGAAGAAGGAAAGAGGGCTAGGGCCTCGTGGGCCATCTCTCTCTTTGTTTTTTTAAATAATATATTTATTTATTTTTATTTATCCAAAATAGGTTAAAATAAAGTAAAAATAAAATTTATTAGATGCAAACAGTATTGATGCCTATACGGTGCCATTTTTTTTTTTGTTAGAACCAAATTTATCCTTATTTTTTAATGAAATTTTTATCATAAATATTTTATCAAAATTTTGTGTCAACACTATTGGCTAATATAGATGAAGACCTAGTCAAGAGGGTCAACTTGGTCACCTTTGCCACAAGCGTTAAGTATGATCACAGTTAGATATTGTTGGAAAATTACTTTGAAATTGTAAAAAAAGGAATTAAACTTTGAAGCGAGATATCATTTTCTTTAACTAATTATTTGTCTCACAATAGGGGATTCTTCCACCATCTTTCCTAACAGCAGACTCTATGGCATCTTCTTCTCCTCTTGCTCCTTAAAATGCTATTGCTACTTTTGCCAATTCAATTGCTACGAAAAGAGCTCCTTGCTTTGATTGGACAAGGATATCTAAACAGTATTCATTGACTTCCTCCCCTGACTCTACGATACAATAAAGTTTCGATTGAAAATATTATATAACAATTCTAGTATTTCTCTAAAGTCTTTCAAGGGAAACAATTGAATGATGACTATATATTTTAGGAAAGAAAGCTTGAAAAGACTTAACTTTATTAATTTCAAAACCGATATATATATATATATATATATATATATATATATATATCTACATCTTAATGAATAAAGGCAACCCTTTGGAAAAGATTGCAAAGCAAACAAGGTACATTCCTGAATGTTATCTTGAAAAGACATATTAAAATTTGAAATATAATAATAATAATAATGATGATGATGATAATGATAATAAATAAATAAATAAATAAAATCAATCAATCAATAACTTATTTATTTCATTTTATAATTCTCGATTTTATAACTTTTAAAAATACCAATTGAACAAATACAACTTTTTGACTAATAAATACTGATTGATTTTCACTAGCTCTCCTCTTGAAAGTATAGTTCGTTAATTTGAGTATCTGGCCACTTTGTGAATGACTAGGTAATTGAAAAGTCCACATCACCCCAACTAAGTTGGAGGGGATGTGGATGGTCTGACTTGTTTGTCTATAGATGCATTTTGATAGAACTACTTTCAATTGTGTTAATGACATAATGCCATGTCCAAAGAAGAAAAATGAATAAAAAAAAAAAACTACAATGATCTTTATCCTTGGTGATAGTTTAATTGAAGGAAAATTTGAATGATGAAAGCAAATTATTATCGAGTTTGCACAAACTCCATGGCCAATAATATTGGTTCTCATACAAAGTTAGAAATAAAAGACTAAAGGAAATTGGATGTTAAATTACTGAAAAAAAGTATTACACTGAAGGGGATATTTTACATCCATACCATATGCACAATGAAAAACGTAATCTAACAAAGAAACGAGCTAAGCTAGCAAGAAATTGTAGGATGCTTTGTATTTCCTCGTGCCCTTTGTTGGTCTGCCAAAAAATATTTTATACATGAATAAAATCAGACATCGCTAGAAATCAATACAAGATCAAGTTGTGCTCAATATATGGAAGAAAGTCTAAAAGATATTAAGCAAAACATATCCCAATATAGCCTTTCTAAAATGAGTTTAATATCTACACAACTTCATGAAATGCAGGCCCATGCCATGTGATAAATTCGTTTATTCTTTCTTTAATTCGCAAGAGGGAACAGGAAAAGTGCGGTGGACTATATTAGTAGAGGGTGGACCTCTTCATTAAAATCGAGTCATTCCTTAAATTTAATGTCTCGTGTAAGTTTTCCTGATATTTTCAATTAACTTCTCTCGAGAAAAGTGGGTTCAAATTATGTGATTTTATCGGCTCGAACACTACTTATTTACCTTGGAAACTGTTAGAATCTTTGATTTAAGATTCTAAACTTAGAGGTGGAAGCATATTATACGTGTATAAAGAACATATAAATCTCATAGATAATTGATGTGAAATATTATTACTACCTCCTCTCACGTGTAAATCAGATTAAAAATGACAAGTAAAACTTAACAAATGAAGGGTCACGCATACAAAAAATTTGGGGTAAAGTAAATTGGGGTTGAGCTTAACTCCGATATCATGTTAGAATGTTTAACCCATAAAATTCACACACTTATAGTTGGAGAGAAATTTTAATCAAGCAATGGTCATTTGCCACTTCGAAGTGATTAGTTATATGCATGTCAATTGGACCACATCGATTTGACAACATATCAATAATTACATATGCCAACCTTACATTAATGCATGGCACAAAAGAAAAAGAAAGAAAACCTTTGGCTTATTCTTTCGACCAAAGAAAAGAAAAACTTATGGTTCATGGTTTATGCTCGTGCTTTTGTTAGTTTTTGGCTATTAAAGACGTAAAAGATAATAACTTTACTCTGCATTTCAGCATGAGTTTGAATCTTTGAGCAATGAAACAAGAAGTGAAAAGGGCAATTTTCTTAAACACATCGATTCATGTCAACTTGGTACTACACAAGTATTATATTTTGTATGTCTCATAGGTTGAAAATATAGGACAATCAATGTGTGTGCTTGTGTAGAGTGACAAGGAAAACGGCAAAAGTTGATTCAATGGAGTAGGAAATATACAATGATTGCTAAAGGGAAAATGGGAATTTTTTTACCTAACAGCCGTACTTCAGAAAAAATTAAGGGTGCTTCCAAAGTGATTTATTTTTCGAGAGCATGGTGTCATGTAAGCATTTATTTTCTTTTTTCTTCCTTTCTTTTTTCAAAATTTTAATATTTTAAACAAATAATAGAGAATTTGAAAATTTGCCTTTTTCATGGTAAAACTTTTACTTAGCAACATAAAATATCATGTATGATAAGAAGGGTTCCTAATTTTAACATAACAATTTTTGCTTATTTAAATTTAAAGTATATAATATCAAATCCAAATAAATTTAAGTTATAATAACACAAAAATTAATTTCACACGGAAAAAGTAATTTAAGTTAGACAGAGGCAACCGATTTCGCATGGAAAAAGTAAGGTTAATTAGAAGTATATTTTATTATGAACTTTCCTAATATAAATTTATCATTAACTTTCACCAATTATTTTTTTTCCTTTTTTTCAGAACTTTCCTATTTCGAACTCAAAATACTACTTAAAAAGACGACCGTTGCGAGCGTCTCCCTCCCCTGACCCGATCGTCTTTCCTCTGCTCCGCATTACCCTTCCAGTCTCTCTCCCTCCCGTTCGGTCTCTCTCGCGGATGGGCCTCTGCGAAATCCTCTTCTTTCGTTCTGATTTCTCGTTTGATTGTTGATGGGCATGATGATTTCTTTCTTTCTTGTGTTGTGAAGCATCTGGTTGCAGAAATTTGTTTTCTTGTGTCGCGGAGATTCGTGAGGGTTTCGCTTGGTCTCTTTTTGGGACGATGACAATGGTTGATCGGGATTATTTGGTTTAAGTTCGTCTTTTTATCGTCTATTTGATTCCTCGACCAGTCGATCTTTGCATTATTGTTTTGTCTGGCTGGTTCGAAATTTTTTTGTCATTCCGCTGATTTGGCAGTGGCCTTTTTCCTCTTCGTTTGGGGGATGTTCTCAATTACATTACTGAAATTTACTCATCAAGATAGTTACTGAAATTTTGTCATTACCCTGTCCCAGCATCTCCTAAGCCTGACGCTAAAGATGTCTTCATGGATGAAGACGAAGCACCTGTAACACCTGATAATGAAGTAAAAGATGAGCCTGGACAGAATTTAAGAATTTGGTAATAATAAAGGTCCTGTTAATGAGGATAAGGAGGAAGTTGTTCTGGTTGAGACAATTCATGAAGAAGCTGCAGTGAGGAAAGGGCTGTCAGTTGCCCCAAAGCTGCGCAGGAAACCGGGAACACTTCAAGAAACTGTTGAGTGGGGTGGTAGAAACATGGATAAAAAGAAAGACAAGCTCATAGTCATTGCAGAAGATGGTGGACAGAAAGTGATCCGCATTGAAAGGACATATGAATTTGGCCAAATGGTAAGTTTTTTGAAAGAAAAAAAATATTAGATATGATAAAATAGTCTTGCAATACTGAATTGTCCATTATAATTTTTTCTAGTATGACAAAGAAAAGCCAATTCATTACTTTGATGTTTTTTACCAGTCTTCTTGTTTCGACTGTTTTGTAATAGTTAACCCAAAAGGAATCTTTCCAATTGCTTTCCCATAAATTTCATGGAAAAGGGCTTGGCAAATTGAAGCAAGAGAAGTGCATGAAGCAATACCAAGAGGAATTGAAGTTGAAGCAGATGAACAATTCAGACACGCCTTCTTTGTTTGTAGAGAGGATGAGGGAAGCTCAAGCTCAAATGAATACACATTATCTTGTGCTTAGTGGTAATGATAATCCGGGGTATGTTTTCCTGTGTTAAAAAATCAAGTTGTTATATCTTTACTCATTGGCAATTAAGTACATAGCATTTTAGATTAACCTGACTTTATAAGATGTCAAAGTGAAGTGTCTTGTTTCATGACCAAAGTGCTTGATTGTCTTTTTGCAGACACAGTTTAACGTCCTTCTTTCAAACAGTCTATTGCCATAGTCCCATGGTCATCTATCTTTCATTCCTCTCCTCAAATAGTACTACATTCCTCACCAATGCCTTTTCATTCCTCCTTCAGATTTTCTATTTATCTCACATTTCCAGAGCTGGGCTCTATCAAGGATATGTTTCTGTTTGCTTATAGCTCCATGTATCATTGCCAGGATAACTCTTTCCGGATTATATTTCCCTTTCCCTAGACATTTTGAGAGGAATCTTCAGTTCCTAGACTTGTGAATTTGTGAACTTATAAATCATAGCCAATGACCATACATCATAGATCAGCCTATACCTACAGATGTCTCTCATGGCACCTTAATGGAAATTTGAGTGGTCTGACTTGCTTGATTGATGATAAACAATGTATTTCTAAGAAGACAATCGGACACCATCTGAAAAGTGTGCTTATACTTCATACGATGTCTATTTACCATCATAATTGAATGATAAAATAATGATTATTTTTTTGTTACTTTTTGCCTATTTATTTAATTGACTTTTTTTCTTCTGGGTTGTTTCGGGTCAAAACAGTGATCCAAGGAGTGGTTTTGCCACCATTGAGAAAGATCCTGGGAATTTAACGCCCATGCTTGGAGATAGGAAGGTCGATGTCTACCCAAGTTTGAATGAAGGATTACTCTTATTTTGTTGCAACAAAAAGATT